>JADLZK010008230.1:0-576294 GCA_015847255.1 Hyparrhenia diplandra | reverse complement strand
GTCTAATTCAGCCGAGATTCTTGTCGGTTGAAAAATAGCGAGGTTATCTCACCATGTCAAAAGGGGCTGATGAGGTGTAACAGTTACAAAATTTGGGTGTATTTTTTTGGAGCGGCGGGAGGTCTAGTTATAATAATAATTATTTCTTTTTTGCAAAAGAACGAATTAATAAAAAACCCAGTCCGGATTAGTAGGCCTGACAGCCCAGTATATTCTGGATGCACGGCCCAACAAAGATCTTTTTTTTTTCCTTTTTTCATTCCACAAATTATAAAGATGTGCATTTGGGATTAATCCTTAAATTTCCTATTCTATAGTATTCCATAAGAGCCGGCCCATTTTCTTTTTTCGATGCGGCCCATTTGCTTTTAGATGCGGGACTGGCGGCGGCGAAGGAATTGGCCGAGTACGTTTGGGGTTCCCGATCCGCGTCGCCAGCCGGTTCCGACTTCCCAGCCACCACCACCAGGCCAGCGGGAGCACCTGCTGTAGGCGCTGCTCCACCGCGGGCCCCTCTCCGAGCGCGACTTCCACGCCGTCTTCGCCGGCGTCTCCGGCATCTCTAGTCTCTCCTCTCTCGTCGTCTCTCGGTCTTTTTTCTTTCTTTGTACGCGCCGTACATAGCCCAACAAGCGTTCGACGAAATGCGTCTCTGCCTCTGCACTACCTATTTCTCTACTGCCGTTGGAGAGCATAAGCAGTGTCCGGTCCGGTTCAACCCAGCCCGCCCGTCCTGCTCTTCATCTTCGTTCTTGGCCGTAGGGGTGCAATGTTTCGTTCTTGGCCGTAGGGGTGCAATGTGTGGATGGCAAGGGGCAATAGACACCAGGACAGGTGCACGCAGCACCACCTGGGCGCTGGAGCTTACACTGCAGGCTAGCTAGCACCCCCACATCCCTTCCCGCCATGCCCCTGTTAGGCTCCTTCCAGCGTAAAGCCAAGCCTCCACTACATCTCTTGAGCTTCCTGCTCAGTACACGACCTCACATTCATCTGCTATCTAGGCTATCCTCACTACCTTCAACTATGGCGCCTCTTCCCTAGCGGCAGAGGCAACACACCCTGCAGCAGGCGCTGCTCTGCCGGGCCCTCTTCCTGAGCCTGAATTCCATGCGCTGTTCGCTGCTGTCTCCGACAGGGACCCGGGTACCTACCTATGCCATAATGCCACGATGCTTGCAGCTCTCTTCCCTTTTAGCTCTAGTCTTTCTCCATCTTCTCTTCGCATCTGTTCCATGGAATGATTCTCTTTTCTTGAACTTATTACTGTGGCAGCGTGGTGGTAGTAATACATCTGTTCGAATGTTGTGTACATCTCTACTTTTCTGTAATCCATTTTGTACCTCTATTTGTCTACTACAGATCTTTTGTTTGTCAGGGAAAAAGAGTGCTAGTTTGGTCTCCATCTGATTTTGTCATGCAATGCTGCTGTATACAATACGTGATGCTGCTTGTATTCCCTTTTCTATTTCTTTTGCCACAAAAAACCAAAATGCCTTTCTGAATATTGATAGCATCATTCTTATTAAGTTGGCTTCTTCATGACCTGCTTGTGCTCCTCACAAATAAATTTGTTTACATGCGAATGCTTTATCTTGAACAAACAATTTAGTGGAAATTTGTGTCTGATTCAACAGTAGCTACACTTACTTTCTCACCCAAGGTAGATCTATGAATTTTTTATCTTTTGTTTCCTGATCACCTGAGCCAGTCAGAATCACTTCAAACTTCAAAGTATTGCTAAAAACAGTGAATTCAGAATAGCATTATACGATTGTTTGAAACAATGGTTTTGATTCCACATGGATTTTGAATCATTAAGCCCAACTGACGTCCCCATCGCCTACTTGGCTCAGTCATATATTTAGCACCGGCTTTATAGAAGAGTCGATAGCCTTTGGGTTGCAACCTTCTCTTGATTCATTTGGCCAAATGGCTACTCCCCAATCACTTATTTCATGACTTGCAGCCACTCATCAGCAATCTGTTCAATGATACACTTCTCAAGATCAACAAGGAGCTTGCCTTTTTGCAGCTTTCGAGTTGCGGGCATGCATAAACCAATATGATGGAACGGTTTATTACGGAGTGGTTAATAACATTGTTGATGAAGAATCTAAGCTCGAACGGCAGTTCTTACGTACCCCGATTGCATTCTACAAGGGACCGGTATGCGATACCCGGCCTTGCATACCTCGCCTCGACACTAATGTTGTGTTGATCTTTCACATGTATTGATGTAACTAATGATTACTGTGCCGCTTAGAAGCAATAGTTCAGAAGCCGGAAATGATGGGAGCATTACCAATATCGACGCTCTCAATGTCCGGCTTGATAACCAAAGTTAGCTATACAAGAATTCTAGGAACATGATTTGTTGGTTTGTGTAGCTCATAATACTTAGGCTTACAAGCATTTAAGTGATCATATTATAGTTTCATATATTTTTGCAAAAGAGGAACATATTTGTTGGTTTGTGTAGCTCATAATACTAAGGCTTACAAGCATTTAAGTGATCATATTATAGTTTCATATATTTTGCGCTTTATCATGTCATCAACGGTATCACCTTTTGGTATTTTTGTGGCATGGCATAGCAGCAATGTTATATCTAATGATTGACGCTTTAATGTCGATTGCAATGTGGCATCATGAGTTATTGACTGTTTGTTCCCAGGTTGTAATTGTAGACGGTTCACGCAGGGACAGCCAATCTCGCATTCCTAGTTCCATAAAGAACTTCTCACCGAGCCGAAAGAGAAAACTCTTGATGAACCGATACGAGATCGTTGGTTGTCGTACACCTCCACGTGCAAGATTGGTGCGGGCACCGGATCATTTCTTGATCTCCGGCCGGTTCCGTGGTAATGATATCCCATCCCGTGTTGTCCGCAACGAATCTTGTATAAAGGTACCGATATGTGACGATCCTATGATTTTCAGCTGCCTTGTCTTGCTTTTAATGTTGTCCATATAACCTTTTGCTAGTGTTATTTATGTTCCACAACAGGCATCAAGTTGTCCTAATGAGGGATGCAATGTTAGGATTCATGAGTACTTTGCTTGAAGAAGAAATTTTCACAGAGAAAGGTACTTGCCTAAATTATAGTTCGCACCGCTAACTCATGTTGATGGTAAAGTCATGGTTTGCTAATTTTTATGCATGTGTAGGCTTCAAGAGCTTGTCCTAGCTGTGGGTACGGAATGGCCCCTTATGCGGATGGAGAAGCCGATGGCGATGATGATGCGAATGAACCCGGGAGGATCAAGATCAAGCCTCATCACCAATCGTTCCTCAAGGAAGAAGCGCAAGAGAGTCAAAGCTGAACCGGGTGGAAGAAAATAACAATGCAGTCCATCAACGGAGGTACCTAGGAGGTCCTTGAGAAGAGCTAAAGCCGGCTGGTTGAGGGCCGCTCAAGAGGCGTCTTCAAATTTGAGCTTCGCCGGCCGGTCGGGGTTTCCAAAAGAAAGAAGTAGTGATGATGAGGCTAAGGAATAATAGGAAGAGAGATTGCAAAGAGGCTCTCTTTTGGCAAGTAGATACCGTAGATGTCTTTGGTATCCCAGTAGTAATAGATGGTCCTTTTCAAGTGAGAGGGTCTGTAGCTTCTAGTTACGGTGTAATATATAGCCTTAAGTTACTCTTTGTTTTTAGGCAGCCTTAAGTTACTCTTATTACGACACTGTAGAGGTTATTATTTATCTTGTGATTTCTTATAATATCATTCAATCTAAACTGGTAGAGCCATTCTCATATTAATACTTGCTTGGTAGTAGAGAACATCTTGGAGCACCGATAAGCTTGAGGGCATGGGATAATTTTGCTTTGCATTGTTGATTTTGGATTCGTGCATGGTGTTTTGATCGAGTCTTGTCTTGATGGATCAAGAGAGCATAATCGAGTCTTGGTGACTCTTTGTTGCTCCAAAGTAGATTAGAGGGTAGTGGTAACTACTCCCACCATGTGGAAAATTCAGTTTGTCCGTCGCCCATCTTTTCAAGTATTGTGTTTCAATTCGTGTACTTGCTTTGTGCTTTGATCTTTGTTTGGTTGCAAGAATCTTTTTTTTTTGACAAGTAGGATTTAATCTCCATAGGCCTTTGGCTAAGGAATATTTTGTTAGTGTGCCCAGACTTGACTTAGTTTTTTGGCCCTAAGGACAAGCCCCCCCAGTGTGATCTTTTGCAAAAGTAGGACCAAACCATTTTCAAGGGGTAAGTATAATCACGCATACGCTTAAGGTTTGTTCTTTAAAAAATTTTAGAACCTGGTTATCCTCACCCCCTCTTGTGCCATTTGGTCCTTTTAGAGGATCTCCTTGCAAAACAGAGTTCAAGTGCGTTATGACTCTCTTGTCTCGAGTGATCCATGTGGCATAGTCTGGATTATTGATGATGTGTGTTACTTGTCACCTACTCAAGATTGAGGTGCAGCTGCTGTCCAAGAAACATCAAGTCATTTGTTCAGTCCAATATCTTTGGAGGGCTCCACCAAAGATGACAAAACAGAGCAAGAACCAGAGCGCCGATGTGACTTTAGAAGCCGCCTTTTGCCTTAAGTCCTGAAGTGTTGTTTTTGTTTAGCTTTAGCTCTGAACCTCCCTTCTTTCGCTCAACCTCTATTTGTCCCTTTATCGTTCGAGATCCCGAAAGATCTGTTGTACTTCCATGCCGATGCAATGGAAATAGGGATATCCTTGTTCCAAAACTTTGTCAACCAATCTTGATGATTCTATGAGGCTCCCCGGGTTTTTTTGTGCTTCCCACCCGAGGGCGCCATGACACGAAGTTATGACATGTTAGTTTCTCGACCACCGACGGACCGAGAGCAAAGAAATATGTTCGATGAGGAGGACACCATTGATGATCTAGGGTTTTATGTGAATGAAGATGAAAGAGGATGCTTTCACTATCATGTGAAATCGGTAAGCGTTTTTACCTCGGTAGGAGGCTGCAACTTTTTGATATAAAGTTGGAAATATCCTCCACCATGGGTTGCAAAGGTATAAATGATTATGACTGATTTAGTCAAGGATTACAACACAAACCGATACAAACCTACGAACTATACAAAGATACACTAATAAGATCTTAACCGAATCAATCCATATATGTCACATACATGTATAAAGATTGGTACACGACCTATTGCTACATGTTGGTATCTCCCGGATCCATATATATCCATCTCTAAAGAGAAGGCTTCATAGTAAATAAAGATATTCCGGTTTGAGTAAAAGAACATAAACCCCGCTCCTTTTTTGTTCTCGCATTGTTCTCGCATATTTGTGAAAATATTTCCACTTTTTATATGTGCCAATCATTACTCTTGATTTCTTTTGCAAAGAATGCGTGAGGTGCCAGCTAGTTGTTACACAATACAAGAAAAAGCCTCATATGTAAAAAGTGTGACGAAATTCACAAAGACGCCAGTGAGGAAGTCACACGGTGGCGACGGGTTGCGTGTTGATGTTGTGGTAAGGAACAACCCCTCACCGGTGGCTTACATAGGGAGCGGTGACCAATCGTAATTTGGCCATCGGCGATACAACCATTACTAACCCGCTGTGCAGGTCTAACTACTATATATCTTTGGCCAAATCAAGATTGGTTCTTTACATATTTGTCACACAATATTATCTAGGATATTAACTTGTCTAATAAAAGAGTTCATGGACTAAGCAATGAAAGACAAATTTCAAATCTCTTTGCTTCCAAATTTCCTTATAATGGCAGCCTTGTTGATAGCCATTGCACATAAAGCTTGTCATATAACTTATCCAAAAGCTGAAAGTAAGCAATCCTCCATGTCTTCATGAACAACATGGTACAAAATACAATACAAAGACCCATTATAAATCCCATGCTCATGCCGATGTAAAAAGATGATCTTCCACCTTCATGCCATTGACTAACTTGATTGGATTTGTTACATTATTCATCGAGCAATTCTTCAAGAGGAGGCCCACAAAGTCCGGATTGCCGATGTACATATACCGATCGTTGAGTGTTTGCACCGTTGTCCCGAGGGGATTGTTCCCGATAAATTGTTGTATGACAAGTTGAGGCAGCTCAACAATGTTAGATCGATAGACCCGGGTATGTTGCCACCGGGTAATTGAAAGATAGGTCGAGGGATTCTAGTTTACTTAAAGAACCAATATCATCGGAATCGGTCCGCTTAATCGGTTGTTGGACAGATTCAAACTTCAAGTCCCTTGAGTAAAGTTAATTCCTTTGGAATCTGTCCAATGAAACTATTACTTGATAAATCTATCAACATAGTAAGTTTTGTGAATTCATGGGTATAGTTAAGCTCTTGATCTTTTATGAATGTTGATGTGTTTGTCACTAGTGTAATTGCCAAAAAAATACTTATAATTCTCACCATCCGCCATGGCTCTCAAGCTTTTTAAGGATGGAGGTATAATTCCCGATATGTTGTTGTGTGCTATGTCTAGGTAATGAAGTCCAACAATCCTTGATAACTGCCTAGGAAGGTGACCATGAAACATATTCGACCTTAGGATCGGCACCTCTAAGCTAGGCATTTTCTCTCGCTACCCATACCGCACACTTCCCGAGAACTTATTGTACGAAAAGGTCAAGAAATCTTAAAGTTGTAGCATATTGAAGGAAGTGAGGAAATTCACCGAGCCAGTTGTTATTTCCCAAGTCCAAAGATAGATAAAGAAGATGAAGACTTGTTGTTTTGACAATGTGGAAAACTCCCCGTTAGTTTATTGTTCGATAGGTTTATTTCATAGAAACCATTACACATGTATGGTGGGATGGTGCCCGTGAAGTGATTGTTGTGAAGATCCAAAATATCAAGGCCGAAAGTTTTGAAAGTTGTGAGATTTGCTTGGTAACTGTCCCGATAAAGAATTACTCGAGAGATCCATGAATACTACGTGCGCAGCTCCAACTTGGGTGGTAAGGTACCACCGAAGTTTATTTCCCCGACAACGTCAACTCGTAAGCTTTAGGAAATGCATCCCAGAACCAGTGTGGCAAAACATCATTAATCTTTGTGTTTGAAATATCAAGCTCCTGTATGCCTATTTGCCATTTCAACCAAGAAGGAAACCGAGGCCCCATGTCACATGACCCAAAATATGCTTTTGTTAATCTAAATGGAGGATCCCAATCTTCACCAAAATCCAATTTCAGGGAGGTGTATTCAAGTTCTAGATTCTCAAGGTTCACAAGGCTAGCAAAATGCTCTTTTGAAAGCACACTGCTGAAGTTATTAGTGCCAAGCATCAAGTCGGTTAAGTTACTAAGTGCTCCAATCCCACTAGGTACGTCACCATCCAACCTGTTATCTGAGAGGTCAAGGTACCTTAGGCTCCTCATGTTTCCTATCCCAGATGGTATAGAACCACCCAACATGTTAGATGAGAGGTCAAGGTAACTTAGGCTCCTTATGTTTCCTATCCCAGATGGTATAGAACCACCCAACTTGTTAGATGAGAGGTCAAGGTCACTTAGGCTCCTTATGTTTCCTATCCCAGATGGTATAGAACCACCCAACTTGTTAGATGAGAGGTCAAGGTGACTTAGGCTCCTTATGTTTCCTATCCCAGATGGTATAGAACCAACCAACATGTTTGATGATAGGCCAAGGTAACCTAGACTCCTCATGTTCCCTATCCCAGATGGTATAGAACCATTCAACATGTTTGATGAGAGGCCAAGGTAACCTAGACTCCTGATGTTTCCTATCCCAGATGGTATAGAACCAACCAACATGTTCGATGATAGATCAAGGTAGCTAAGACTAGTTAGATTACCTAGCCATGCCGGTAACTGCCCAGTCAAATTTGTACTCTGCAGGTACAGCTCACGCAACTTGCTCCATGAACACTGTGGTAATATCCTTATCATGTCTGCATTGAGATTGTTTTGTTCCAAATTGAGTAACTGCAAACTGCATAAATTTTCCATGGTCATTGGAACGATACCTGATATGGAATTCTGATCTATATACAAGACCTCAAGGGAGGACATGTTTCCTAATGCAGCAGGGATGGGCCCAGACCATCCACATGAAGAGAGATAAAGCTCCTTGATGGAAGTGACATCCCAAAACCAGCTGTGTTGGACGAAGGAGTTAAATGGATTGAAAGATAGATCAAGGATCTCAAGATGTGTGAGGTTCGAATGGGAAAGAGGAGAGTTTTTGCTGTCTAGGGAACAAAGAGCGAGGTTCAGGGTTTTCAGATTAGGCAGCATATTAACCTTGCTCACCCAATCGCTTGCGGAACTAAGGTCCAGTTCGGCCATAATAAGGGTCTTTAGTGAAGACAGATGTGGCAACCATGTGAGATCTGATGCATACAGAAAATAAACCATGGTAAGATCAAGGTGCTGCAAGCGAGAAAGATTACCAAGCTGCCAAGGTACAGTAATCCCTGGATAACCAGCATTGCTGAGGTTGAGATACCTTAGGTTGTTGAGGGCACCCAAAAACAAGAAAGGTTCGGCTATGCTATAATCGAAGTCGTTGAAGCTGAGATCCAAGTATCTCAGATGTGGTAAGGCGGCAATAATGGTGGAGTTCATGATCAGACCTCTCGACATAGAGTCGTAGTCCTCAGGGCCACGGAGGTCAAGCTTGATGACATGGCCGGTTCGGTTCTCGCACCGGACTCCCTTCCACCCACAGCAGTCTTCGCCTCGCCATGACGAGACGAGACCGTTAGGGTCTATGTAGCTTTTCTTGAAGGAGATGAGTGCCTCGTACTCGTTTGCAACGCAGCAACGAGCCGAGACCGCTCTTGCGTGAGCAGGAAAGGACGAGGAGAGCAGTGTCACGGAAAGGATCAAGACGAAGAATGCAGCAGGAGCTCCATGATCAAGATGGAGTAGCCGAGCAATCATTTTGTGAGAAGCTCGCTAGCTCCTAGCTCCTTTTGTCTTTTTGGCTATTTGTGCATGGAATGTAGGTAGTTTTGGCTTTTGAGTGGCATATAAGCTTGATCGATCTACCGTCGGGCCCTTTCTCTCTATATATATGCACAAAGCGGGCTGCGTGTGCCCCGGGCAGGCAGGGCATGTCGTTTTCTTTAAAGAAAGAAAAACTGAACAAAGTCTACTTGCCGTGCTTGACCAGGCAACAAGTCAACTACAATAATCCAGAGAGATGCCGCGGAACCGTGCGATTTGCCTTTTTACTTGACGGCACATGGACAGGGCTTCGTGTCGCTCCTCCGACGGCTCCCCGGCGTCGTGGTGGCCGTGATCCCGGGGGCACCCTGCACCAGCTCGATCCACACCACACGCACTCCGGTGGCTCACCGCACCAGCAATCGCCATTTACGGCCAAATGAGTCCGCGTCACTTGTCAGCGTGGTGTGGAGGGGAGACCATCGATCGTCAGGTCTATCTGACACAGGTATACTAGTAATTTCCAAAGGTGAAGATGAACTGACTTACATGTAGAGATGACCAACGACTTAAATGTATATACATGGTCGTCTCCTACTAGCGGCAGCTTCCTGCATGGTGCTTGGAGTGTGATGGTTTTCGAGATTGGGGGCTTCCAGGCAATCGCCCTTTCCTCAGCAACGGTGACGCCTCCTTGCACCACGATCCTCATTGGATGCCTTGTCGTGAGGTCTCTTGCCTCCTAGGGAGTGGTTGAAGAACTTCGATTCTTTGATGGGCATTGGCCGGTGGCATTTGTGGTCGCTTCTCTTTAGAGGCAACCACACAAGCTCCTTCCTTGCCTCACTACTTCAGAATATGAAGTCACTGTCGGGTCCAAAACCCCCTTCACTACCGGAAAATGAACCGACAAGTAGGGAAAACGGTACCGGAAAATGAACCGGTAGTAGGGAAGCGGTAGTGATGACTCTTTGTGATCACTTCGAGGATACCCGGTAGTGTTGTCCTCTTAAAAAACAAAAAAAAGCCACAAAGCATGCTCCATGCATGCCGCACCGAGCATGCTCGTTATCCCCATCCGCTATTCCTATCCGCCGCCATGGTGGCTGGCTATCGCTGCTACCGCCATCAAGCACTTCATTCAAAAACAAATTCGTAAACCGCAAATAAAGAAGAGATTCAACACATCACGAATTAACTCATTCATTAATCATAGACAAAGGAGCAGGGCTCAACACATCACAAATTCGCATAGGAAAGAGAGACGAGAGGAAAATCATGAATCCAGGAAGCCAGCAGCGCGTTACGTCTCCTCCGCCATGCCCGTATCCGGTGGATCTTGCCCCATGCGGAACCACATGCATGCACCGTAGCAAAGATTAGTTATTTATTAGGAGAAAAAAATCGCAGAGCAACTAAAATTAGAAGGAATTGAAGAGCGGCTGGCAGCGTTACGCCGGAAGGAACACAACGCGAGGGGATGCATGGATGTAGGACGCATCGTAGCCATCGACCGTCACTTCTCGAAATACGTCCGTCTGAGATCCACGACGTGAAGTGGATCTGAGGATAGTGTGAGAGAGGAGAAAAAGGGGGAAACACGTAAGAAACAAGTCAGTATTCATGGAGAGAAAAAGGAGGAAGCTGAGGAGGGCCGCTACATGCATGGAGGGGAGGCGGGGAAGTGTACCGGCGCATGGAGGGGAGGAGATCTCGGAGGGGAGGGAGAGGGAGACGGCTGGCGCCGGCGCAAGTGGTTCTCTCTTCGCAGCATGCAAGAATGAGTGGTTGACAGGGAGGGGAGTGGGGATGCGGTTGGGGAGGTACGATATTTTCTGAGAAGCGCGGACGCGAGGCGAAGTTAACGAAGATGAATGAAAAGATGAATGAAAATTTCGGGTCCGAGTCCATATATTTCTGCCGAGTTGGCTGATACAACCCGACAATGGTAGAGTTTCACTGTCGGAATTGTTTATACCACCGGCAGTGACTGAGAGTTTCACTGCCGGATCTTGGCCAGTCCCAATTATTTTTTGACTTTGAAGCCAGAAAAGGGTCTTCACTGCCGGTGGACTGGATTTCGACAGTGATGCTGGCGGTAGTGATGACTGAATTTGTAGTAGTGCCTGTTTTCTAACGTGTATTTGGTGGTGTCTCATCGCGGATTGTTCTATTTGTGGAAGTGTCAAGCGATAATCGCTTGTACACTATGGGAGGTATGGCACCGTATACTCCTCGTCGCCGGTCTGGACCACCTTTGTCCATCCTCCGATGACACTTTGGTGTTGTGGTGGCTGGCATCGTCGGGTAGCAGCTATATATCTTGAGGAAAGGCTTCGACACCCTTATACTCTTGGTATGCTAGGAGGTGTGAAAGGAGAGGAACCAGAGGACCTTCGACAACATCTTGCGAACTCCGCACAGTTGATGTACGCCATCACACTTGAGGCCGAGGAGTGGGCGGCTACGGGTTACTCCGCCTGGCGCTCCTCGCCGAGGCTGCGCAGCAAAGGCGGTAGCCCAGCCGGCCACCTCTTCTATCTTATTACCAGAGCAAAATTGTTTCCTCTTTTAGGTACACCTCTTATTTGTTCCGCCCGTTCGAGCCGGCGATTTGTATAAGTGTGTTTTTAAGCTCACGACGGCCAATTCATTTTGGCTAACGTGTGCTTCGTGTAAGAACTCTAACTTCCCTTAATGCAATACGTGTCAACGTGCATGCTTTTGAAAAATAATAATCGCTTGTTCACGGGCCTTGTTTTTTTTTTTTTGATGGGAAGTTCACGGGCCTTGTTGTTTTAATTTCTACAGTATGTCACTTGTGTACCGTGATTGTTTTGTTTTATATGGTGTCTGTTGTTGTACGTTGCTCTTCTTTCTATATTAATATAGGTGGAATCCTCGCGTGTTGCGTGAGAATTTAAGGTTAGTTTTGGTGACTATTTGATGAATGAAAGAGATAAAAATGTGAGGTATTATTAGTGAGAATTGCAATTACATAAACCTTAAAGGTCTCAAGCATTAAGAAAGCAATACCCGCATTGACGTGAAAATTGTTAATGAATTGGAATATGATTATTATTAATATATAGGGTTTTTTTTCGGCAATGTTGCTGCTACACTGAACGCATCGCATTGAGGACGAAGACTTTGGGCCTTGACGGCGCTTTGTGGGCTGCATATGGTCCATCAACCGGGGCTGCTGGGCGCGCCGACGGTCGGCGCGCCAACCAGGGCAGGCCAAGCAGGCCGGCCCACCTTGGAGCCCGCCCGGTGGCCCGCCTAAGAGCCGGTCGTCGTCAACCTTCATCCCCGTCGCCCCGCCGCTCCGCCCCCCCGCCCGCCCGTGGGGCCCCGCCTGAGCTCCGGCGAGCCCCACGGGCGCCGGCGCCCGCAGTCCCTTCCCCTCCCTCTTCCTTCTTCTTTTCCTCCCCTCGAGCTCCGCCGCCGCCGCCATGGACAGCTCCCCCGCCGCCGACCCATACCCAGCCGGATGGGTCTCTCCCGCCCGGAGCTCAGCGCGCGCCCCACCGCCGAGCTCACCGCCCGGCGAGCTGCCTGCGCCGCTGCGTCGATGGCAGCGCCAGGCCGACCGGGCTCTTTCTATGGCCGGGGGACAAATGGAGGGGAGGGGAGGTCGGCCTGAACCCTAAAAAGGCGGCGGGCCGGCGAACCCCTAAAGCGACGGCGACTCCCGGGACCCTAAATCCACGGCAGCTCGTCCGGCGAGGTGACGACGGGGCGAAGACGACGTCCCCTTCACCTGGGCTTTGGGCGCCAAAGTGGTGGGCGGCCCAGCTGGCCTCCGACGTCGACTGGTCGGTAGCTAATATTGCTGCCATCAACCTGTTCCGGTGACGCTTTGTTTTATAGTCATGCGCGACGCATCCTTCCGCCGCCGGCCGCTCCAAATCTGTAGCGCGATTCGCGAGTTCGCTTGTGCTGCCGGCTGCGGATCAATTCTACACTTTGCCACTTCGGCACGACGGAGCCGTCCAACGCTCTGACTTCATCCGCCGTAGCAGTGCAATGTGTGGATGGCAATGTACGTAGGGCAACAGAGCTGTGGACTGGCATGGACGGAAACCATTATTGATGTGCTCTAATCAGAACTATAGGTGCACGAAGCAGCACCTGGAGGCTGGAGCTTCACTGCAAGCTAGGAACAAGGTATTCCGTGCCCCAGATTGCATTCTACAAGGGACTGGTATGCGATACTTGGCCTTGCATGCCTCAGTCTCACACTGGTTATATTGTGTCGATCTTTCGCATGTATTAATGTAACTAATGATTACTATGGCAGTTAGAAGCAATAGTTCAGGAAGCTGGAAATGAAGGGAGCATAACCAGTAATTCTGGGAACATGATTTGTTGGTTTGTGTAGCTCATAATACTTAGGCTTACAAGCATTTAAGAGATCATATTATAGTTTCATATATTTTGGAGTAATCATGTCATAGCTGCACTGTTATATCTACTGATTGACAGTTTAATGTTGATTGCAATGTGGCATGAGTTATTGACTGTTTTGCTCCCAGGTTGTAATTGTAGACAGTTCACAGGACAGCCAATCTCGCCTTCCTAGTTCCATAAAGAACTTCTCACTGAGACAGAAAGAGAAAACTTTTGATGAACTGATACGGGATCGTTGGTTGTCGTACACCTCCACAGGCAAGATTGGTCTGGGCACCAGATCATTTCTTGATCTCCGAAGCTGGTTCCGTGGCAATGATATCCCATCTTGTGTTGTCTGCAACGAAGCTTGTATAAAGGTACTGATATGTGACGATTATATGATTTTCAGTTGCCTTGTCTTGCTTTTAATGTTGTCCATATAACCTGCTAGTGTTATTTATGTTTCATAATAGGCATCAAGTTGTCCAAATGAGGGATGCAATTTCAGGATTCATGACTACTGCTTGAAGAAGAAATTTTCACAAAGAAAGGTACTTGCCTAAATCATAGTTCATACTGCTAGTTCATGTTGATGGTAAAGTCATGGTTTTGCTAATTTTTCTGTATATGTAGGCTTCAAGAGCTTGTCCTAGCTGTGGTACTGAATCGCCCTGTCCGGATGGTGAAGCTGATGGCGATGATGATGTGAATGAACCTGGGGAGGATCAAGACCAAGCCTCATCAGCCAATCGTTCCTCAAGGAAGAAGCGAAAGAGAGTCAAAGCTGAACTGGTGGAAGAAAATAACAATGCAGGTCCATCAACAGGGCTGGAGCTTCAAGTTCTGGTGTAATAAATATACTTAAGTTACTCTTTTTTTTGGTTGGAGGCAGCCTTAAGTTACTCTTGTTACAGACTCGTAGAGGTTATTATTTATCTTGTGATTTCTGATAATATCATTCAATCTAGACTGGTAGGAGGTTGGAGCGTTGTCTACGAGTGGTGTGTGTGCCACCCCCCCCCCTCCCACCAGGGGCGCTCGGGGGCCACCTGCTTTGGCGCCTCCTCCCCATCCGGCCTCACCGCCCGCCCTCTCGCCTTTGCGGCGTCGGCCCAGCAGCGGCTCCTCAAGAAAGGAGCCCGTCGCAGCTCCTCCTCCCTCCCACCTCCCTTTCTCCTCTTCTGCCCTCCACCTACCTTTCCTCCGGCGACCCCTCACCTGCTGGTGGCGGCCGGCCGGTTCCCCGCGTTGTGGGCCGGATCCCGGCGCCCCGGGGCGGATCCGTCGTCTCCGCTGCTTCCTGCGTCGCCTGGCGTGGGGCGGGCCCCCAGCGGCATGTCGGGCGGCCGTTGGCCAAGGCGGCGCCCGGGCGGGCGCGTCCCTGGCGGGCGTCCCCTGCCATCACGCCGCGGCGGTCGATCCCCGGCTCCCGTCGGCTGGATCCGCCACCTCGCCCTTCCTTGCTTTCGGCAACTTGGGACCGCGGGGCTCCCCGACGGACGGTGGCCGGCCTCGGTGCTCGCAGCCCCCTCGTCGCCGCGAGCCCGCGCCGGCCCCTAGCATCCGGGCCACGCTTGAAACAATAAGGCCGATGGCGACGTGCCGGGTGGACATGGCGCCCGGCCGGGCGGCGGACGGCGGGATCGGGTCCTGGGCCATGGATTCGCGTCCGGTGGCCTGGGGTGTGGCCATGCATTCGCCCCGGCAAATGCCGCCCTTCCAGCGCGGTGGCGTCGACATGCTTGCTTCGCTGCGGATTTCCGTCCCTTCCTTGTCGGAAGGACTGGCGGGCAAGGTGGCGGGCTTCGCGTGTGTTGGCCGGGGCGAAAGGCAGCTTGGGCGGCGTGGCCAGATGCTTTGTCGCCTCGCACCATGGTGGTATGGGCAGCTGCCCTGGTAGTGCATCATCGACGCCATGGTGGGCGTGGATGGTGTCGATGAAATCTCATGTTTGGTTTTGGCAATTGGTGCAACCTCTTTATGCTAATCCTCTACTCTAAGTGTGCTTATGAGATAGGATAGCATGAATGGTGTGGAGCTACATGATCATGAACATGGACTTTGGTGATGGACATGATGGATCATCAAGCTCACTCGATTGGAAAAGCAAAGACCCGGAGATCAAGGAAAATGTATACTTGATAGGTCTTTGACTTTTGGTGATCAAGACACTATAGAGAGTGTGATAACATTTTGGATAGATAGCCGACTATCAAGAGGGGAAAACCACGGCTAATCCGAATTTGAAGTGCCTCTAGGTTCATTGTGACTTGCATATGCATTAGAATCTAGCGCACTAACTTCGCCTTTGAAATTGATTGTGAAAATGCTAACACACATGCACATGGAGATGTACACTTGGTGGTGTTGGCACTTTTGTAAAAGCGGTGGTGGTTTGCGTGGGTTGAGTTGGGTTTGGGTACCGCTCATGCCTATTTTCTATTGCGCCCGATGCAATTTGTTCGAGAAATCTCGCTAACCCACGTGCTCAAGTTGGTATACTTGTTGGGTAGCAAGTTGAAGTGAAAGCGACCGATCTTGGCGATGAAAAGGATCTTCAAAAGCCGCGTCGGACGCCGCTGGTCAGAAGTCGGACGCCGCCCTCGATCCGGCGCATGGTGGCGTGGCTCGGCGCGGAGTTCGTCGCGCCCAGACGCCGGAGGCGTCCGTGATTCTTGCGCGTCGGACGCTAGGGTTTTCGACCCCAGCGTTCGGCGCATGCTAGAAGGGTGCTAGCCGCGCCAAGACGCAGAGAGCGCCCGGCCTTCGGCTTGGCGTTGTTGACACTTGTTATTTCATAAAATTTTTAAGTTATTTAACATAAATTAAGGGCTCAAGTCAAAGACTAAACATAAGTCTAGGGGTCTAACTAACATAATTCCACGAGTTTTGGTATTACGTGACTTTCCAGGGGACTTGATAGGAAAATGCGAGAGTAATGGAGAAGGTTCCGAATATACAAGACATATACAAGACAAATAAAGACCGGACTTATCCGTGAAGCAACTCAACCCGAAAAGTGAACTAAAACATTCTAGAAGATACCGAGAGGACACCGGAGAAGACGGGAAGGCGAGGTGGCCTGCCACCACTGGCGGCCGCCGGTTACCACATAGGCCGCCCGGTGGGGTCCCCCCGTCGACCTCACATTTTTTTATGTCGGCTTACCACCGACCTTGAGGTTGTATCTACACCGTTGTTGAAGGTCGGTTTGATTCAAGGGTTGATGTTCATCGCCAAGTACTATATAAGAAGACCAACACCACGAGGCCGATATCAATTTTCATTATCAATCATATTCATCCAAGTCCAGCCAAGTCTAGACCTAAGCCCTAGTTCATACTAGAAGTAGATTAGCTACATAACTAGTTCTAGTTGAAGATCAAGTTCATCTTGAGTTCCCGATAGTCAAGAAGTAGCAAGGATCATCGTTCTTGAGACTTCTCTCTTGTGTTCAATCTGTAAGTTCACTTATATTTAGAATACAATTGTTATGGCTTTGATCTTTATAATTATTATATTCTTGTTGATATGTGTTTATGCTTGCTATAATTATATGTTTAGTTTAGTAAAATTGCTTTATATTTTATGCATGGAATTGTATAGCATCCATATAGATGATCACTATGTGGGTGATAAGCAATGTGTAAACATGGTGTTTATACAACGTTTATCCGCAATTGCACCCTACATTAAGGGTCGTGTGGTAGATCGAGGGGTGACAGACCTGTTGAGTCCTTTTGGAGTCCACCCTCCGAATGTAGGACACGTCGAAGCTTTTAATTACGATGATGAACAAGTTTCGTCCTTGCTTGTCATTGGTAATGCTTGCCATGTGTAGAAGTAATCCAACCTTGCCATGATAGCTAGATGTATTGCACTAATTATAGTATTCATTGACATATATTATTAGGAGTATCTTAGGAATATTCATTCTAGTCTAATTTATAACATGTTAATTGCTTGTATGATATTAGTGGCATAGGCTAATCTTAGACTTGGACATTTATCATTATTATAATTATCTTTATTTTGTGACTTATCTGTTGAGTTATGTTTGATGCTCATGGCTACTCTGCATTTATAATATTTGTAAAAGTGAATGATCTCATAAATAAATCATAATATAAATCATTAGATAGTTCTTCTCTCTACCTTTCCATAGACTCCCTTCCCCTCGTGGTAAAATATAAATACGATACCGGATTACTCCCTTGAAGTGCTACAATTGGTATTTCTATCCGTGCGCTTGCAGATATCATGTTCAATCTTTTATCAAGGCCAATCTATAAATACCATGCCCCGCATTTCTTTGAGCGTTATTGCTAGGGTGACAGACTAGTGTATAGGTAATGCCTAGAAATGAGTGGTATACCTTGAGTTCATATCCTGGTGAGATTAACTCCACTATGGATAATGTGGCTAAGCTACATCCCACTACTAACACCGCCTAACTTCGCTTTGTTGGATCATGAGGTTAATCCCATATCCAAGCTAACATGATTAGATAGATATCCCATATATATTTCTCTCGCCTTCCTAATAAGGATCGTGTTAGAAATATCAACAAGCATTTCTGGCGCCGTTGCCGGGGAAGGCGTAGTCTATCCAGAAAAATAAATTTTTCTTGACTTTTGTTTTTCAAAACTTTCCTAGTTTGGGAGAGCATAGTCAATATCTTAATTTCAATATGTTGTTTTCAAAACTTCAAAAGTTTTTCTAGTGCTTCTTTCCAACTTTCTCTAGTTTGGAAGGGTATTAGCCAAGACTTAGACAGAGTTATTCCTAATTAAGTTGGTATTGTTTCTGACTTACTAGTTAGAAAGGGTGCTAGCCGAAAATCCTATAAACACATCACATAAGGAAACAAGAGAGATCACTTTACATTACCTAATGCATTGAGAACCCATTATCACATACTCAAACGAGGTTCAACCCCATTTTTCTATTTTATTTTTATCTTTTTGCGGGGAGTTATATGAATAGAAATCTTCCAAAAATTTTATTGAAGATCCCGAAAAATTAATCGAAAGGCAGGCAAAAGCAAATCTCGGACAAACTCCAGCTCCTACATTACCATCATCATCATCATCATCATCACGAGACACCAAAGTCTACTGAATCGGAAGTTAATCAAGTTAATCAAGTTACTAGAAATTTGACATCCGAATTTGAAGCTATGGCAAACAAAACACTTCGTGAATTTTCAGCTCCTACCACGGACAATATTCTTGTTGGACCGAAGGTAGAGGTTGGAGATAATGGCTTTGAGCTTAAGCCGGGGCTCATTAATATGGTGCAATCAAGTCGGTTTTGTGGAAAGGCACATGAAGATGCTAGTGCTCATCTCCAACACTTTCTCGGAGATCTGCGGCACATTCTCTATGATGGATGTATCCAAGGATGCAATCTTGCTTCGTCTCTTTCCATTCTCACTATTGGGAAGAGCTAAGCAATGGTTTTATGCTACAAAAGATAAGAATACAACATGGGATATATGTTCCACGACCTTTCTTGCAAAGTTCTTTCCGATAGGCAAGACAAATGCCTTAAGGGGAAGATATCAAATTTTTAACAACAAAGATGATGAATCAGTCCCCTGAAGCATGGGAGCGTTTTTCAAGAATATATTTCAGAATGTCCACACCATGGGATGGAGAAGTGGGTCATTGATCTTGGACTTTCTATCATGGGCTTGTTCCCGTGCTCGTGAAACTATGGGTGCGGCGGCAAATTGGTGGTGCTTTCTTATCACTTACAATTACAAATGCTACTGAGCTTGTGGAGAAGATGGCTTCCAACCAAGGTTGGAGTGAAGAACATCAAACTTGCAAGAGGGGAATGCACCAAATTAAAAAAGTAGATATGCTATCTGCTAAAATGGACCTTATCATGAAGAAGCTAGAAGATAGAGATTCTCAACCCAAGGCGATGATGCAAATCCAAGATTCATGCATGACATGTGAAGAATGTGGAAACTTAGGCCACACTTTGGAAGGAATTGTCCGAGAGATCATGGAGGATATTAATTTCATCAATAACAACAATAATAATTTCCGTCCTCAGCAGAATCAAGGTTGGAACCAACAGAGGCCCAACTATCAGAGTAATTATCAAGACAATTACCAAGGTAACAATCAAGGTAACAATTTCAATACTTATCAACCTTCTTTGAGAGATCTGGTTGTTAACCAAGAAAAAAACTATGGAGAATCACAAGAAAGATACAACTAATGACAAAGCTCTTGAGCTTATCAACACTCGTCTAGAAAGCTTTTCTTGACTATCAAGAATCAAACGACAGTTTTAATAAGATGATAGAATCTCAGATTTCTCAATTATCTCTTCCACTAACCACACCAAGAAAGATTCCAGGGCAACTGGAAGAATTAGAAACTGCAAATCTTGTCGATATCTATAATGCAGTGTCGTTACTATAGAGAGACCTCGGGGAAGGCGTTGGTTAGATGACTCAATGCCATCTAAAAAAGGAAGATCCGGGAAGACCGGTCATTACAATCAAAATTGGACACCTCACATTCAACAATGTTCTCTGTGATTTTGGCTCAAGCGTCAATATTATACCTAAGGTAATTTATGAGAAGCTTTATAGTGAACCACTTTGGAAAACAAATATGTGCTTGCGGCTTGCGAGATCAATCAATTTGTTATCCCGAGGGGATCCTTGAAGATGTATGTGTGGGAATTAGAAACTTTTATGTCCCAAAAGGACTTCCACGCTTATAGATAATTTGGAAGAAATGAAAGAGCACCAATCATACTCGGAAGACCATTCTTATGCTCATTAAAGCTATTATCTATGCATGCCGATTGCAAAGATTATTTTCAATATTAAAGGGAAGAAAGAGAAATTCACTTTCAAGGACAAGGTACACACCTCTCATTTACTTATTCTCAAGGTAATAATCATTATATTCTAGAACGAAGATGGAACCTTACAATCGGAATAGAAGGAAGAATCGAGAATCGGAATAAGAACAAGATGGCACGACCTACAAAGGTAATGGTAGTGAATAAAATCAAATCTTATAATGAATATTTATTGCGGTCTCCAATGCTACGTCGGCAAGATGATCTAGGTACACCTACTATTCATTGCTCTATTAATCGTGGACTTTTTATAATACATATTGCGATCTTCGGATCCGGAATTAATCTAATGGCAAAGGTTACATATGAATTATTATTTGGAAAATTGCCGTTGCAACCAACATATCTTGCTTGATTCTGCGGATGACGCACCAATCTTATAGAGTTCCCGAAGGAATTGCCAAAGATGTGCCGCTTAAGATTATGGATCACTATGTTCTCACCGACTTTGTAGTCATGGACATGGGAAGGGAAGAAGACCCTCCAATAGTGCTTGGGAGACCGTTCCTCAACACTACACGTGCAATCATCTACGTCCGTACGGGAGAGATACATTTCTAATTTCCTAAGGAGAAGGTGCGAAGTTTATTTTAATAGTTACAATGAATATACAAATCCTTTGAGGAAAAGCGGGGACAGCTTCGTCGCCGTCATAATAGAAGGTGGATCAAGAATCAAGAAGATGAAAAGGTATATGAAGAAATCAAGTCTCCTACACTTGAAACATCTATAGAGAAGACAGAATCAACTACTCCAAAGAAGAGTACATCATCCAAAAGATGGAGGAAGAAGAAGACATCTCCCGAGAACATCATCGGAAGATACTATAGAATCATCGGTACCACCGATTGTGACAACCGATATACCATGGGAGTAAAGAATGTAACTTGAAGTCTTGTTCGGAGGACTCAAAATGCTGAATCCTCACCGCAAGGTAAGTAGGTAAGTTATCCATATTTTAATTTATTAATTTATTTTCATATCATGTTTATCTTTTCAGTATTTCATATATGCATTCAAAAATAACAAAAATATTTTATCTTTTGTTTTGTGAAAACCTTTAAGCCCCATGCTAGTATCCCCGGGTTAAATACCTCTAGGCTATTTTTGCTTTGTGGTGGCATAAAAAAATAAAGATAGTTTGTTTATGCATAAATCTTTATCTTGCATATAAAAATAAATAAAAATGATGAAAATAAAAATCCAAATATATATCTCGGGCAACTCAAGCAAAAGTGGTTAATCTCTAATGCTTAATCAAGTTCCACTAGTTTTGTTGTCTATTTGATATTTACAGATTAGAAGAAGAGGAAAGATATCGACACCATCCCCGATGTCAACTACCTCAACCTCTACATCATTGAAGATTACACTCCAATCTAGCTTGGGGAGTGCAACCCCCGATTATCCGATAAGTATCTTATTATCTTATTATATATATTATTAGTTAAATATTTTGCTAGCTAGTTAAGTTTGTTAAGAGTATAGTTTGTTTTGTTAATAGGCTAGTAGTTTAAATAATCTTTTGTTTGAGTGAGAATAAAAAGATTGAAGAGAGAGTGCACATTAAAGTTTACTTTGCTCAACTAAAATGAATCCTAAAATCTGCCAACATGGAGATGATGAATAGTTACTCCGTTGTTATACTTTTCTAGTACCTAGCTTTCAAGCTTAATTTCTCGTGAGCTCCATTTTTGCAAAATAAAAATACTCTAAACTTGAAACCTATGGGTTGCAAAATGCTTGCTCTAAAGTCTAGGTAATTGACGGATATGATATATGATAGTCTGAGCTGCTATTTGATCTTACTCTTAGTGATACTAGATTTACTCGAGATTTATATTTTGAAAAATTGAAAAGTGCACATGATAAGTTCTTGTGTGACAAGAGTGTGAACCTCCTACCACAGCCATATATACATGCTATTTAGATTAGGAAAACCTTTTTGATTTATATATAGGCTGCTTGTTTTGCATTGAGTTTGTTCAACCTTTGTTGACCCTTAGAAACTTATCATGTTGATCATGCACACTCCACTTTATTCCGCTATATCCACTCTACTTATCTACCATATATATATCACTATCACTTCACTCTAGCCAACAAAAATGTTCTATTCCTATTCCGGAGAGAGCAACCAAAAATATTTCCTACCTATTCATTGCTAGCCAATATCTTACAAAAGCTCCATTGCCTCTATTTATCTCTCACAAATATTGTAAAAGAGATTTGGGTTGTATACTATTCTTTTTTTAAAAAAAAAGAAAGGAAGGAGATGAAAAATGGATAAAAGTCCTACAGACGAGTAGAGCCTACCTCCCTAAAGAAAAAAGAAAAATAGAGATGAAAAATGAACAAGTGTTCGAGGGCTTAGTAGAGCCCACATCTCTAAAATAAAGATGAAAAAATGGACAAGTGTCCGAGGGTGAGTAGAACCCACATCTTTATAGAGAGGAAATAATGAGACAAAAGTCTAGGGCCAGCAGAGTCCACCTCTCTAGAAAGAAAAAGCTACAGCCCAGATTCTCTACAAAAAATTCAAAAAGAGAGATAATTCTTTAAGGAGCATGTTGACACATATTAACGTATACTTTTAATTGTCAACTAAACATGGAAAAGGACTAAAATATAATTAGATAATCTTATTAGGGTTTATACTAATGATTTCCATGAGTTTTGGTAAAGTTGTGATTTGCGGGGACTTAACAGGAAAACGCGTTGCATTAAAGAACGCAATCCAACTCCTGAACGAAGTCTAGAAGGCTCCGAATACACCCGACGTGAAATCGAAACTTAACACCCAAGAAAACATCATCTAGAAGACTCCGTGAAGCCCACGACGGCGTGTCGGGACCGGGGTGGGACCCACCCCGGGCCGGTCGGCCTCCCCGTCGGGCCGCTTCGGCCCGCCCCCTCGCCAAGTCGGCCTCGCCTCGGAATGTTCGTCCACATCTCTAAGACGCAATCTAATCCGCTCGTTTAATGTCGGTCCGATCCGGCGACGGTGGAGTACGAAAGTTGTAATCAAATCCAACACTGTACCTCCTTCGGACTATATAAGCGCCCCCAAAGCGCCCCAAGAGACATCATCTCCTCATTAGCTATCAACAGAGAAAAATCTAGGGTTTCATATTAGAAGAGAGAGAGGTCCCTCTAGTTGTCTAGTTCATCTAGTTCTAGTTCTAGTTCTAGTTCTTCTAGTTCATCTAGTTGTAAGATCAAGAAGAGAGGCGAGGAGAAAGGCTGGGAGATCCGGACCTGTCGGATCTTCATCATCATTGTACTTCGCTGCAACAAGTTCGCCTTCGACAATCTCCGTGTTCTTCATTTATTATTTCTATTTATTCTATTTAATTACTTTCAGTTCTTACTTTACTATATTTACTTTGGATCTCTGCTCGTATTGAGTGCTCTAGTTATCGTGCGTGGCTAGAGTAGTAATCGATAGTGTAGACGTGGTGTCTAGACTAGAGTTTACCCGAAGTTTGCGCCCAATCCCACGGTTAGTTGTGGTAGCCCCGGGGGTGACAACACTGTCGGTCTTTTGTATTCCACCACGTTCGGGTTGGTGATACGTAGAGCTTTTTGGCGGCCTTCCCCGATCACCCTTTCCCAGTCTTTTTTCGAGGATCGGGCCGGTACCGTTGTTCGACGTAAGTAAAGTAGAGTGAGCCTTTGATCATATAGATCTCATTAGAATACTTAGAAAACTTAACCCTCTCTTCCCACATCATTACCATTATTATCTTAGGACGTTCTAAACCTTTCTAGTACACTTCACGTTCCCCGTGGAAAATCGATACTGAATACTCGGTGAAAGCTACATCGGTATCCGTGTGCTTATGGATTTCTCTCGTTCGCGTTAATTGACACCAAATGAGCATAAGTAAGATATTCCTCATCTATTTATTCTACTCTATTATATTATCTATATTCTATCCACCATACACATGCACCACTTGATCGGTGTGATTTGTAACTTTGGATCCATTGCTTGAATTTACAATGTATGTTTAGTAAGTAATTTTAGTTTTCTCCTACCTATGAACTCCACATATAAGCTTTAGATATAGGATGAGAGAAAAGAAAGTATAGAGTGCTATTGCCTAAGCCAAAAATATTACATCTTATGAGAGACGCAGACAACATTACTTTATTACCTAAGAGAGGATCCACAAATACTACAAATGAAAACTTTTGAGTTTTATTTAAAAATCAACAAAAACTCGGAAGGACACAGTTGATCAAAAGAGTTTGAAATATAGTGTTCGACTTGATCGTTTCTATCTTTCAATTGCTCATGATTGAAGAAAAAGTTATAAGCTCTAAAAAGGTAAGAGGTATATGAGTAAATTGAAGATTTGAAAAGTTTTATTTATCTGAAGAGAAATTTTGTTTGAAAGCATGTGTACTTTTGAGGTGTGATAGCGTAGTAGCAACTCCTAATCCAAGTTTAATTTAATATATTGTTTTGTGTCTTGCTAAGAGACTAGCAAGAGGTAAGCTTGGGGAGCTTGTTGACACTTGTTATATCATAAAATTTTAAGTTATTTAACATAAATTAAGGCCTCAAGTCAAAGACTAAACATAAGTCTAGGGGTCTAACTAACATAATTCCACGAGTTTTGGTATTCTGTGACTTTCCGTGGACTTGATAGGAAAATGCAGAGAATAATGGAGAAGGTTCCAGAATATACAAGACATATACAAGACAAATAAAGACCCGGACTTATCCGTGAAGCAACTCAACCCGAAAAGTGGACTAAAATATTCTAGAAGATACCGGAGGACACCGTGAGAAGACGGGGAAGGCGGGTGGCTTGCCACCGGCGGCCGCCAATTGCCACATAGGCCAGCCGCCGGTGGGGTCCCCCTATCAGCCTCACATTTTTATGTCGGTTTACCACCGACCTTGAGGTTGTATCTACACCGTTGTTGAAGGTCAGTTTGATCCAAGGGTTGATGTTCATCGCCAAGTACTATATAAGAAGACCAAATGACCACGGGGCCTGATATCAATTTTCATTATCAATCATATTCATCCAAGTCCAGCCAAGTCTAGACCTAAGCCCTAGTTCATACTAGAAGTAGATTAGCTACATAACTAGTTCTAGTTGAAGATCAAGTTTATCTTGAGTTCCCGATAGTCAAGAAGTAGCAAGGATCATCGTTCTTGAGACTTCTCTCTTGTGTTCAATCTGTAAGTTCACTTATATTTAGAATACAATTGTTATGGCTTTGATCTTTATAATTATTATATTTTTGTTGATATGTGTTTATGCTTGCTATGATTATATGTTTAGTTTAATAAAATTGCTTTATATTTTATGCATGGAATTGTATAGCATTGTTGACGGTACCCAACGATAAATTAAATACCGTCAACACAACACCAAAACACCATAGAAATAGGGATTTCAACTAACATATTCCAAAGTTTTGGTGTTTATTTGGACTTGCAGGTACAAATTCAAAGATGATCACTTTGGGCCAAAAAACAAAAAAAAAAAGAAATAAAATCAACAAATAAGAAAAGGCCCAAAGGAGCAAATGGCAAGCCCAACCAAGAATCGGGACAAAACATCAAAACCAGGCCGGGCCAAGACCACCTTACAACTTTTTCGAACAAGGAAGCCCAGCTTGCCGAAGCCCGAGCCAAAGCCGACCCGGCAGGGTGCGCTACGCACCACCTAGCGCGGCCGCACCCGGCGAGGCGGTTCGGGCCCAGCTTCGGTAGGCGGTTTGTTACCTTCCAAAACCGACACTACCGACGTTGGATGGTCGGTTTGGCACGTATGGAAGGTTTTCCTAGGTCGGTTTTGGTGTTACACAACAATTCCAAGGAGAAACCAGTCCACTTGTGCAAGAGAGTAGAATTAGATCTTCTTCTTCTACTACTACTTCTTCTATCTTCTTCTAATTCTAGAGAGTGAGAGAGGGAAAGGCTAGAAAGAAGCTTTGTTCTTTCTACCCTAGAGTTGCCGGGTTAAGCCTCTCGGTGTTCCGCATTCCTAGGAGGACGGAGTACGGGACTTGTCGGTACCGCCCCGGCTTGTACCTCTGCAAGCTACTTACACTTTGGTAAGAAGTCTTGTGATTATCTTGCAGCCTACTTAATTTCCTTCGTACATTTCTTAGCTGTTGTAGACTTGCGGATTGGTAGATTGTCTCGTTAAGAGCGTTAGTTCTTGGTGAAGGAACTCTTTGACCGGGAACCTTGGCCAACATCAAGAACTGTGACCAATAGTGCAAACGTGGTGTTTGGACTAGCGTTCACCTACCTTTTGCGGTGCATCCCACGGTTGAGGGATAGGCGGCTTGGTCGTGACAAGCCTTGTCCGGCCCCTTGAAATCCCCCCGTTCGGGCGTGTGTCGTAGAGCTAATTGCGGACTCTACATATTTGGGAGCGGGCCGGTGCCCGAAGTGAGTAGACAAATGACTTTTAGGAATCACTTTGCCGGAAAACTTAGCCTATAGATACCTCGCTACTCTTAGAAAACAAACCCTTGCCTTAGGTTGACATAGACTAGAAAAGCTGGCTGCGCGGCCGCCCTTGTGTAAAATACGATACCCCCGCTACCACCGGGTGAAGTGCTACAACGGTATTTCCGTGCGCTTGCGGATTTCTCGTGTGCGTAAGAAACACCAACAAGCATCCATACGGATGATCACTATGTGGGTGATAAGCAATGTGTAAACGTGGTGTTTATACAACGTTTATCCGCAATTGCACCCTACATTCGGGTCGTGTGGTAGATCGCGGGGGTGACAATCCTGTTGAGTCCTTTGGAGTCCACCCTCCTAATGTAGGACACGTCGAGCTTTTAATTACGATGATGAACAAGTTTCGGCCCTTGCTTGTCATTGGTAATGCTTGCCATGTGTAGAAGTAATCCAACCTTGCCATGATAGCTAGATGTATTGCACTAATTGTAGTATTCATTGACATATATTATTAGGAGTATCTTAGGAATATTCATTCTAGTCTAATTTATAACATGTTAATTGCTTGTATGATATTAGTGGCATAGGCTAATCTTAGACTTGGACATTTATCATTATTATAATTATCTTTATCTTGTGACTTATCCTGTTGAGTTATGTTTGATGCTCATGGCTACTCGCATTATAATACTTTAAAAAGTGAATGATCTCATAAATAAATCATAATATAAATCATTAGATAGTTCTTCTCTCTACCTTTCCATAGACTCCCTTCCCCTCGTGTGGTAAAATATAAATACGATACGGATTACTCGGTGAAGTGCTACAATTGGTATTTCTATCTCGTAAACTTGCGTATATCATGTTCAATCTTTTATCAAGGCCAATCTATAAATACCATGCCCCGCATTTCTTTGAGCGTTATTGCTAGGGTGACGACATCTAGTGCATAGGTAATGCCTAGAAATGAGTGGTATACCTTGAGTTCATATCCCGGTGAGATTAATTCCACTATGGATAATGTGGCTAAGCTACATCCCACTACTAACACCGCCTAACTTCGCTTTGTTGGATCATGAGGTTAATCCCATATCCAAGCTAACATGATTAGATAGATATCCCATATATATTTCTCTCGCCTTCCTAACAAGGATCGTGTTAGAAATATCAACACGCGTCCCGGCGCCGAGAGCTCCGCGCAGGTGGTCACGCCGCTGGGCGCTGGCGCCGGACGCCAACAGCTACCAGGGGGTTTGCGTGTTGAACGGCGTTGGACGCGTCCGGCGCTGCTTTTGTTAGCGCCTCCGGCGCCCAAATCGTTTTAAGCCCCCAACGACACTCTATTTCTTTAGGGGCTTATAAATAGGGGTGTGGCCGGTCCATTGGGATCTCTCTTGCACTCTTGATCATTCTAACACTCTCTTGAGCTAAGAAAACTCCCCTTCACTCCCTCCCTTGCTTGATTGTGTTGGTGATATTGAGTGAGTTTCAAGTGCATATTGCTTGATCATTGCATCTAGAGGCACTTGTTCTTCAGAGGAGCTGCGGGATTCTTGTTTCTCTTGGGAATTTGCTTGGTTCCCTAGCGACTTAGAGTTGGTTGAGGTGTTGAGCTCGACCGAGTTTGTTCGAGGCCACACCGGTGGACTTGTGAGGGGTTGTGCCTTCCCCGCGGGAGATTCGCAAAAGGCATCTCTAGTGGATTGCTCATGGCATGTGTATCCTCATCTTGTGAGTGATTCTTGCGGGCTCCCTCTGAGGGATTTGGCACCGGCCATTTGCTTGCGAATCATCAAGTGGGTGCATCGCCACAACGAGGGGACTAGCGTCTTGTTTGCAAGCACGTGAACCTCGGGAAAAATCATCGTGTCAATTGCTCTTGCTCGTTGGAGATTTCTTATAGACATTGGTGATTGACATCAACCTCTACTCTACACCGTTGGTATAATCTTTCACTCTCTACTCTTGTATTTACATTGCTTACTTATTGAGTAGCTTGAGTAGTAGTAGTTCACCTTGCTAGTTGTCCTCTCTAGTTGTATAGTGCTTTCACCTAGGAGTATCTTAGAGACTTTGATTGTGTGCTATTTAGAGATCATAGTATACCATAGACTCTCTTGTGTAGGTGGCTTGCATAGATAGCTAGAAGCATCTCATTTTTTGCTACGCCGTCTTTTAGTCTATAACCACTTTGCTTAAGTATTGTTGAAGAAATTTTTATAGGCTATTCACCCCACCCCCTCTAGCCATTTAGGACCTTTCAGTCAAGCCGCTAGTCCCTTACAAGGGGCTCGGTAGCTCGGCCCGACATGGTCGGGCGGACGATGGTGACGCCTTTTGGCGTCGTACCCTTCTTGGAGGCGTCGTCTTTGAGCCCCTTACCCTCGTCTTCGGCGTCGGATTCGGGGCGAAAGCCTCGCCTTAGCTCTCTAAGGCCCCGATAACGGTGGCATCCTCGGCGTCATCCCCTTCTTGAAGGCGTTGCTGAAGAATCTGTACGGCCCGCCGCCCGTCCTCCCTGGTTGCCGTGTCGGATCCTTGGGGTGTTCCTCTTGTGCTGCTGCGCTTCCTCTCACGCTGGTGCGCCCTACAGCTCTTGACCTGTCCTCGTGCCTTGGTTTGTTGGCGGATGCTTTGCCGTCGGGTTCGTTTGGCTGACCTCCTCCTCTCGAAAGTGTCTTTTGAGTTGCCGAGTGTAACGGTCATTGCTTGGTTCATTGGCGGATGCTTTGCCGCTATGGTTTGTTGGCGGAAGCTTTGCCGCTGTGTCTCTAGCTCCTCTTGGGCAGCTGTTGAGTCGTCGGGAGTGATGGCCGAGGACTAGGTTCGTGGGCGGATGTTTTTCCGCCGTCATTACTTTGGATGGTCTTACGTGTGGGGCGATCTTCGCGTTGTTTTATGGCACTTTAGGTTTTTACCTTGTATCAGGCTCAGTTGTTGGGGTTGTTAGGTGGAGGGCTCCCCACCCTCTCTCTCCTTTTTTCTTTTTGTTTTTTTCCATCTTGTGTGCGTCTTTGTTGCTTGGGTTCGTGTCGTTCGACTACCGTTTTCCCCCTCTTGTAGTTCCAAAACTCTACCCCGCTTAATGAAAAATGCACCTAGGCGTTATCACGAAAAAAATCTAGACCGGTAGAGGCACTCCCATATTAATACTTGCTTGTAGTAGCGAACATCTTGGAGCAATCGATAAGCTTGAGGGCATGGGATACCGTTGCTCGCATTGTTGATTCCGGATTCGTGCATGGTGTTTTGATCGAGTCTTGAGTTTTGGTGGATCAAGAGAGCGTAATCGAGTCTTGGTGGCTCTTTGTTGCTCAAAGTAGATTAGAGGGTAGTGATAACTACTCCCACCATGTGGAAAATTCAGTTGTCTGTTGTCCATCTTTTCAAGTACTTTGCATTTCAATTCTTGTACTTGCTTTGTGCTTTGATCTTTGTTTGGTTGCAAGAATCTTTTGTGACAAGTAGGATTTAATCTCCATGCTAGAGTGCTCTTAGTCATAGGCCTTTGGCTAAGGAATAGTTTGTTAGTGTGCCCGGACTTGACTTTAGTTTTTGGCCCTAAGGACAAGCCCCGTGTGATCTTTTGCAAAAGTTAGGACCAAACGATTTTCAAGGGGTGAGTATAATCACACAGATTAAGGTTTGTTCTTTAAAATTTTTTAGAGCCCGGTTATCCTCACCCCCTCTTGTGCCATTTGGTCCTTTTTAGAGGATCTCCTTGCAAACAGAGTTCAATTTGGTGCGTTATGACTCTCTTGTCTCGAAAGTGATCCATGTGGCATAGTCTAGATTATTTTTTTTTAAAAAAAATGAAACTCATAGTCTAGATTGTTGACGATGTGTGCTACTTGTCACCTACTCCCTCTGTCCCGTGGGCTTTGATGTTTTTGACTTTTGAACTTCATCTTTGACCATCCGTCTTATTTAAAATATTTATGCAAATCATAAAATAAAATAATCAATATTCAAGTATCTTCATTGATAAAATAAGTCGTAAAAAATAAATTATATTTGTGCAAAAAATTTGAATAAGATGAAGCATCGAATAAGATGGCACGGAAACTAGGGTGACAAAGTGCGGGACGGAGGGAGTACTCGAGATTGGCGGTGCCGCCGGTCCAAGAAACATCAAGTCATTTGTCAAATCCACATCTATGCCGGGGCTCCACCAAAGATGACAAAAACAGAGCAAGAACCACACAAATATGTGACTTTAAAATCTGCCCGCCTTAAGTCCAAGTGTTGTTTTCGTTTAGCTTTAGCTATCGCCCAATGGATTATGTGACGCCGTTGGAATTCAAAAAAACATTTGTATTTCCGTGTTGATGCAATGGAAATGGGGATATCCCTTGTTCGAAAAATTTGTCACCCAATCTTGATAATTCTATGAGGCGCCTGGGGTTTTATGTTGCGAACACATGGTTGATTTAGGTCAAATGTGTTTAGTTATGTGGTTGAGTGATTGTCAACAAATAACATTTTAATTCTATTTTCCTTTATTCTTTATGTTTCGGTTCGTTCACCGCACACGTGGAGTATGTCGAAAACGTATCTCTTGGTTCGTGTTGTGCAGTGTGGAGCTCTCGAGATGGTAGCCGACGGGCGAGGTGAAGGGGCCAAGGAGCACGCGGGGCCGATGAACCGCTGAGGTGAAGGACGGACGCCGGGCTTGGACCGAGGGACCGGATCGCCGGGTGGCTAGTCATAGTGGGTCGACATCCGGGACATCGACAAATGCAAGAGGACGTGGCGGGACCGTGTCGATCGGGTCAAGACGGCGAGCATGCAAGCGAGCAGCGGCTCGGATGACTTGGCGACTTCGGGCGCCAAGGCGGCGATGACGCGGTCGAGGAGGTTTGGTGGTTTGCCCTCAAAACCATCGGCGCGGGTTTGGTGGTTTGTGCCTCAAAACCATCGGTGGCGTGTTTCGCAGTTTGGGCCTCAAAACCCGAAAGCGGATGTTCCGGTGGGCGGAAGGATCGCGCGTGTCGCCTCGGGAGATGCGTGGAGCAATGCTACTGATGAGGAGGCGGTGGCCGCCGGATCGAAAAATATCCAAGTCCGTCCATTATGCCCCGGCTAAGTGGTTTCGCAATTGTATCGATAGGGGGGTAGGATGGTCATTCTGACCAAGACTATAAATAGAGAGGACAACATTCCATTTCAGGGTTGCCTCTCCGGTTTCCACTTTCCAGTTTCTATTAGGGGTTTCCTAGTGTGTAGTTGTTCCGGTGAGAGAGGTCCGCACAACTATTTTGTGATCTCGTGGTTCAGTAGGAAGCATAGCCCTCGGTGTGTGCATGCCCTCTCGCCTTTTGGGGTCGGATCGATTCACCCGTGTCTTTGTGATTTTGCTCGAAGTTTTTGTGTTCTATTTTTCAGCCTATTTTTTCTCCTCCCCGCTTCTAGTGCTCGATTCGTCGTTTGTGGATCGTTTCTTGTGATTTTTGTTGCTGCAATCCATTTGTGACCAAGAAATCGAAGAGATTCACCCAAGGAAATCCATTGAATCCTCTTGTGTCGCCTTATTTGAGCAATTTTGTGTTCGGGTCGTTTTTGGGTAGGGTTTGAACGTGATCCGAAATTCGAGAGATTGAGTTGATTTCATGTGATGATATTTTGAGAATTTGCTCGTAGGTAGTTCAATTTGGACTGTGCGAAATTTGAGATCTGAAGTTTTGAGTCAGATTTTGTTCGATTTTCTATGTGGGCATTTTAGGGTGTGTTTGGTTGCAAGAAATTGGGTTAGCCGGGCTAGATTGGGCCAACTTTTGTGTGTTTGGTTCACTTTGGCTGGTTCTGGCCGGCCCAGCTGGCCAACCAGACAGGATTAGCCCGCCGTAAAAGCGGATCGCAGGGGGTGGCGATTCAATCCTGGCCGGGCTGTAGTAAGAGGTGACTATATGCAAATCAAACCCGCACAACAAAACACTCCAATCTCAAAACCGGGCTACAATGGACCACCAAAACCAAAAGCAACCAAACAAACTCATGTGGCTAGATTTAGCTGGGCTCTTTCTAGCCATGCTAGGATGGGCTAGACAGGCTACAATTGGCATCATAACCAAACACACCCTTACTATTTGTCGGCGGTTCGAGGAGCGGGCGCCTCGGATGCCGGGCAATAAAAATTTGTAGGCCGCGGCCTCCTCCCCTCGATGGCGCCGCGCAAGGTGGACACGACACGGCGGTTTATCCCGGTTCGGTAACGGGCCCTACGCCCGGCCGAGGGGGTGTGTCACGCCGTGTTAACTTCAAGCCAAAGGTGAGCCTGCGCAGTAGGGGGTTCAGGCGGTCGTCGTGGGGAGAGAAGCGGTCTCAAGCCCCACGATCGTGGTTATGGTGGTAGTGGTGAGTGGATTTCTCCGTGAACCGGAGTTGAAGAACGGGTCCAACCGAATCGAATTGATTCGAACCCCTCTAATGAGACATTACTCCCCTTTATAGGAGAAGGGAGAGAGATAATGTTTACATTGGAGGTTGCCTAGGTGGCTAATTCCCGAGGCCGCACCGGTTGCATGTGCGCCGCCGAGGGCGCGGGCCGGCTTGGACGTTGTTCGACGAAGACACACACGCGCCCGTATCCGATGGCGGCGGACGTGCCGTTCCGGGCGAGGCCCGAGGGTCCCTGTGAGGCGCCCTCACCAGATCCGCATGGCGAGGGCCGGTCCCAGCGATTGCCGTCATGCGTGTCGGGTGCCCGGTGGTCCGGCTCACGCGGGCGTTTTGACGGTGTTCTCGAAGTGAAATGTTGTCACCTTGGTTCCCGTCTCCGGGTGGCGAACACGCCGCTGGTTCTCAGCATTGTGTCCCATCGGTCCGGATTGGGAGGTGATTCAGCAGATCGATTTGACCGGGCATAATCGATGCCACCGCGCCGCTGCTAGATGCGGCCGCGTTGAATGCGGCGGTTTCCCTTCCTCCGACGAACCTCCCACGCCCGGGTCGCCTACCCTAGATGGGGCTAGCTGGGCTGCTTCACCCGAGGATGGAGAGCTTCGTCTCCCTCGGGCGAGGCGGAGTTTTTGCGCCCGAGGTGGTGAGCTAGGCCCCCTCGGGCGACCAAGATTTCCCAGGGTGGTGAGCTAGGCCAGCCTCGGGCCTCGGAGACGTGTGGTCAAGCCCGAGCCATGGTTTGATCGCGGTCGACGTGGAACGCCGTGGTTTGCCGTTCGGTAGAGGTCTTTGACCTTGTCCTTCGTGGAGCGCATAAGCTCTTTACGCCGTGGTGACTCCATTTGGGCCGCCAGGGCCGCTCGGTAGGCTGCTTTCCGGCGCCATGTAAACGCCGTGGCTCAATGGCCCGTCCATCGCTTCATCGGGCCGCCCCTCCGTGCGGGATGATAGCGGTTTGGGTTTTATGGGCCTTGGCGGGCCGGCAAAAATTCTCATAGTTTGAGAATGTCTCGAGGCCCAATATTTTGTCCCGACGATAGCCCCCCCAGCAAGTGAGGACTCGCCCCGGTTCTCGCCGTTCCGTCGCCTTGTTGTTTCTCAGGTGGTTCGTCTACAAAGGGTGCGCGCGAGCGCACTTCAAGGTGTAGCCCGAGGCCTCGAATGGAATGGCGGATTCCTTCGAGGTCTTTTATGTCTCGCGACGCCGGCAAGACTAAAACAGCTCTTAAATTGCGCTTTGTTTGTGCGGAGCGTGTTTGTTTTATGCGGGCAGCCCGAGGCCCGCGCTATGTGCGCAAGGTCAACTCAGGCCTCCTCGACTTTGATTATACGCTCCTCCTGTCACCCTCCCGAAAGGGAGGAGGAGGGGAGACACGTCACAATGCCCCAGAAGCCGAATAATGTGTCGTGGCTCCGTGAGCGTTGTAGCGGTCTCATTTAAGCTGGTGCCCGTGCCCTTGCCGGAGCAAGGGTCGGCTATGTGATCCGTGATTCACCCCATGAGAACCTCAAGGACCGCTTAGCGTATCCCGGGTTTGGGCATCCAACCCCGAGGGCTGTCAGGCCTCCCACGGATGGGACATCTCTATAAGCAAAGACCGCGGCCTTAAACACGCTCGGGAAAATCGCAGAAACCGGGGCCCGGTATAGCTGGTTGTGCATTTCCCTCCCGTCCCCCGGCTCGGGTTATCCCGGGGCGACCGTAGAAACCCCCCCGGGCCCAGCCGACAACCTCGAACGTAGGGTGTGTCACCGAGGCACGCTTTGGTTTCGGCCGGGGAACCGCCATCGGATTCGACTTTTGCCCCTTAGGTCGGGCGCCCGGGTATGGATGGCCGGACGGTTTTACCCCCCCGACCGGCACGGCGTCTCCTCGCAGCGCTGAGGCGGCGTGCCCGCTCAAGTCCGATGGGGCGCCAGCTCGCGACTTCCCCCGTCGGGGCGGAGATCGAGGGGACCGCCAAGGTGCATTAATGCCCCGACGGTTCCACCGCTGGCCGAGCCGCTGGATGAGCGGTTCCACGTTCCATCGTGGGCCGTCCATTCCAGAGTCGACCGATTGCCCGGCCCGGCGGTTTGCCTTCCCTTCCCTATAAATATGGGGGTCGCGGCGGCGATAGTTGCTCCCTTGCTCTTTTGCCATCGCCTTTTTTGCCTTCTTTGCCGCAAGCAATCAGAAATAGAGATAGTGTGGGAGAGATTAAGGGAGAGATTCACTTGCCTTGCGCGCCGTGTGATCGGGTTGCTAGCGGTTGCCACCCTTCATCTCCCTTTCATCCATGGCGCAGCCGGGTAGTGGTGACGGCGCGAGGGAGGTGCTCGACGCCGAAGCCGTGGCCGAGGTCGACGGCGACGGAGGAGAAACTCCAGCGCGGTCGAGGAAGGGCTCCTCCGGCCCCGCACCGGACAAAAGAGCGGCGGAGTGGATTGCTCCGCATTGGACCGAGGAGGAGCCTAACCCCTCGTGGACGGCTACGTGGTGAGCCCGATGGATCTTCATCGGCGTGGCTTCGGGATGCCGGGCGGGTCGGTTCATCCCGGGCGATCCTCCACTACTATGGAGTCGAGCTTCACCACCGCCCCGACCCGATCTCCCAAGCCGCCATCTTCGCCACCCTCCGTGAGGGATCCCCGATCGAGCCGCATTGGGACCTCGGTTGTGGTTCTTCAAGGCGGACCTTACTACCGCATCGTGATGCAGGGCCAGCCACGGAGGGCATTGCGCGTTGGTGGTCGGGCGCGCTCCAAGTCCGCGCGAGCGTGACGAGGCCAAACCGAGCCGATGGGTACATCCTATCCAAGCTCACCTCCTCAACAAGGGGTGGCAGGATCGGTGGTTCTACCTCCGCAACGATGGGAACGCCAGCCCCGCGCACCGGGCGGGTCCTCAAGCATCGCCACGAAGTGGAACCGGGTCCCCCTGAGGATCACCATCGGGTTGGAAGGCTGAGGCGCGCGGTCCCCGCGGCCCGGGAAGGATGTCAATGCCGCCGTGGTGGCTGCCTTTCACCGGGCGGTTGCCGCCGATGGAACGCCCCTTGCTCATGTGCAAGATGGCGCCTGGGCCGAAGGTCTTGACGCTGTCTTCGGATGTCGCCTTCGCTTCCACCGATGGCCCGCCAAGAGGGTGAGGGATGCGCTGGGGTCCAACACCTCGACACCTATCCCCTCGAGATCCCCATGCGCCCCGACCAAGGGTATATCTCCCGGTACGCACTTCTCGGCCCCGGTGTCCTTGGCGTTGCCGGTGCATTGTCACCATGGCGGTTCTCACTTTTTCCTCCTCGCGGGGTCGTTTCAACTACCGTGACTCCCTTCCTCCCGATGCGGATTTGGACGCCCGACCGCCGGGCTGCGAACCGTGCTCTGAACGAGTGCAGAGGGGCCCGTGCACCAAGAAGGAGGAGAAGAAGAAGAGGAACATGGCTCGCGAGAAGCGCCGGCCGAGCAAATGAAGCGGGGCGAAGTCGCCCGATTCCTCGACCACCGAGGAGGACGACAACCCTGAGGATGAGTTCTATGTGAACTCGTCGATGACGACGTGGCAGCTCGGATAGACCGAGCCATGGGGTTCCGGACCCGGTCGGGGCTCCGATGCGTGCTGAGCCCGAGCTCGAGGCGCGCGGGGGGCAGTGGTACCCGTGCGCCCGAGGGTTCTTCCGGCCCGAGTCCTCGGGACCATTGGTGTTGGCCACGTCGGCACCTCGGCGTCGCGGTGAGGCCCTGAAGGGAAGAACCGACGCCTCCCGCCCGCGAGTACCCGTCGCGAAGCACGGTTCGGGGGACGAGCCGGTGACCCCCGTCCGATCCGGCCCCCGGCGACACGGCGTCGTGGGGAGACGGCGCAGCAGCGTCAAGTGAGACGCCGAGGTCGCAGCCATCCTGAGCCTCGTCGGCGCCGAGGGCGATCCCTCGGGCTTCGTGAGTTTTCTTTTCGCCTTTGCAATCTTGATTTTCTTCCGGGCGTATGGTCGCCTTGTTTTGACGTGTGCGTTTGACTTTAGGAAGCGGGGCCGCTTAGTTGCTCGCACCCCAAGAAGGCCCTAAAGGCTAGTGCACAATCTTCCGGCGGTGCGCAGAGCGGGGTCATCCGGCCAAGATGCCTCACGGCCTGCGTTGAGTTCTCGTGGCGCCAGCCCCGAGCCCCGTGGGGGTCGGTCCCGACCGATCGCCGGGCCGTGCCCGGGTGGCACGCGGTCCATGGTGGCGATGGTGGGTTGGCTGCCCGGCCGATGGTGATCGACACGGAGAACTTCGGTCGCGCCACGAGACACCAGCTTCGGTGCGAGCAAGTGGCGCCGCCCGGGGAGGTCGTGCCACCACCCACCCCCCGGGAGGTGGTCCCCGTTGTTCGGGAGTTCGCGGGGAGGAGCTCTTCGACCCGCGGCGGAGACGCTGGGAGTCTCCTCGCTTGCTCGGCGCTGCGACCCGGGCGCCGCGCCCGCATAAACCCGACTCTTCTGCTCCACGCGCCGGGTTCGAGGCGGCCCTTGGCGGCGTCGTCTTCGGCCATGTTGAGGACGTCCGTGGTCACCGCGTGAAGGGCCCCGGACTTCTATTGGTTCGGGTTTCCCGAGATCTGCGGGGATTCTCTGGTGGGCGGCATTCCCAGAGATCCAACTTCGGCCGGGCGGTCCCCCTTGACCTTGGGTGGCGTTCTCGGGGTCCCGCCGCCGCAGCGATCGATGACCGTGAGCGAAGTCCTGGCGTGGAGGACTCATGAGCAGATCCGTCCAATGGGCCATCGAGGGCCTAGCGAGGATCGGGAGACCCGAACCGGCCGCCTCACCTCAGGTCGACGCGGTAAGTATCTTGACGGCCATCCCCACCGCATGTCCTTTGTGCTTGCATCTTGATGAGTAGTACCGCCGTTGCAGACTCTCCGCCGCTTCGCCCGAAAGGTCCGAGCTCCTTCGCCGGAACGCCCCGGAACCGAACGCCCTTGGGCGCACTGAGGGTGAAGTTGACCGAGGCCCGGAGCGAGGCCTCCCGCTTGCCGCCCTCGCCGAGGAGAGGGAATCCCAGCGACAGGCCCTAGCGGCGAGCTTGTCAAGGCCAGGTCCGAGGCCGACAGGCTGGCCGGGCGAGATGGCTCGGATGAGCCAAGACCCGAGGACGCCCGGAAGCGGTCCCTCCGTGGCCCTCGGGAGGCTCATGACGAGCGGGACAGTCCCGGATGAGGCGAAGAAGCAATCGGAGATGTGTGACGCCCTCAACACCGCATCGGGAGTTGGTGTCCGAGGGGGAAACCCTCGGGAAGGAGAAGGACCAGCTCCAAAAGTCGCTATAACGAGCATGGCGTCCATGCTTGGCCGGGCAACCGGCGCCAAGGTACGCCTTATCCCCCGTAGGCTTTGTCACCTTTGATTTCGCCGCCTCGATATTGTCTTGGTGGTTGTTACCGAGGCGGAGGGGTCCGGGACGAGGCCGTGAATACCGCGCCACGCTCCCCAAGGGCTGGAGGGGGAGCGTAAGTCGCGCCGAGAGCCGGGAAGGGGCCCCGTCGGACCCTCGCCGTCGTTCCGGGACGGACAACCCGAGGTTGGGCCCTCGGCTCGTAGTTGCCTGAGCGCGCCGCCGCCGGTGGATTCCTCGGTACGAGCTCCGGACGCCTTTCCGGAACGGCATTCGCACATGCCCGGCGCTGGTGCGCTCCACTTCACGATGGAGTCCACAACGCCGGGACGGTGTCGCGACGGGCTTCTTCCTCGGCTCCGATGACGAGGGGAGGTTGATCCCGCCGAGAGGGATGCCCGCCGACGCCGCCAAGACCAAAAGTCTATATGACTTTGTGGATGGCGCCGCGACTCTGCTGTCCCTCGCGTTTTGAGGACGAGGTGTGTCCCCCATACTCCCCATAGAGTCCACCTATGAGGCGGATACGGAGATGGTGGACGCCACGTCCGAGGACGCGCCGACGGGCCCGACGCCACCCTCGGGAGAAGCGGCCGCCAAAGGCGGTGTTCATGCGAAGCCTCCTCGTTGGCGGCGGTGAGGCGCAAGTAGATGAGGCCTCCCTCGCTCCCTGATCCTTCCTTGCATGAAAAGATTGGAGCTTGTGAGATGGATATGTATAAACAAAGGTGCCGCCCGAGGTCTGTGGCCTTGACGGGTGCACTTAAGTTTTAAGGTTGCATTTCTCGGACTCCATGTTTATTGTGTGGCCGGGTTGCTTGCCTTATCCGGCCAAGCAAGATAGTGAGCACGGGTGCCTTGGCGGCGTCCGTTTAGCTCGGGCTACTTTGCTTGGGATTTCTCCGTTTGTAAGATAGCGGGCACCGGTGCCCCGGGGTGCCCCGCTCGGTTCGGCTATCTTACTTAGGATTTTCAGGCGTGTGCGACCCTCGCAGCTTAAACAATCGATCCAAGCATACGCACGAGAACTTTTTGCTGAAAAAAGTTTTGAAAAAAGGAGAAGGAGGTGTCCTTCAAGGGGAAGGGGTCCCCCGAGGGGACCCATGTAGCCCCGAGGGAGTTTTAGTCTTGTACTTGGATGAGGCTAAGACTCCTTAACGTTTGCACGAGTACTTTTTTTCGTAAAAGATGTAGATCTTTTATTGAGCGAAAAAAACACAGTGTTTGACTTCTAGTGCGGAATTTAAGGGTAGAAGCGGCGTAGCTGTTCTATGTTCCGGCGTTGGAGTAGACTTCGCCCTTCTCGTTCTTCGCTTTGTAGATACCGGGCCTTAGTATTTCGGCGATGAAATAGGGCCCTTCCCATGGTGGCGCGAGTTTGTGACGCCCTTTGTTGTCTGTTTTCGGCTGAGCACGAGGTCGTTGACTTGAGCTCCCGAGGTTTCAGCCGCTTGGCGTGATATTTCGCGAGCCCGCCGATATCTTGCCGGAAGTGCGGGAGTGCAACGCCTCGGGCCTCGTCAACTTGGTCTATGGAGTCTTGCCTCGCCTACCGTTGCCTTGCTCGCGAAGGCTCGCGGCCTCGGGGACCCGTATTCTATGTCTCGTGGGCGGGATTGCCTCAGCCCCCATAGACGAAAGAACGGGCTGAATCCGTGGGGCTCGGCTCTTCGCCGCTCGAAGGCTCCATAGAACCGATGGCGCTCCCCGGTACCACCTCTTGCCGTGATCGGTTCAGCCTGGTTGAAAATCCTTGGCTTGAGCCCTTGCGGGATCATGCCGTTGGCACGCTCTACTTGACCGTTGGTCTTCGGGTGAGCTACGGCCGAGGTATCGACCCGGATGCCATAGTCGTCACAAAAGTCAAGGAATTTCTTCCCCACAAAGTTGGTTCCGTTGTCCGTGATGATGGAGTTCGGGACTCAAACGGAGATGATATCCTCAAAGAATTTCACCGTTTCCCCGCGTGTGAGGGTTCACCACGGGTCGGGCTTCAATCCATTTGGAGAACTTGTCGATGGCGACTAGGACGTGGGTGTGTCCTCCGGGCACCCTTTTCGGGGGTCCAATCATGTCGAGTCCCCACACCGCAAAATGGCCATGTAAGTGGTATGGTTTGCAGTGCTTGAGCTGGGAGATGCGTCCTGCACGCGTAGAATTGGCATTCCTTGCAGGTACGCACGACTTGATTTGCGTCCCGTACCGCCGAGGGCCAGTAGAAGCCTTGCCTGAAGACTTTACCGACTAGCGTCCTTGGGGCGGCGTGGTGACCGCATTCCCCTCGGTGTGTATCTTCGAGCAATTCTTTGCCTTCAGCCGAGGGTATGCATCGCATGTACACTCCCAAGGCTCCTCTCTTGTAGAGTTCCCTTTTCTCCCCAATTAGCGCAAAGGACTTGGCCCTTCGCCCAACCGGCGAGCTTCGGTCTTGTCCTCGGGCAGCTCATCTCGGATGAGGTACTCCAACAAATGCTTCCTCTAGTCGTGAACTGGGTCGACCGCCATTGCCGGGCGTGGCCCGGTCTAGGGCGCCTTCTTGAGCCCCCGAGGGTATTCCCAAGGGTGCGTACTTGACCGAGGGTTCGTTGAGATCTTGGGTAAGCACGTTCGGGGAACAAGCCTCGGGTTCTTGCGACCTTGGCAAGCTCATCCGTGGCCTCATTATAACGCCCGGGTATGTGTTTGTGCTCGAGTCCATGGAATTTTTCCTCCGGCTTGCGCACTTCGACAATACGCCTCCATCTTCGGGTCGTGGCACGCCGAGGCCTTCATGACTTGGTCGATGACCAACCGCGAATCCCCGGTTTCCAACCGTCGGATCCCGAGGTCCGCCGCGATCCGGAGACCATTGACCAGCGCCTCGTGATCGCGACGTTGTTGGAGGCGGGAAAGCGCAGCGGATGGCGTACCTCGTGTGAACCCCGAGGGGTGAGATGAAGAGCAATCCAGCCCCTACGCTGCCTTCATCATGGATCCATCGAAGAACATGGTCCAAAGACTTTCGGCGATGGGTGCGGGGGTAGTTGTGTATCGGTCCATTCAGCCACGAAGTCGGCTAGGACACGACTTGATCGCCAAGGGGCGTGGAACGATATGGTTTTGCCCATGAGCTCCACCGCCCACTTCGCCACTCTTCCCGTGGCCTCTCTCGGTTTTGGAGAATCTCCCGAGGGGAACGAGGACACCACGGCAAACGGGTGCGCGAGGAAGTAGTGACGAAGTTTCCTTCGCGTTAGCACGATGGCATACAGTAGTTTTCGCATCTGCGAATACCTCGTCTTGGTGTCGGAAAGCACTTCACCGATGAAGTAAACGAGGCGTTGTACGGCAACGTGTGCCCCTCTTCCCCGACGCTCCACTACGACCACCAGCGGCCCGACCACCCGGGTGGTGGCGGTGGCGATATAAGAGCAAGGTTTCTCCCGGGTTTGGCGGTACCAGGACCGTGGGTTTGTCGGGAGCTTCTTAAGTTGCCGAGGGCCTCTTCGGCCTCGGGGGTCCAGGCAAAGCGCTCGGACTTGCGAAGGAGTCGGTAGAGGGGCGTGGCCCTTCTCCCCGGCGTGAGATGAACCTGCTTAATGAAGCCAGGCAGCCCATGACCTTCAGACTCCCTTGAGGTCTCGGATCGGACCCATCTTGGTGATTGCGTCTACCTTGGTCGGGTTTGCTTCGATGCCTCATTGAGAGACAATGAAGCCTAGCAACATCCCTCGGGGAACCCCGAATACGCACTTCTCGGGGTTGAGCTTGACTCCCTTCTTGTTTAGGCACTCGAAGGTTTCCCCGAGGTCTTCCACAAGGTCCGATGTTTTCTTGGATTTAACCACAATGTCATCGACGTAGGCCTCCACTATCCGTCCGATGAGTTCCCCGAAGATGATTTGCATGCAGCCCTGGTATGTTGCGCCCGGCGTTCCTCGCCCGAAGGGCATGGTGAGGTAGCAATACATCCCGAAGGGTGTTATGAACGCAGGTCGCGAGCTGGTCGGACTCTTTCATTTTGATCTGGTGGTAACCGGAATACGCGTCAAGAAAGGACAACGTTTCACATCCCGCGGTGGAGTCGACAATTTGGTCGATTCGAGGCAAAGGAAAAGGAACTTTCGGACATGCTTTGTTGAGACTAGTGTAGTCTACACACATCCGCCATTTCCCATTCTTTTTCTCTACTAATACAGGATTAGCTAACCACTCGGGATGGAATACTTCTTTTATAAATCCGGCCTCCAACGGCTTGTGGATCTCCTCGCCGATGATCTTCCGCTTGGCGTCATCGAAACGGCGCAAGCGCTGCATGATGGCTTTGAGCCGGCCGGATGTCTAGGGAGTGCTTTCGGCGACATCCCTCGGTATGCCCGGCATGTCGAGGGTCCCCATGCAAGCGTCGGGCGTTCGCGCGGAGGAAGTCGAAAGCACCGCTTCCTATTTTGGATCCAGTCCGAGCTGATGGTCGGCAGCTTCTCCTTCGGGTTCTTGGGATCGAGTGGGATCTTCTTTGTGCCCGAGGAGGGCTCTCCTCCGCACGCGGCTTGGCCTCGTGCTCGATCGTGATTTCGTCAAAGCTCCTTTTTGCGTCGGCGATGAGTGCCTCGGCAATGGCGGTGCCTCGGCGTACTCCGCGCTCTCTACGTCGCACTCATATGCGTGATGGTGTGAGGGGCCAGTGGTGATGACACCGTTTGGCCCCGGCATCTTGAGCTTGAGGTACGTGTAGTTCGGGACAGCCATGAACTTGGCGTAACAAGGCCGCCAGGAGTGCGTGGTAAGTACCGCGGACCCCAAGAATCTCAAATGTGAGAGTCTCACGCCTGAAGTTCGGGGGTCTCCGAAGCACACCGGCAAGTCAATCTGCCCGAGGGGCTTAAGTTGCTTGCCGGGGGCGACGCCGTTGAATGCCGGCCCTCCGAGGCGGATCTTGGACTTGTCCACCCCGAGGGAGGTCGAGGGTTTCTTCGTAGATGAGGTTGAGGCTGCTCCTCCGTCCCATCGGGACCTTGGTGAGCCGAGTGTTGGCGATGATGGGGTCCACCACCGGTGGATAAGCCCCGGTTCGGGATGTCTTGGGGGTGATCCGACCGGTCGAAGGTGATGGCTGGTCCGACCACTTGCGCAGCTTCGGGGTTCTTGGCTTCGTGGCGTAGACCTCCCGGCGCTCCTTCTTCTTATTTTGCCGCACGCATGTTCTTTGGTGCCCGCCGAAGATCATGAAGCGGTTGTTCACCTTCGGGAACTCCTCGTTGCCCTTGGCGCCCGGCCTCGGGAGCCTCTTCCTCTTCACCCTCGGGGATGGCCTTGAGCTTGGCGAAATGTTGGCGTACCTTCTTGCACTCCCCCGAGGGTGTGTTTGACCGGGAAGCTATGGTTCTGGCACGGCTTCTTGAGCATGTCATCAAAGGTTTCTTGTGGCGGGGGCCGGGGCCCCCTGCGGTCGACCGCAACCACCATGTCTTCATCGTCCGCTCGCTTGGGCGGCATGGCCCTTGCCCTTGCGGCTCTTATCCTTCTTCTTCTTTTTCTTGTTCTCCCGAGGTTGAGACCCCTCGGGCTCCTCTTCCTTGCGCTTCCCTTTGCTCGAGCCCTCGATTGAACAGAGCCCCGACAGCCTCCTCCTCACCGCTGGCGAACTTGGTGGCGATGTCCATCGGTTCGTTTGCCTCGGTTGAGTCCGGCGCCCGGCTTCTTCGCGAGGTCTCGGCATGAGGTGCCGGCCAAGAAGGCCCCTATGACGTCGAATCCGTCACATTGGGGAGCTCGGTCCGGCCGCTTGGAAAAACGCCGGATGTAGTCGCGCAGGGATTCGTCGGACTTTTGTCGGCAGTTCCGAAGGTCCCAGGAATTTCCCAGGCGCAGATACGTGCCTTGGAAGTTGCCTTTGAAGGTCCTCACCAAATCCGTCCAGTTGGTTATGAGGTTAGGTGGAAGGTGTTCTAGCCAAGCCCTGGCAGACTCGGAGAGGTACAGGGGCAGATTCCTGATTATCACCTTGTCATCATGTGCCCCCCGCAAACCGCGGCCGGTAGATAATCATCCGCACCATACCTCGGGACGAGTTTCTCCCGTATATTTCTCGAGGTGGCTAGGTGGCCTGAAACGCGCGGGGAGTGGTGCTCTCCTGATGTCCCTTGTGAAGGCCTGTGGCCCGGGAGGTTCTAGGAGTACCCTGGTCTTCCGACGTGCATGGGCGTCCGTCCCGCCGGTCGCCCATGAGGTGGGCTGCCTCCGCCGCGTGCTTTCGTTGTCGCCGATCTCGTCTCTCGAGGTCGGGTGCACCTCGGTGACGGTCCCGCGGGGGGTCTTGATCCTGATCCCGCACGGGACGGTTCTTTGCGGTTGTCGTTCAGGCGTTCCTGAGTGGTCTTGCCGAGGCTCGGCTTTGCTCAGGCTGGGCTGAGCCTTGTCGGGCTTTGTCCGGACTCTCCTCGTCGCCGCGATGTCACGGCCCGATCTCGGAGGCCGAGCTCTCCGCTTGTTGTACGGCTGCTATCAAGGAGATGCCGCGCAGCCTTCCCGAATCGTCTTCCCTCAGCGGTAGAGGGGCTCGGGCATCTCGCGTATAGCATGGCTGCCGCCGCTACGTTGAGGCTTGCTTTCGGTTGAACGGGCTGCTATGTCGGGAAGGTGCGGCGCTCCATTGTCGCTGCGATTGCCGCCTCCGGGGGCTGAGGTGCTCGGGGCCGGCCCACGCCGGGCCTGCTCCCGTTGAATGTTACGCTCCGGTCGTCGGTCGCGCGGATTCCGCCCGAATCCGGTTACGCAAGTCTGCGGTTGTGCGTTCGCCCGGCCGTGACGCCACGGGCTGGACGGGGGCGGAAGCCGGCTGTGTCTTTGGGAGCTCGCCGTGGCGGCACGCGTCCACGCCGTCCTCGCTGAACACGTCGGTGAACCGCCATCTTGTGGCGGAACCTCGGCGTTGAAGCATTCCCTCGTGGGGTCATAGTATTCGTCTTCATCGTCGGTGCAAGGAGCGCCGAATGCGTGGATGAAGTTCCTGTTCTGTGGGCGGTAGAGCGAGTCCCTCAGCTCCTGGGTCCAGGCCCCAATTGAACCCGGAGGAGGCGGCATGACGGGGCCGTCCCGCATCCTCTGAAGGATGCGCTCCTCCGAGTGCATATCCATGGGGTAGCGCTCCGTGGAACGACGGGAGGCCTGGCCCGTGCTCATCCTCTGGCGAAGGCTTCGACCGAGGTTTCGCGCCGCGTGGATTCACGGGACTCCCTCGGTATGGCCGGAGCGGAGCGTTTTCCCGACGATTAGGGTTTGGGGCATCCTTCCACGAGTGGACGCCGTGCGGATCTTCCCGAGGCCTAGGGTTCTGGGAGCCCTTCGCGAGTCGGCGCCGGGGAGATGTCGACGGATTCGAATCCGTTGCTGGAAGCACCTTTGCGCGCCGGTGGCTTCGCCTTGCCGCCTCGCGCGACGACCCGTGATGATGGGCACGCCGTGGTGGTGATGCTGCTCTCCCTCTGCCGGTAGATCCGGCGAAGGATCATCTCGTAGTCGGGCCGGCGCCACGAATGCCGGCGTTCGAAGAACGGTGGAGTTCCGCGGGAGCGAGTGCTCCGGCGGCGGGGTGGAAACGAAGGCGGAGCCGCCATGAGGGTTGGTGGAGATGCGGATTGCACACGCCGCGTCCCCTACCCGCGCGCCAACCGTCGGCGGGTTCGAGGAGCGGCGGGCGCCTCGTGCCGGCAATAAAAAATTTGTAGGCTGCGTGCCTCCTCCCTCGATGGCGTCGCGCAAGGTGGACACGGGACACGGCGGTTTATCCTGGTTCGAGCCAACGGGGCCCTACGTCCACGGGGTGTGTCACGCTCGTGTTAACTCGGCTCAAAGGTGAGCCTGCGGTAGGGGGTTACAGGCGGTCGTGTGGGAGAGAAGCGGTCTCAAGCCCCACGATCGTGGTTATGGTGGTAGTGGTGAGTGGATTTCTCCGTGTGAACCGGAGTTGAAGAACGGGGTCCAACCCAATCGAATTGATTCGAACCCCCTCTAATGAGACATTACTCCCCTTTATAGGAGAAGGAGAGAGATAATGTTTACATTGGAGGTTGCCTAGGTGGCTAATTCCCGAGGCTGCACGGTTGCATGTGCGTCGCCGAGGGCGCGGCCGGCTTGGGCGTTGCACGACGAAGACACGCGTCCGATCCGATGGCGGGCGTGCCGTTCCACGGCGAGGCCCTCGGGGGTCTGTGAGGCGTCCCTCACAGTCCGCATGGCGGGCGGTCCCAGCGGTTCTTTGTCATGCGTGTCGGTGCCCGAGGGTCGGCTCTACGTGGCGTTTTGACGGTGTTCTGGGAAGTGAACAGTGTCACCTTGGTTCCCGTGCCGGGTGGCGTAACACGTCGCTGGTTCTCAGCATTGTGTCCCATCAGTCGGATTGGGGAGGTGATTCGGCAGATCGATTTGATGGGCGTAATCGATGGCACTGGCGCCTGCGCCCCCCGTGCGACCGCGTGAATGCGGCGGTTTCCCTTCCTCCGGACGGAACCTCCCGCCCGGGGTCGGCGACCCTAGATGGGCTGGTTGGGCTGCTTCACCCGAGGATGGAGAGCTGTCTCCCTCGGGCGAGGCGGAGTTTTTGCGCCGAGGGTGGTGAGCTAGGCCCCCCGGGCGAATCGGAGATTTCCCAGGGTGGTGAGCTAGGCCAGCCCTCGGGCGAATCGGAGACGTGTGGTCAAGCCCGAGCCATGGTTTGATCGCGGTCGGCGTGGAACGTCGTGGTTTGCTGTTCGGTGAGGTCTTTGACCTTGTCCTTCGTGGCGTAATAAGCTCTTTACGTCGTGGTGACTCCATTTGGGCCGCTCGTGGGCGTTCGTGGAACTGCTCGTGTCGTCATGTAAACGTCGTGGCTCAATGGCCTGGTCCATCGTTCGTCGGGCCGTCCCTCCGTCTGGGGATGATAGCAGGCTGGGTTTTACTGGGCCTTGGCAGGCCGGCAAATTCTCATAGTTTGATAATGTCTCGAGGCCCAATATTTTGGTCCCCGACACTATTCTTGCCGTGTGCACAATATCCGTTTGTTATATGCTCGCTTTCGCTTCGTGCAGCTTCGCTCTTTCCGGTCTCATTTTTTAGCCGGCGGTTTGGTCTGTCGTTTGCTCTTACGTGATCCAAATTGAGTTCCGGTTTTGAGTTGATTTTCTATTGATTTGAGGATTCTATATATCTGAGTACCCCTGTCACAAGTTGACTTAGGTATTTTAGTTTTGAGAACCCACTTCTTCTCAATAGGAGTTGGGTAACTCTTTTCCGTCCATCGATTCGAAATTCTTCTCACCGGTTGTGTATGGTCGTTTGAGGTGTCTCATTGTGTTCCTAGGAAACATCCACACTATCATTTGGGTCGTGGACATCTATGTGTTTCATTCATTGGCGTTTGGTGGTGAAGTTGGGACAGTGGAATATTTACGGCTACCATTCACCCCCCCCCCCATTCCGGTCGCCGTTTCAGGTCCTTCGTGTGTGCTTCCCAAATCGCCGGCATAACCTGAGGGCACCATGACACTAAGTTATCACACGTTAGTTTCTCATCCACTGACGGACTGAGAGCAGCAAACATGTTCGATGAGGAGGACACCATTGATGATCTGGGGTTTTATGTGAGTGAAGATGAAAGAGGATGCTTTCACTATCATGTGAAACGGTAAGCGTTTTACCTTAGGTAGGAGGCCGTAACTTTTTGATATAAAGGTGGAAATATCCTCCACCATGGGTTGCAAAGGTATAAATGATTATGACTGATTTAGTCAAGGATTACAACACAAACTGAAACAAACCTACGAACTATACAGTATACACTAATAAGATCTTAACCGAGAATCAATCCATATATATCACATACATATATAAAGATTGGTACACGACCTATTGCTACATGTTGGTATCTCACAGATCCATATATATTCATCTCTAAAGAGAAGGCTTCATAGTAAATAAAGATATTCCAAGTTTGAGTAAAAGAACATAAACCTGCTCCTTTTTGTTCTGCATATTTGTGAAAATATTTCCACTTTACAGTATGTGCCAATCATTACTCTTGATTTCTTTTACAGCAATGCGTGAGGTGCCAGCTAGTTGTTACACAATACAGTAAAAAAGCCTGATATGTAAAAAGTGTGACAGAATTCACAAAGACGCCAGGTGAGGAAGTCACACGGTGGCGACGGGTTGCGTGTTGATGTTGTGGTAAGGAACAGCCCCTCACCGGTGGCTTACATAGGGAGCAGGTGACCAATCGTAATTTGGCCGTCAGCAGGATACAACCATTGCTAACCTGCTGTACAGGTCTAACTACTATATATCTTTGGCCAAATCAAGATTGGTTCTTTACATATATGTCACACAATATTATCTAGGATATTAACTTGTCTGATAAAAGGGTTCATGGACTAAGCAATGAAAGACAAATTTCAAATCTCTTTGCTTCCAAATTTCCTCAAAATGGCAACCTTGTTGACAGCAAGTTGCACATAAAGCTTGTCATATAGCTGGTCCAAATGCTGAAAGTAAGCAATCCTCCATGTTTTCATGAACAACATGGTACAAAATACAATCCAAAGGCCCATTATAAATCCCATGCTCATGCTGATGTAAAAAGATGATCTGCCACCTTCATGCCATAGACTAACAAATGGATTTGTTGCATTATTCATCGAGCAATTCTTCAGAAGAGGAGGCCCACAAAGTCCTGGATTGCCAATGTACATATACTGATCGTTGAGTGTTTGCAGCTGCTGTCCTGAGGGGATTGTTCCTGATAAATTGTTGTATGACAAGTTGAGGCAGCTCAAGAATGTTAGATCCGATAAACTTGACGGTATGCTGCCACTGAAATAATTGTAAGATAGGTCGAGGGATTCTAGTTTCCTTAAAGAACCAATATCACCTGGAATCGGTCCACTTAACTGGTTGTTAGATAGATTGAAACTCCGAAGTCCCTTGAGTAACGTTAGTCCCTTCAGAATTTGTCCACTGAAACCATTACTTGATAAATTTAGCAAAACTGTATGTTTTGTGAATTCATGGGTATAGTTTAGCTCTCGATCTTTTATGATTGCTGATATGCTGTCGCTACTGTAATTATCAAACGAATACATCACATTGTAATTGTCATCATCTGTTTCACACGGATCTACCATGGCTCTCAACCTTGCTAGGGACGAAGGTATAATGCCTGATATGTTGTTGTGTGCTATGTCCAGGTAATGAAGTCCAACAATCCTTGATAACTGCCTAGGAAGGTGACCATGGAACATATTCGACCTTAGGATCAACACCTCTAAGCTGGGCATTTTCTTTTGCTACCCATATTGGCACACTTCCAGAGAACCTATTATATGAAAGGTCAACAAAGCTTAAACTTGCAGCATATTGAAGGAAGTGAGGAAATTCACCTGACAGATTGTTATTTCTCAAGTCTAGCATAGATAAAGACAATGAAGACTTGTTATTTTTACAATGTGGAAAACTCCCTGTTAGTTGATTATTTGATAAGTTTATTTCCCAGAAGCCATTACATACGTATGGTGGGATGGTGCCTTTGAAATGATTGTTGTAGAGATCCAAACTACCTAGGTAGGGAGCTGTGAGATTTGCTGGTAGCTGTCCCGATAAAGAATTTCCAGAGAGATCCAAACTTTGTACGAATGGCAGCTCCAGCTTCGGTGGTAAAAGTACCACTAAGTTTATTTCCTGACAAGTTCAATCTTGTAGCGTTAGGAAGTGCAACCCAAAACCAGTGTGGCAAAGTATCATTTATCTTTGTGTTTGAGATATCAAGCTCCAGTATGCCTGTTTGCCATTTCAACCAGGAAGGAAACTGAGGCCCCATGTCACATGACCCAACATATGCATATTTTAATCTAAATGGAGGAACCCAACCTTCACTATAAAATCGAATTTCAGGGATGTGTTTTCAATGTTCAGATATTCAAGGTTCACGAGACTATCAAAATGTTGTTTTGAAAGCACACTGTTGAAGTTATTGGAGCCAAGGATCAAGTAAGTTAAATTACTAAGTGCTCCAATCCCACTAGGTACATCACCATCCAGCATGTTTTGAGAGAGGTCAAGGTCACTCAGACTCCCAATGTTTCCAATCCCAGAAGGTATAGAACCAACCAACATGTTCGACGAGAGGTCAAGGTCACTCAGACTCGTCATGTTTCCTATCCAAGAAGGTATAGAACCAACCAACATGTTCGACGAGAGATCAAGGTCACTTAGACTCCTCATGTTTCCTATCCCAGATGGTATAAAACCACCCAACATGTTTGATGAGAGGTCAATGTAACTTAAACTCCTCATGTTTCCTATCCCAGATGGTATAGAACCAACCAACATGTTCGATGATATGTCAAGGTAGTTGAGACTAGTTAGATTTCCTATCCATCCGCGCAGCAACACGATAATTATCGTACTTTCGCGACGATGAACGATTGCTTTCCGAGCAAAGCAACAAAGGATCCTCGCTTTCGTGGAGGAAGCCGGCCGTTTTTCAGGGCAAAACAGCAAAGATGAACCAATCCCTAGAGAAACTAGGGCTCGGCAAGAACTGGAACTGAAAAAATAGAACGCTGTAAAAAGTAGATGTATTTTGTTTGTGTCGATTGGCTAGAGATCACAATCGGCCGTTTACCCATTATATATATAATGAGCATGCCTGAGCTTCGGCAATAAAACAGGACTCCTATACGTGTACGACAAGTATCACGTATTTGTTTCAACAAGCCGAATATAATATTCCTATTGAACTAATCTCTAGCTGATCGGCTATGGAAAACAGATATTCCTGAGTCCGGTACATACTAATTAAGGAATCCTTTCCTACAAATACTGCTCGAGCTTCCATCCATGAATTAAGTACAAAAATCCTTTCCACAGACCCTGATGCACACGTTGATCACCTAGCCTGTTCCTTGTTTGCTTTCTTCTTTCTTCATGTGTATACTGCACGGAACGCTCCTGGCCCTGTGTTACAACTTGAGCAACGTGTCAACTGATTCAGAGTAATTATCAATAATCTACATATATAATTTGGCCACTCATATATATTTCTAGCCAAATTACACTATCAACACATGCCCCCCTGTTTTCGGTACAATTGCATTTTACCGAAAATACTTAGAAATCAACTTTTACCTGATCAGGGCGATGTTTGTACAGTAACTTCTCTGGCCATAATATTGCTCAGGGCGATGTTTCGAAAAATACATCGGCCAAGTATTCATTTTGCTCAGGGCGATGCTTGAAAATACATCGGCCAAATATTTAGCTCAGGGCGATATTTAAACAACATATCGGCCATACTAATATCAAGCAGATTGCCACACACTTGGATAGTACTTCTTCAAATATTTTCCATTGAGAGCCTTAGGCAATTTATCCCCCTGCAAAGATTGTACAAAATATGAATTTCCAGGAACAATCTCTACAACCTTATATGGTCCTTCCCAACTCGCGACCATTTACCGAATTTATTATCTTTAGTTCCTAGAGGCAAAATCGTTTTCCATACTAAGTCTCCTATTTGAAACGATTTTCTCTAACTCTTTTTATTATAGGCCTTAGCTACCCTCAATTTCTCCTTTTCAATTTCACGCAAGGCCTTTAATCGGTCTTCCGAACCTCATCTATTCTATCCATCATCAGATTATTATAATCTACAGCCGACAAATCATTTTGCCTGGCTACTCTAAGAGCTTGTAAATTAATCTCTACAGGTAGCACGGCTTCCTGTCCATACACTAACTCATACGGTGTCACCTGAGTTGCCCCATGCTTAGATATCCGATGAGCCCACAAAGCTTCCGAAAGCACTTCATGCCACCTTCTCGGATGTTCCTCAATCTTTTTTTTTTATCAGCTTAATCAAAGTTTTATTGCTAGATTCGGCCTGTCCATTAGCTTGGGCATAATCGGCGGCGAATTTAACAACTTAATTCTAAAAGATTCAGCAAATTCACGGAATTGGTGAGACATAAAAAGAAGCACCTTGATCAGAAGTCAAAGTCCGGGGAATACCGAATCTATGAATAATATGTTCCAACACAAAATTAATAACTTCTTTATGAGTCATATGTTTTAAAGGAATTGCTTCGGTCCATTTAGTAAAATAATCTGTAGCTACCGGAGACGAAGCGATGACCTCTAGATGAAGCAGGATGTATCGACCAATAAAATCTAATCCCCATCCTCTAAATGGCCACGGCTTAATAATAGGATGCAACATATAAATGTGGCCTGTATGTTTCCAAACTTTTGACACGCTTCACACCCCTTATAATATCGAAAACAGTCTTCTAACATAGTCGGCCAATAAAAACCCGCTCTTTTCAACAACCACCGCATCTTATGAGCCGACTGATGTGTCCCACATATATCCTCATGCACTTCACCCATAGCTATTTTAGACTGATCGTAATCCAAGCACTTGAAGTAACCCATCTATAGTTCGTGATACAATTCATCATTTAACAAAGTATATTTTAATGCCCGGCCGAATTTTCCTATCTCTCGTTTGACTTGGATCCTTTAAATAATTAACTATAGGACTTCTCCAATCACCATGATCTAACTCATTTACAAATTCGGTTGCTTTTGGCCCCATTACCGAATTTTCTTTGCCATGTACTTCTTCTTTTGGACTGAACTAACAGCTGCTGCACTCTGTACCTGCAAACTATTAACCTGTCCAGCCCCAAAACTCTCATTTTTTCCAAGAACTGAACTAACAACATGCAGATCGGACTCACTTTTGTTAATGTCTAGCATCGGTTTTTCAATTATTAAAAACTTTCCACTACTAACACGATAACCTGATGCTTGTTGGGCTAAAGAATTAGCTCTAGAATTTTCTCCGCTAGATATATGACTGATAGTAAAACTATCTAGAGATTTAATTATATCTAAACATCGGTCCAAGTAGCTATTCAAAGAACCCATTAAAACATTGACATTCTCCATTAATCTGTTGAACTACCGTAAGAGAATCTCCAAAGGCATCTATGTCTTTGACACCCATATCGGCTAGACTTTGCAAGCCGAATAATAAAGCTTCATATTCGGCCTGATTATTTGTGCAAGGATATTCTAAAAGCGAACTGATGTCTCATAAGACACATTATTAGGTGAAATTAAAACATTACCGGCGCCTTGTCCATCTCTACAAACCGATCCATCAAAAATAAAGTTTCCATGGGCACACTCTAGTGCGATTAACATCTTCCTCATCTTTAATCCCATGGTCAACAATAAAATCGGCGACAACTTGACCTCTCATAGAGCGCAACGATTCAAATGTTAAATCATATTCTACTAATGCATAAGCCCACTTTCCAATTCTACCACTAAGAATCGGCTGTTGTAACATAAATTTAATTACGTCGGTTTGGCATGCAACTATACAATTACTAGAGAGCAAATAATGCCTAAACTTGGTACATGCATAATATAAAGACAAGCATAGCCTTTCAATTAACACGCATACCTAGTCTCTCGTATCCAAGTGACGGCGACTCACATAAGCAATAATATATTCCTTCCCGCCGTCTTCTTGTGCCAAAACCGCGCCGATCACCTTCTCTTGTGCAGCAATATATAGTCTGAACGGCACACCAAACTTTGGAGCTCGAAGCACTGGAGGACTAGACAGATATCTCTTTATATTATTATAAGCATCACGCTTTGCTCTGCCCCCATGTGAATTCGGCTTCATTCTTTAGCCAAGTAAAGGGATAAACGATTCAATTTTTCCCCGCAAGGTTAGATATGAATCGTCTCAAATAATTAATTTTTCCTAGCAACTTTTGCACATCCCTTTTACATGTAGGCTCCTCTAGTTTTCTGATCGACTCTACACTCTTAGGATCAATCTCTATGCCATGCTCATGAATTATGAAACCTAAGAACTTACCGGTGACACACCAAATGCACATTTAAGTGGATTCATTTTTAACCCATACCTACGCATTCTCTCAAAGGCTAATCGCAAAATCGGCTAAATGATGATCAAACCCATCCGATTTAACGACAACATCATCAATATACACTTCTAATATAATGCCCAAGAGATCATGAAAAATTAAATTCATAGCACGCGATACGTGGCGCCGCATTTTTTCAACCCAAATGTCATAACGACCCACTCAAATAAACCAACAAAGCCGGGCAACAAAAGCGTCTTCAACATGTCTTTTTAGGCCATAAAGATTTGATTGTAGCCGGCATTGCCATCTAAAAACTAATGACTTTATGCCCGGAAGCATCATTAATTAACCTGTCGGCTATAGGCATAGGATATTCATCTTTAGGAGTAACTTTATTCAAATCTCTAAAATCTATGCATATTCTAATCTTTCCTGTGTTTTTCTTTTCAACAGGTACAATGTTAGAAATCCATTCAAAGATACCTACATGGCGAATAAACCCAACTTTCAACAAACGATTAATCTCTTCTTTGATACGGTCATACAGATTAAATTAAAACATCTAGGAGGTTGTTTATACGGCCTAAAACCAGATTTAATAGGTAGCGTATGCTCAACTAAATCTCTACTCAAACCGGGCATCTCAGTGTAATTCCAAGCAAAGCAATCAACAAATTCCTTAAGTAATGCACATACCTTGCTTTTCTGATCGGCCTCCATATTTGCATTGATGAAAGTAGGCCTAGGCACACTTCCATCACCAATATCAATTTGCTGAAGTGGATCAGCCGATGAGAATCCTTGTCCCAAATTTTATCCATGTCACCAAAATCTTCAATAGTTTCATGCATATCGTTCTTACCAAAACGATACTCCTCAGTACGCCTCTGCAACCACTTTATACTATCTCCTTTATTCATTATTCACAGAGATAAATCATTAAGCCGAGCTACACAGGCCGGCTGTACCCTTACAGGAACAAAACCATCCTTACCGATTGCAATATAGTCATAATCGATAAATCTCTTCTGTCAAGCATTGCATCTCACCATGTTGCCAATCAATAGGAGCATCGCTAAGGCGATTAAGGCTGAATTATCTGCTTCAATTATCTCTACATCATCTCCAACCCAATCAAATCAAACACCGATGTAGAGTAGAAGGAACGCAACAGTTTGCATGTATCCAATCACGCCCTAAAAGAGCATTATATCTCCCTTTACGTCCACAACAAAAAATGCGAATGCGACGCGGTTTTGCTTCCGAATCGTAAGCTCCACAACAATAATGCCTTTGGCTTCGTATAAATCTCCGGTAAATCCACTAAGCCCCATGCTGGTCTTTATTAACTCGCTCTCTTTTCGGCCCAATTTAGTAAAAACCGAAAAAGGCATAACATTAACCCCAGCACCGCCATCAACAAGCATGCGACCAACAGGTTTACCATTGATATGTCCCTTGATATACAATGGCTTCAAGTGCATCTCGGGCTTTTCTAGCTTCTCAAATATAACCTTCTTGGCGCCGAGAACTAGGCGTGCAATATCAATTTCAGGTGCCGCGAAATTCTGCGGGCAAGGCAAACACCATATTCATATCCATAGCAGCAAGTGTGCCATCTTTGCTCTCTGAATTCTCGTCGACAATCATATCGTCGTCCTCAGATTTGTCTTCCTCCATTGCAATGCACTTCTCTTTCCAAGTCATCTTGGGAGGAACTGTCATTGGTCGTTCTTCATTAAACCATTCATCGCGATACTTCTCCGCTGTTCTTCTTTAATTTCCGGTGCTCGCGACGCACTCTTCGTTTACGTGTATGTGTAAGTCCTCTCGGGCACCACCGAGATTTCGGTTTAGTTCCCGGTGCAACCGATCTGATCTTGGTGCCCCCAAAATTCCTTGGTCTGTGCTTGAAATGCCGCCCCTTGGCCTAAACATGTAACCTCTAGAATAATAATTCTCTTTGTATAAGCTTTTGAGAATTCAGCTTCTGTTCACATGATGCACGCCTCTTGCAACTCCACCACTAGCACTTGCTGAACTGAAATGCTGAGATACATTGTTAGAAATTCCTGCGCCATTGTTTTGCACGTTCAATTTGTCAAATGCTTCCAGCCGTGCTATCAACTGCAGCTAGTGCTTGTTCTTCGAACCTGTAGCTTCTTTCTGATCTGAACTAGAGGCTGATCCGATGACTATTTTCCCTTGATGTGCATCTGCATCCAGTTCAGGTTTGTCAATCACCATAGTACCTATTTTCAAACCATGAACGATCATGGAACCATTTGGATCAAGAGCTGGTTGATGGGTTTCAACCATGTCATTATGCAAATCTGAATTATTAGTGCGATCTCCATGCTTGACCGGCACCCATACTGATTTTTTTTGCGACCACTAGCATAATTCTTGTTGCCTGTACCGCACCTCGGTGGACTACCCTTTGTCTGCATGAGAATGCGGTCTTCTCCCTTTAGATGAACTAGCTTCAATTTCCTGATTGAACCGAGGTCGCTTTTGCCATAGACATGCTGTCCAACCATGGGTCCCGCTGCCCATCCGTTGATAAAAACTTTCGCTCAATTGGATATGGCATCCAAGGATTAAAACCATATGGAGGATATTGTGGATAAATAGGAAGCGCCACAGCCCCAAACTCGGCCTCACCGAAACTGCGGTTGATGGGCATATGAGTTCCCTTGTCTGCATACATTGATCACCAAAGCCATGTCTAGGAGGAGATCTAGGACGCTTAGACCCTCCTAACCGACTAAATGCACCGCTAGCCTTCGTGATGTATATTTGTCCAAAAAAGTCTTGAACTGTCGGGCTTAAAGTTTTGAACCCGCTTCTTGCCTTCATTAACTTTCCACACCCCTTCTTCGGATTCTTTGGCTTAATCATCCTTGGAGTAGCTTTGTCATCAACAATAACATTTTTTTCCTTAAGCAGTCGGCCCGATCGACCGAATAAGCACCTTCTTGCTTTGTCAAAATCAATCATGTTAATAGGGAACGGATCGGTATCATGCTTCATCTTAGAGCCTTCAGTAAATGTCAATCGTCCGTCATTAATGGCCGATTGCACTTTTGTCGACGAAACACATTACAGGTCATTAGTAGCATGAGAAAATGAATTGTGCCATTTACAGTATGCTCTTTTAGCCAATTCTTACGGAGGTGGAATTACATGACCTCCCTTTAATTTAATCTGATTTGCACGCAACAAGATATCAAAAATTTTATCGCACTTGCTAACATCAAAAGTATACTTGATTTCCTCTCTTCTAGCGGTAGGTTTTAAAGCTTGTGCATGCAAAAGGCTTTGACTTAGGCACATGTACCCATTCGCTATGCATACATCAATGTCATCATCACTAGCCGAATCACTATCATACCCTACAATATGAATTGCAGGCTTTTCATTATCTTTGTTTCTATTATTGTCTCTAAACCGCCATACTGTTTTCGCATCTTTAGCACGGTTTTCCTGCGCTAAAAGCCTTTTGTAAAACTTGATTAATATCTGAAAATTCTTGCCCTTCTAATTTATCCTTGATATGAGGAAGTAAGCCCGAAAAAGCAAGATTGGCCAAATCCCTTTCGGCAATAACCAAGCTAAAGCAACGGTTTTGACTTCTCTAAACCGTCGAAAATATTCGGTAACCGATTCATTGTACTTATGTTTGACCAATACCAAATCGGTAAGCCTAAGTTCAGTTTCACCACTGTAGAAATATTCATGAAACTTTTGTTCCAACCGTGCCCAAGTCACAATGGATTTTGGAGCAAGTGATGAAAACCAAGTAAATGCAGTACCGGATAATGATAAAGGAAATAATTTCAGCTTATAAACATCCGATGTACCAACTTCACTAATTTGTGCTAAAAATTGTCCTATATGCTCAAAAGTAGACTTACCATCTTCCCCGTAAATTTAACAAAATCTGGGATTTTAAAACCACGTGGGTATGGTGTTGAATCAACATATTCAAGATATGGTTTTTGATATGCACGGGCCTTACCTTTGGGTTCTAAAACCAAGTTCTCTAAGCACGTTAGCAATTTGATCTTTAAAATTCTGAGATGGTTCGGAAGAGCTAGTATGCGGCATAGATGCAACTTGGTTGTGTAGTTGTGACTCCGCAAAAAGATTGAGCGTGTGGCACATGCTGCGGAGACACATTAGAGAACAGGTTTGGTGCCGGCCCTTGAGGAACCCCGGTACCCATAGACGGCATTAATGGAGTCGAATAAGATGCCGTCTGATAATAGGGTTGTTGCAAATTAAAATTCACAACTCGGTTGCCTGATTGCGGAACCGAAGTAATAACAGCAGAATTCGTAGCACTAGGCGCAAAATTACTAGCATTAGGCTGTAGAGTATTAGCCGGTGCATTAACGGTAAAAGTGGCATTCGGCGGCAGCGCCGAATTAGTATTTTCAAAGGTCACAGGCTGTTTTTCGAGATGTTGATCCTTAGCCTCTAACACTGCTGAACGAACTTGACGAGGTAAACTGTTTATGATATCTTGATTAAATTGTAATTTAAATTCATCAAATTTACCAAATAAGGAGTCGTTCATTGTCCGTGTCAGATGTTCCATCTCTGTACCAAATTTACTAGCTACCGATGCATCAATTAGATGACCAATTTCTTCAGCGGAAAGTGGTTTACTTACATCGGTACTGGGTGAAGGAGATGAGTCTGATGCAGCAACCTTCTTGATGACGCCGTTCCTCGTCTTCTGAAAGCCTGCTAATTTCCTCTTTAGACTCTCCAGCCTCTCTTCCTCGAGCGCCCGTTCAATCTCCTGTCGTCCCTCCTCGGATAGATCTTCAAAGCGACAGGGGATGACGTTGTCGGTGTTGATCCCACTACTGTCCTTGGGCGCTCCATTGCTTGATTCTTCTTGTTCTTCTTTTTTCCCCAGCGGAGTCGCCAATTGTGTTGGCACGCCGAAATTGATCCGCGCAGCAACACGATAATTATCGCATTTTCGCGACGATGAACGATTGCTTTCGAGCAAAGCAACAAAGGATCCTCGCTTTCGTGGAGGGGAAGCCGGCCGTTTTCAGGGGCAAAACGGCAAAGATGAACCAATCCCTAGAGAAACTAGGGCTCGGCAAGAACTGGAACTGAAAAATAGAACGCTGTAAAAAAGTAGATGTATTTTGTTTGTGTCGATTGGCTAGAGATCACAATCGGCCGTTTACCCATTATATATATAATGAGCATGCCTGAGCTTCGGCAATAAAACAGGACTCCTATACGTGTACGACAAGTATCACGTATTTGTTTCAACAAGCCGAATATAATATTCCTATTGAACTAATCTCTAGCTGATCGGCTATGGAAAACAGATATTCCTGAGTCCGGTACATACTAATTAAGGAATCCTTTCCTACAAATACTGCTCGAGCTTCCATCCATGAATTAAGTACAAAAATCCTTTCCACAGACCCTGATGCACACGTTGATCACCTAGCCTGTTCCTTGTTTGCTTTCTTCTTTCTTCATGTGTATACTGCACGGAACGCTCCTGGCCCTGTGTTACAACTTGAGCAACGTGTCAACTGATTCAGAGTAATTATCAATAATCTACATATATAATTTGGCCACTCATATATATTTCTAGCCAAATTACACTATCAACAACTGCCCTGTCAAATTTGCACCCCCAAGTATAGCTCGCGCAGCTTGCTCCATGAACACTGCGGTAATCTACCTATGATGTCTGCATTGATACTGTTCTGTTCCAAATTGAGTAAGTGCAAACTGCATAAATTTTCAAAGGTCGTTGGAATTATACCTGATATGGAATTCTGATTTATATACAAGATCTCAATGGAGGACATATTTCCTAATGCAGCAGGGATGGGCCCAGACAATCCACATGAAGTGAGATAAAGCTCCTTGTGGAAGTGACATCCCAAAACCAGCTGTGGTGGAGGAAGGAGCTAAATGGATTGTAAGATAGAGCAAGGATCTCAAGATTTGTGAGATTAGAATGGGAAGGAGGAGTTTTGTTGTTCAGGTAACAGCCAGACAGGTCGAGAGTTCTCAGATTATGCAGCATATTAACCTTGTGCAACCAATCGCTCACGGAGCTGAGGTTCAACCCGCTCATATCAAGGCTCTTTAGCGAAGATAGATGCGGCAACCAATTAAGGTCTGATGCATACGAAAAATAAAGGTTGCTGAGATCAAGGTGCTGCAAGCGAGAAAGATTACCAAGCTGCCAAGGTATAATCCCAGGATACTCAGCATTGGAGAGGTTGAGATACCTTAGATTGTTGAGGGCACCCAAAAACAAGAAAGGTTCGGTTGTGCTATAATTGAAGTCGTTGAAGCTGAGATCCAAGTATCTCAGATGTGGTAAGGCAGCAATAATGGTAGAGTTCATGATCTGACCTCTCGATTTGATGACATGGCCGGTTCGGTTGTCGCACCGGACTCCCTTCCACCCGCAGCAGTCTTCGCCTTGCCATGACGAGAGGAGCCCGTTAGGGTCTATGAAGCTTTTCTTGAAGGAGATGAGTGCCTCGCACTCGCTTCCAACGCAGCAACGAGCCGAGACCGCCCTTGCGTGAGCAGGAAAGGACGAGGAGAGCCGTGTCACGGAAAGGATCAAGACAAAGAATGCAGCAGCAGCTCCATGATCAAGATGGAGTAGCCGAGCAATCATTTTGTGAGAAGCTCGCTAGCTCTTCGTTGTTTTTGTCTTTTTTGGCTATGTGTATGGAATGCCTACGGTAGTTTTGGCTTTTGAGTGGCACACAAGCTTGATCTATATCGTCGGGCCCTTTTTTTCTCTATATATGCACAAAGCGCGGGCTGCTTGTGCACCGGGCCGGGCACAAAGAAAAAACTGAACAAAGTCTACTTGCCGTGCTTGATCAGGCAACAAGTCAACTACAATAATCCAGAGAGAGTGGCGCGGAACCGTGCGATTTGCCTTTACTTCACGGCACATGGACAGGGCTTCGTGTCGCTCCTCCGACAGCTCCCCGGCGTGGTGGCCGTGATCCCGGGGCACACTGCACCAGCTCCACTCCACACGCACTCCGGTGGCTCACCAGTCGCGATCAACGGCCAGATGAGTCCGCGTCACTTGTCAGGCTGGTGACCATCCATCGTCAGGTCTATCTGACACAGGTAGTAATTTCGATTTCCATAGGTGAAGAGGAGCTGACTTAAATGTACAGATGACCAACGACTTATAAATGCATACATGGTCGTCACGGCAGCGATCTCCTACTAGCAACAGCTTCCTGCATGGTGCTTGGAGACTTGGAGTGCGATGGTTTTCAAGATTGGGGACTTCCAGGCAATTACCCTTTCCAGTTGAGTTGTGCTTAGCAATGGCGGCGCTTTGCACCACGATCCTCATTGGATGTGTTGTCGTGAGGTCTCTTACCTCCTAGGGCGTGGTTGAAAAACTTCGATTCTTTGTTGGCGTTGGTAGCATTTGTGAATGTGGCTTCGCTTCTAGAGGCATCGCTATTGAGAACACTCCGCCACCCACTTTTTGAGGCTCTAAACGAGTTCGAATGAAAAGGTTTTCAACTACAAAGTTTCATAACTTCTTCATATGTACAAAGTTTATTTTGGTCATTTCTTCATTTCACAAAGCATTAGTGACGTTGTTCACAAAAGCTACATCTGTCATATTCTTCTCGGTGTTTCCTAAAGCTAGAAGAGAGATTAATAAGATTTACTTAACAATGTCACTAACGCTTTTCTCAATGAAGAAATAACCAAAATAAACTTTATAGATATAAAAACTAATGAACCTTTGTAGTTGAAAACTTTTTATTTCAAACCATGTTGTTATGCAAAGCTACGTATGAATTTGAAAATTTGAAAATTTAAATTTTTTAAATATCCTCGGATGAAAAAAAAAACTTATTAAATAAAAATTCTAGATATCGAAAAGTTACAAAAATTTATAGCTGACAACTTTTTGATTTAAAATCATCTTATGATGAAAAACTACGTTTGAATCTCAAATTTGAAATTCAAATTTGGCATCTAGTCCAGTTTGGCATGGGCCTAAAAGAACAGGTTTGAAATAACCGGACCAAGCAGGGGCGGAGGTCCCGAGAGCGACATTTAGGGCGCTTGCCACGGATTGCCCCACCTTGAGTTGCCTTGGCAGCCTTGGATTGATGGATGCAAGGTTGAAGAAGGTCTGCAGATTGAATGTCTAAAGACAGTATCGCATTGAGGAGGTTTACCATGGAGCTGCAAGGAAGCTAGTTCGCTTCTTGTTGCAAGGAAGCTAGTTCGCGTGCTCTGTTTATCTCTTATATTCGGTTGGTGTTGTTTTCTCATTTGTCAATGTTAACCTAGGCTGTCACGATTTGTGACTCTCTCTGTTTTTTTTAGGAGAAACTCTTTCTGTTTAATGAAAAATGTGCCTAGACATTTATCTAAAAATCGAGGAGGAAGACTCTGGGCCTTAGACGAGTGCCTTGTGGGCTTGTGGGCTGCATATGGTCCATCAACCTGGTCCACGAACGCTTTGTTTTGTAGTCACGCGCGTCGCATCCCTTTGCGTTCCGCCGCCGGCCGCTCCAAATCTGTAGCGCGATTCGCGAGTTCCCTTGTGCCGCCGGCTACGGATAAATTCTGCACTTTGTCACTTCGGCAGGACGGCACAACAGTTAGCAGTCGCAGCTCAGCCCGGTAAGCCGTTCAACGCTCTGACTTCAGCGGCCTGAGAGTTTGATGATGTGAATGAACCCGGGGTGGATCATGCCGCATCAGCCAATCGTTCCTCGAGGAAGAAGCGCAAGAGATTACCTGTTCGTATAAACTGTATGTAAGGGAGCTTGAATGAAACAATTAAATTTTACCTGTTCGTATATTGATCAACGACAATGGCATTATATATATGTTTTGCAACAACAGGAGGCATTGCTAATCTCGTGGCATCGGAATCGGACCGACCAGGTTGTGAAGCCATGGATCCGATGCATTGTTGTGAATTGGACTGACCGGATGCAAAGTTTGTAATTATGCATGTAATGCAAGACGTGTGGTGTGCTCTGCTTTGAATGTAAAGTAGGTTCCAATTTTTTTTCCTTTTTTTTTTTATCTGAAACTAAGTTAACTACAGTGTACATACCAACTGGCGGTGGAACATCGGATGAAATTGAGAAAGCTAACTGAATGTCTAGCATTGCAAACAAATTAGCAGCTAGCTCCGATCCAGAAAAGAGTAAATAAAGCTATCAAGGACTATCACTAATTAGTCTAGAAAATTAACATCAGATCCTACATAAAAGGCCATGCAACTGCAACGGAATCGATCAGTAGTTCAGCACATCACTTACTGGTGCCAACAATCAACAAAATCAGGAGAGATCGAGGGACGTCCGTCCAGTACCACTCTGCCACGCCATCGCCGGTCGCAGGACGGCCTCACACCTGTGATGCGCTCGTGTTCTGCCCTAGCACGCCGATGCCGTCATTGCACGACGCCGGCACAAGCGAGTGACGATGCAGCAGGGGTGCCCCTCCAGACCAAGGGTGGCGGGTCCGGCGTCTGAGCGAAGGCGCGCCACGGGCGGGAGCGGGAGCGGCGCCGGAGCGTAGGCGGCATCGAGCGGGGCGGCGCTTTTGGCCGCGGTAGACGACGCTTTGGCGGGAGGCGCAGGCCAGGCGGCGGAGGAGTGCCAAGACGACCTCGTGCTCCTTGGACGGCGATCGAGGGAGCACTGCGGTGATTGTTTGGGCGCCCGGCGATTGTTGGGCATGCGGGAGGAGACGGGGAGATCGAGGGAGCTCTGGTGAGGGCCGCCGGTTTGTTTTTTTTGAGAGGAGCGTGGGATTCGGGGAGCGGAATTAGCGGGGACCGGACAGACTCCGTTGATGGGGAGGGATCGCACGGAGGAGGGGGATTAGGAGCCGGGAGGGGGTTCGCATGAGAGGGCAGGCGGACAAACCAAAGATTATCGCATAGTCTTACTTTCGTTCTTTTTATGTTGTAGAGATACCGTACATGTGCTGATACGTGACTCGATTGTCTCAGGTGATCCATGTGGCATAGTCTGTATTGTTGGTGATGCGTGTCTACTTCTTATCAGCTTCTACAATCTTGATAATTCCAGGAGGCGCAGGTTTTTTTTTTTCCTATCCAGCATAACTTGAGGGCGCCACAGCATGAAGTTCTCACGCGTTACTTTCTCAGTCACCAACAGACTGAAACGGGCAGACATGTTCGATGGTAAAGCGTTTTACCTCCGCAACTTTATGGTGGAAATAGCCTCTACCATGGCTTACAAGGTATAAATGATTATGGTTGATTTAGTCAAGGATTATAACACAAACTGTTACAAACCTACGAGCTATACACCTACAAGATCTCAACAGAATCAATCCATATCACATGCATATACAAAGAATAGTACACGACCTATTGCTACATGTTGGTATCTCCGAGATCCATATCCAGCGCTAAAGAGAAGGCTTCATAGTAAAATAAAGGTATTTCAGGTTTGAGTAAGAACATAAACCTGCCGCCACCGGCTCCCGCCTTCCACCACCGCTGGTCCCCCTCCCTTCTCCTCCGGCATCACGCCCGGTGGTTGAAGGATGGGGATCCATCGTTTTAATAAGTTTTTTCCTAGTAGATCGAATCTTCAATGTTCCAGGTTTCTCGGAGATCCAATCGAAGAGATTGGCCACGGCGTAAAGGCGTCGTCAAGATCATCGATGGAGTAATGAAGCATGTCGTTCCTCAGCGGTGATGGCAAGGCGAAGACATCACCATTGATGGAGAATAAGGCACTCCGGCCCTTCCTTTGTCTCGTTGTGGTTCTATGCAGCCATGGCGATGGGCTAGTGAAATTTAGTTTTCCAACGATATCTATCCGGATGTCGGTTGGACTTGTGTTCTCTCATGACGAATCTGGTGAAGGCAATGACGATGAGTTCGACGGCGTAATCGTCGGCGCCAATTTCATTATGTTCGCATGTGGAGTTTTAGCAGTTTACTTTTCTTTTACAAAAGTGATGGGTATGAGGATGTCGGCAGTGGATGGAGAGATGACCATGTTCGTTCAGATCGAGCTTGCGTCCGTGGCATATCCGTTTGGGATGATGATCCTAGATGGTGGAATTTATGGCTTTTTCAAGGTTTCTTGTCTCCCATCAATGGAGGTGTAGTAGTGTGGTTTACTTTTGTAATGAGAGGATGTAAATTGCTTTAGTATCAATGGAATTTTTCCTTATCGTAAAAAAAAAAAAAATAAACCCGCTCCTTTTGTTCTACATATTTGTGAAAATATTTCCACTTGACAGTATCTACCGATCATTTCCTCTTGATTTCTTCTGCATCAATGTGTGGGCTGCCAGCTAGTTGTTAATTACACAATGCAGTAAAAAAGCTTTGAATCTAAAAAGGGTGATAGAATTCACAAAGACACTAGGCGACGAAGTCGCACGGTGGCGACGGGTTGCGCGTTGATGTTGTGGTAAGGAACAGCCCCTCACCAGTGGCTTACATAGGGAGCAGGACACCAATCATGATCTGGCCATCAGCCTATACAGAAGATACGATCATTGGTATCACACCGTACAGGTCTAGTATCTCTGGCCAAATCAAGATTTTGTCCTTTACATATTTGTCACACAAGATTATCTAGGATATTAACTTATCAAATAAAAGGTTGATGGACTAAGCAATGAAAGAAATCCTTCAAATCTCTTTGCTTCAAAATTTCCTCAGAATGGCAGCCTTGTTGATAGCCAGTTGCACATAAAGCTTGTCATATAACTGGTCCAATAGCTCAAAGTAAGCACTCCTCCAAGTTTTCATAAACAACATGGTGCAAAAATACAATCCAAAGACCCATTATAAATCCCATGCTCATGCTGATGTAAAAGACGATCTGCCAGCTTCATGCTGTTGACTACCAGTTGGATTCATTATATCATTCATCGAGCAATTCTTCAGAAGAGGAGGCCCACAAAGTCCGGGATTGCCAATGTACATATACTGATCGTTGAGTGTTTGCAGCTGTTGTCCTGAGGGGATTGTTCCTGATAAATTGTTGTATGACAAGTTGAGGCAGCTCAAGAATGTTAGATCTGATAAACTTGATGGTATTTTGCCACTGAAATAATTGTAAGATAGGTCGAGGGATTCTAGTTTCCTTAAAGAACCAATATCATTTGGAATTGGTCCACTTAACTGGTTGTTAGATAGATTCAAACTCCGAAGTCCCTTGAGTAAAGTTAGTTCCTTCGAATCTGTCCAATGAAACCATTACTTGATAAATCTATCAGCACAAGATGTATTGTGAATTCATGGGTATAGTTAAGCTCTCGATTTTTTTATGAATGTTGATACGCTGTCGCTACTGTAATTTTCATAAAGATCTCTTTCAAATGGATCTGCCATGGCTCTCAACCTTGCTAGGGATGAAGGTATAATTCCTGAAATGTTGTTATGTGCTACATCCGTAATGAAGTCCAACAATCCATAATAACTGCCTAGGAAGGTGACCATGAAACATATTCGATCTTAGGATCAACACCTCTAAGCTGGGCATTTTCTCTGCTACCCACATTGGCACACTTCCAGATAACCAATTATACGAAAGGTCAAGAAAGCTTAAACTTGCAGCATATTGAAGGAAGTGAGGAAATTCACCAGATAAATTGTTATGTCTCAAGTCTAACATAGACAAACAAGTTAAAGACCTGTTATTTTGACAATGTGAAAAACCTGTCAGTTGATTGTTTGATAGGTTTATTTCATGGAAACATTTACACATGTATGGTGGCATGGTGCCTGTGAAATGATTGTTGTAGAGATCCAAACTACCTAGGTAGGGGCTGTGAGATTTGCTGGTAGCTGTCCCGATAAAGAATTTCCGTGAGAGATCCATACTTTGTACGTACGGCAGCTCCAGCTTCGTGGTAAAGTACCACTGAGTTTGTTTCCTGACAAGTTCAATATTGTAGCATTAGGAAATGCAACCCAAAACCAGTGTGGCAAAGCATCATTTATCTTTGTGTTTGAGATATCAAGCTCCTGTATGCCTGTTTGCCATTTCAACCAGGAAGGAAATTGAGGCCCCATGTCACATGACCTAAAATATCCATATGTTAATCTAAACGGAGGAACCCAATCTTCACTAAAATCCAATTTGAGGGATGCGTTTTCAATGTCCAGATACTCAAGGTTCACGAGACTAGTAAAATGTTCTTTTGAAAGCACACTGTTGAAGTTATTGCTTCCAAGGATCAAGTAAGTTAAATTACCAAGTGCTCCAATCCCACTTGGTACGTCACCATCCAACATGTTATGAGAGAGGTCAAGGTAACTTAGATTCCTCATGTTTCCAATCCCAAACGGCATAGAACCAACCAACTTGTTATGTGAGAGATAAAGGTAACTTAGACTCCTCATGTTTCCTATCCCGATGGTATAGGACCACCCAACATGTTTGATGATAGGTCAAGGAAACTCAGACTCCTCATGGTTCCTATCCCAGAAGGTATAGAACCACACAATATGTTCGATGAGAGGTGAAGATGACCTAGACTCCTCATGTTTCCTATCCCAGATGGTATAGAACCACCCAACATGTTTGATGAGAGGTCAAGGTAACCTAGACTCCTCATGTTTCCTATCCCAGATGGTATAGAACCAACCAACATGTTCAATGATATGTCAAGGTAGTTTAGACTAGTTAGATTTCCTATCCATGCAGGTAACTGCCCCGTCAAATTTGCACCCTGCAAGTGCAGCTCACGCAGCTTGCTCCATGAACACTGCGGTAATCTCCTATCATGTCTGCATTGATACTGTTGTGTTCCAAATTGAGTAACTGCAAACTGCATAAATTTGTCAAGGTCGTTGGAACAATACCTGATATCGAATTCCAATCCATATACAAGACCTCGAGGGAGGACATGTTTCCTAATGCAGCAGGGATGAGCCCAGACCATCCACAGTAAGAGAGATAAAGCTCCTTGATGGAAGTGGCATCCCAAAACCAGCTGTGGTGGAGGAATGAGCTAAATGGATTGTAAGATAGATCAAGGATCTCAAGATGTGTGAGGTTAGAATGGGAAAGAGGAGAGATTGTGCTGTTCAGGTAACAGTAAGACAGGTCGAGGGTTTTCAGATTAGGCAGCATGTTGACCTTGCTCACCCAATCGCGAGCTGAGGTCCAATCCGATCATAGATAGGATCTTTAGTGAAGATAGATGTGGCAACCATGTAAGATCTGATACGTAGTGAACATAAAAATTGCTAAGATCAAGCTGCTGCAAGCGAGAAAGGTTACCAAGCTGCCAAGGTATACTCCCAGGAAAATCAACTTCGGAGAGGATGAGATACCTTAGATTGTTGAGGGCACCTAAAAATGACAAAGGTTCGGTTGTGCTATAGTTGAAGTCGTTGAAGCTGAGATCCAAGTATCTCAGGTGTGGTAAGGCGGCAATAGTGGTGGAGTTCATGATCTGACCTCTCGGCATACCGGAGTCCACAGGGTCACTGAGGTCAAGCTTGATGACATGGCCGGTTCGGTTGTCGCACCGGACTCCCTTCCACCCGCAGCAGTCTTCGCCTCGCCATGACGAGAGGATCCCGTTAGGGTCTATGTAGCTTTTCTTCAAGGAGATGAGTGCCTCGCACTCGCTTGCAGAACAGCAACGAGCCGACACCGCCCTTGCGTGAGCAGGAAAGGACGAGGGCAGTGTCACGGAAAGGAGGAAGACGAGGACTGCAGAAGCAGCTCCTTGAAGATGGAGTAGCCGAGCAATCATTTTGCAGAGCCTGGCTGCTTAGCTCTTCGTTGTTTGTGTGTGTGTGTGTTTTGGCTATTTGTGCCTGGAATGTAAACTACGTACTCCAGTAGTTTTGAGTGGCACATAAGCTTGATCTACCTCTATATATATATGCAAAAAAAAAAGAGCGATCTGTATATGCACAAGCGGAAGTCTACTTGCCGTGCTTGGCCAGCAGGGACCGAGCACCAAGTCAAGTAATCCAACGATGGACAGCAGGTAATACTCCACTACTACTGGAGGGAGAGACCATCATCGGGGTCTATCGACACGGCAGCTAGGTAACACTCCACTACTACTCCGTGTCCCTATACACACTTCATCTTTATCCAATCCACGACAATTTCAGTGACTTTCTGTCTCTATTAATTGGAATTCTTGGCACTTATTGGCTCTCCAGTCAATAGGAATTCTAAGCACATGCATGTTGGTTGTTGGCTGTCCAATTCATACCTCTCAGTCAATTTTTAATGTTGTGGTCTCCTCTGTCACAACTTTCCACATGATCACTACTTTCCAGTTTCCAGGAGTCATACAAGAATTTTATAGAAACAAGAAAAAAAAAAAGGATCCAAAAAGATGTATAGGATTATAAACACCTCCCCCCCCACCCCACCCCAAAAAAAAAAAAAAAAAAAAAAAAAAAAAAAAAAGAGGAAAAATCCATCTTCCTACAAATCAATTTACCTCACAGGTAAATAAAAAAACTCCAAATATATTTTGCCTAAAGTCCCAAATTTCTATTGCGTGGATTATGATTTTGATCAAAAAAAAGATTCAAATTTCAAAGATAATTTGTAATGAAACTTCATACCGGCTCGATAGTTTACTACTTAAATGAAACTTGTATATGTGTTATTAATATATTTTTTTGTCTTCCTTATTTCTTGCTACACATAAGTTGTTGTTGTATCTGTTACTCCATCTTTAGTAAACCAATTCTAACTCAAGTCAGGAGCACATCTACCTGTACAACACACAAGTCCTTTATTATTAGAGGAGTCTTGTCCTCTCTTTAGATGTAAGACTATGTGCAACCAAATCTAATCATAAAAGAGACGCCCGAACTTTTAGAATTCTTGGGAGAGCTCCAGCACTAGTAATAAATCTGGTAAAAACAGTTCCACTCTATGAATTCCTGGTTAAACATAGCTCTATAAAATGCAGATCATCGAAATTTTAAATCTGAGCGCTGGATTCATAGATTTCATAAAAAGGCTGTAAAAACACTTTTTACCTCCATGAAAGTGAAAAAAATTATCTACCACAATTAAGCAGACACAAAACAAGTGATTACAGATTACACGGTGATACCGGACTAGTTATACACCGCGGCGCGCGTTTCAGCCCCACCGCCGAAGCCGCCGCCCCTGCCCGGCCGCCATTGTGCCGGGCGCTACGGGCGGGACCCGGCCCCACCAGCGCGCCCGAGACCGACGGGCGCTACCGCCGGCGGCGTCATGCTCCGGTCATTCCTCTCCCTCACCGTCCGCCCGCCTCCACCGCAGCAGCTGCGGCGATCGCGACCCGCCCCTCCTCCTCAGCGGCGCCGTGCGCAATCCGCGTTACCGCGGCCTGCGGTGGGTGCTTGATTTCGACATCCAGCTGCAGACCGATGAGGCCGTCTTGCTGCCGGCGCCGACACATCCATGTGGCTCGAGAATCAGATCGGCCGCCGCGGAAGGGGAGGCGGTCGCGGAAACAACCCGGACTACAAGTGGCTTCCCACCGAGCTCCGCCCGGATGGCGCCGCCACACGGTCGAGCCGTGCTGCTCTTCCTCAACCGGTGTGGCTGCCCTGTTGCTGAAATGCTCGAAGGATGGGGGCGCCCCAAGAGCAAGCAGCGCAACAAGATGTGAGTGAGACTGATGATTCTACTGGTTGTTGGATTTTTGTTAAGATTGTGTTTCATTCACATTTAAGTTGCTTGGCCTAGAATGCTTCTTAATTTCTTTTTCAGTGCCTTGAAATCTCTACCTATTTATTGCTTTCTGGGCAAATAAGAGATAAACTTTTTTACTTATTGTGATTGATTTCTGGATGACTAAAGTACCGGGGGGACTACATAATACTTTCTATACCAATTGTTCTATACTCTCTGTGGAAGCTTACTCTTCTTACAAAGTTTCGCCAGGCGCTAGGCAAATTCTAGGGGCTGACCCTCACAGCCTAGAGCCTTTATTTGTTGGACATGGGTTGATCTTTTGAATAACCTTTCCTTACTGAGAGTGCCTAGCTTAGAATCCACTTGAGATGATCTTTAGAAAAGAAAAACCAAACCACTAGAGGAACGTCATACAGAGCAATTTGCACAAGTAAAAAAAAATACAAATTAGTTAGACAGTTCTTCATGCCTTTGGAAGCCACAACTGAATGAGAAAATAATTAACAGTAAAATGTTGCTGCATTGCAGTCTCTGCAACAGTGTTTGATAAGTTAATCGACCATTTCCTAGCCTCGATCTTTCGACCTATTGCTGGAGAATAAGAAATTTAGATGCCCACCTTAAATCTTTCACCAGACTTCATCTCAGCTGTGTATGAGCTCCATTATTGTTAAATTGCATGATACTTTTCTGAGTGCATCTCTATTATCACTTTGCCTTTATCAAAAAGTTTGAATAAATGCCTCCCGATGGCAACAATTTTCGCACAAACATCTTGCATTCCTGGTCTATCTTTTGGTGATTCCATGGAGCACATCGGGCCAATTTCGAGCAATGGTCCGATATAGTTTTGCATCCGTAGATTACAAACTGCTTCATCCTCCTCATTTTTCATTTGGGGGTCTAAAATCTCATTGATTGTATCAGGGGAATGCTATATCCACATACTTGTGAAGGCTGAGGTCGTCGCCAAATAATTCGTCATTGGTCGCTTTCTTTGTGAGCAATTCTAGTAGGAGCATCCCAAAACCATAAACATCACCACCTGTTGAAATTTTGCATCCCATCCCATACTCTGTGAAATAGACACAAACAAAAATGCACATAGAAAAATTGAGAAGCTAACCAAAAAAAAGAGAGAGATCAGAGACAAATTTATAGTCCTCCCAATGTAGGAGCCATATGACATAGTAAAACTTACTTAAAAAGGAGATATACCCAATGGTTCCCGAGGCACCAACCAAGTCTTCTGGACTGCTAATAATAAGACTTGAAGAGAGAAACTTTGCTGACCCAAAGTCACCAAGGCGTGAGGTCATGTCATAATCCAAAAAGAACATTGCTAGGCTTCAAATCACAAAGTGAATCGCTGGAGGTATCAATTGGTTATGCAGATAGTCAAGAGCGTAAGCCACATCTGCGCGGCAATACTAATCCGTTGACCTAAACTTAACACCCTCCTTGGTCTACCTTGATGTAGACTTGGGTGTATCCACATGTCTAGACTACCATTTGGCATGAACTCATATACTAGAGCTTTGAATTCATTGTTCTCAAAATCTACCAAGTTGAGCATGAGGTGATTGCTTGAATTAGATTGCGATGACGGGTATGTTTCAAGACTTCACACTCATTGAAAAAGCTATTAACGGAACCTTGCTCATCAAGATGAAATACCTTGATGGCAACAATGTCTCAGATCAAACTCAATTCGACCAATGTATACCGATGACGTATGACTTGAGCTGATCTTGTTGATTGGAGAGAACCAATTTGTGGCTTTAATAATGTCTCCGTATGACACCTTCTTCATTGTCTCTCTGAAGCTTTCTCGGTGGTTGGGTTGCTTTTTCCTTCATAACGATGGCTACAACACATAGAAATGACAACAAAGCAATAGTAGCCGGTGGGGCTACTATGAGCAAAGAAAGCGTGCATTAAATTTTCTTTTGTTGTTGTTGTTGTGGTGGGGCAGGTCGGCAATGCGAATATAACAATTTGTTGACATAATCCCAAGTTACCATCCAACACGACTGCATTTGAATTTGTGAAGATACCTTTGGTTGGAATTGGTCCTACCAGTTTGTTGTTTGACGATCAAGATAATCCAAGGTCATGAAGTTCTCAAAGAATTCTGGAATTTGACCCGATAAGTAATTTTTCGTGAGAGATCCATCTGGCCGCATGGCCTTTAGTGCACCGAGAGACCGAGGATAATCCCACTAAGCATATTGCTTTCCATCCGCAGTATGATAAGAAAACGCTACCGCCAAGTTCAGCTGGTATGTTACCGTGATAATCTGTTGTTGGAAACTTTCAATAGGCCAAGATTGATCGTTTTCCAATTTCGATGGTATTGTTCCATTAAGTTTGTTGTTTGACAAGTCCAACCCTAAAGAAAGCGAAGAGATGCTCGAGATTTCACTTGGTATGGATCCATCAAGGTTATTGACGGATAAGTTTAGCATAGCCAACCTTTTGCCTTGTCCTAGACTTGCCGGTATGTTTCCGCACAAGAAGTTATGATCCGGTAAAGCTGGTTCAGGTGAGGGAGATCGCCAATTGTCGATGGCATTTCACCCGACAATCTATTCACGGGCGGTGTCGGGACAACCAAATTTTTAAATTGCCAATAGTTGAGGGAATCCTTCCCGAAAGCATGTTGTGGTCCATGGCAAGCGAGTGAGATTCACAAGGTTGCCTATCGCATCCGGTATATTTCCCCAAATTTGGTTGCCTCTAAAGTTAAGCCGTTCGGTTTTTTCTCGAAGATTGCCAACCGATTCGAAGGTTTCCTTCCGGATAATTCCAATCCAAAGATAACATTAACAATCGGCCGCAATTTGTCGTGGAGGTCGAAACGCCCAATCTTCAGCTTGTAGCATGTTACTTCCAAGATTCAGTTGACTCAAGTTTCTCAAAGATCCTAGAGATGGAATTGAGCCATTTAGTAAATTACTTGAGAGATCAATCGATTGGAGCTTTGACATGTTTCCCAGTGAAGCCGGGACCATTCCACCGAATCTGTTGCCACTCATGATCAATGCCATGAGGTTTGGGGAGTGAGTGGGCGTGTTCGTATCATTCGCCCATCAAGAGAATTGTTGCCTAATATAAGATATCTGAAAGTGATGAGACATTGTATATTGCAGCCGACATTCCCCGATAACCCGTTGTCGCGTAGATCTAGAATGTTCAAGTTCGGGATATAACCCAAGGCTTCGAATCGATCCCTGTCAAGTTGTTCTCTGCTAGCATGATGGTATTTAAGGATGAAATATTTCCCAAAGATGGTGGTATCCTTCCGTAAATAATATTTCCAAAGAAGCTCAAGAATTTGCATAGGAGTGTTTCTCTCGAAATAAGGGACATTCCCGATAACATGTTGTAATGTAGATCTAGAATATTCAAGTTTGGGATATGACCCAAGGCTTAAGGAATCGATCCTGTCAAGTTGTTATCTCGCTAGCGTGATGGTGTTTAAAGATGAAATATTTCCCAAAGATGATGGTATTCTTCCGTAAAATAATATTTCCAAAGAAGGTCAAGAAATTGCAGAGATGTGGTTTTCTTGAAATAAGGGACATTCCCGACAATATGTTGTCACGTAGATCTAGAATGCTCAAGTTCGGGATATGGCCCAAGGCTTACGGAATCAATCTGTCAAGTTGTTATCTCTAGCAGCGATGGTATTTAAGGACGAAACATTTCCTAAGGATTCTGGTATACTTCGAAAAGAATATTTCCATTAAGGCCAAGAAATTGTAGAGACACGCTTTTAAGGAAGGAAGGAATTGGTCCAATAAGAGCATTTAATTGGAGGTCCACCGTGACAAGGCTGGATGAATTATCTTGTTGAATAGGGTACCTGGATCTCCCCGGCTAGGAAATTCATCGAGATGTTTAGTACACGGCAATGGAGCTTTTGTTAAGGAATCGAATAGCTCCACTAAGATTATTTACTGCAAGATTAACATACCTAAGAGAAGCCGCTGCACCCAAAGGATGAGGGATGTTACCTGCAAACTTGTTGCCGGCAAGCATCGAGTCCGGAGGGCCGGAAGCGCAGCTATCTCCTCCGTATGGTTCCGAAATATCATTGCCCGAAAGATCCAGCCGCACAAGCGCGAGGTAAGGTTCGCCACGCAACCGCGGTCTTCCTTCCTTGAGCTGCACGCACCATAGGTCTAGAGAGACCACCCGGACAGGGACACTTGAGCTGCAGCCGACCCCTCCCCACCGCGAAGTTGAGCGAGTCGGTTCGCCATGATCCAAGGACGCCCGGGTCGGCGGAGATGCCGGATTTGAAACAGGCCGAGGCTTGGCGATCAACCTCCGACCTGTTGTTGCTTGGCTGTGCCGAAGAGAATGTTGCGTTGGTTGACGTAAAAATGAAGATGCTACAGAGCAGGAGTGTGTAGTGGGGACATGGAGATTCAGAATAATCCATGTGCCTATTCTCAGCTTCTGATCCTGTGTTTTTGCTTTGCTGTATGGATTTTTGACTGTGTTTTGAGGTGTGTTTAGTTTGCGAGCCAGAGGAGAAGAGGTTTATTATGGAGCTATGCTTGACTTTGACTAGTTGGCTATTGGTAGCAAGCTTTTGTCGCGTCGACGGTTGTTTTTGTTGCGTTCCAGAAGAGCTTGGAGGAAAGAGACAGGGAGTGAAAAGTACATGTAGTTTAATTTTGATCATATTTGTATAAAAAAGAAATACATAAACATTGACAACACCTAGATTCAATGGACGCAGCATGAATTATATTTTGATACTACATTTACATGATGTTTGTATATGTTAATACATTTTTTTTCTGTAGACTTAGTCAGACGAACTTGAATTAGGACAAATCTAAAAACAGACTTAAAGAATGGAGCAGCTGTATATGGTTGTAGCGGGTAGGCTAAAGTAATCAGCCTACCTTGAAGTGCACTAGCATTTTGTGCTCGTCTTAAATAAAGGCTGTTCCGGCCTTGACAAGGCTCAATATTTTTTTTCCTTTTTATTAGTATTCAGCTGATTGTTTAACATCGCCATTTGTTGCGTGCAGTAACCACATGAGGCTTTTATTCCCTCTTCCCGGACAGCCATTTTAGCTTCAAATAACCAAACAAGTCATCGTCTTCATCGGATGATCTATGTCGAGTAGACCTCCAGTTGGCTATTGCTAAGGAAGTGATTGTCCAATAGGGGTTGACTGAGATGCACAGGTCTCTCTTTGATGAGTATGAAACAAAACTCTTCCAACTTCTTGCAGGTTCAACTCGTTTTACTGTCGTCGTTGGTCGCTGATTGCCTTTGCCCCTAATGTTGCCGACAAGGTCTTCTTTGTTGCCTGACAATCGCTTTCAAGTGCTAATTGTGTTCCTTTGTTGGTTGTTTCTATATATGAGTGCTCAGCTTGGTTTAATCATGAACTGTTTTCATACCTTGGAAGAGCTGAAGAGGCAACACAGTGGGTAGTGATGGCCGGCGGCTACGTGCTTCTACTGCTGTTTGGCACTTCAGCCTACGTGTGATTGCTGCTTGTAAAGAAGACTGCAGACTCTGGATCCGGAACCGCCTCGCCCACGTCTCAGATGCATGGTGTACCTTATTTTCAATACATTAGCACGTTCCCGTTACATTTCGGTGCCTGTCACCGTCACCGTCCCACTACCGGCTTGCCGGAATCAATGGAAAACCATTCATGTGGGGTCTCTCAACCCCCGGTGATTGCTTAAAAAAATGGATGAAAGGACCTTCAGCCAATTAAATTGGCGGGAAGATTTTTCTTGTCTAATTCAGCCGAGATTCAGTTAGTTGTCAGCTGGGAAATCTCACCATGTCAAGGAGCTGATGAGCTGTAACAGTTACAAAATTTAGGTCTAGGTTTTTTATTTGGGGAAGGTCTAGTTATAATAATACTTATTTCTTTTTGCAAAAGAACAAATTAATAAAAAATCCAGTCCGGATTAGTAGGCCTGACAGCCCAGTAGATCATGTTTTTTCATTCCGCAAATTAGAAAGACTAGAAAAAAGTGACCGTATGCGTTGCAACGGGAAAGAAATAAATCTTTTGTGCATTATAATTATACTAAAGATAATAAAATCATTTGCTTGTGTAATTATGATTGTATAATCTATTCATTCAATTATAATTAACAACAAAATTGAGGATTTCTATGTAAAATTACCTAACACAATAAAATTATCATATGGGATTAATCCTTAAATGTACTTAGTATATTCCATAAGACGCGGCCCATTTTCTTTTAGATGCGGGAGGATTTTTCATTTTCACTTTTTTTTAGGCGTCCCCGGGCGGTTGCCACTTCCCAGCATGCACCACCAGGCCAGTCCCGCTGACATGGCGGCACCACACCCTGCTGCAGGCGCTGCTCCACCGCGGGCCTCTCTCCGAGCGCGATTTCCACGACGTCTTCGCCGGCGTCTCCGGAAGGACCCCGGTACGCCCGCCGTCTGCTTCCTTCGCTCTCTCCTCTCGTCGTCTCTCGGTCTTTTCTTTCTTTGTACGCGCCATACATACCCCAACAACCGTTCGACGAAATGCGCCTCTGCTTCTGCCGTACCTATTTCTCTACTCCCATGGCAATGTGGGGGCAACAGAGCTGTGGACATGGCATGGACGGCCGCCTTTATTGATAGGCTGATCAGAACTACAGGTGCACACGCAGCAGCACCTGGTGGCTGGAGCTTAAACTGCAAGCTAGCATTCATTCCCGCCATTCCCTTGTTAGGCTCCTTCCAGCCAAGACTGCACTACATCTCTTCTACCTGCTCACTTCACGACCTCACATTCATCTGCTACCTACGCTATCCACCTCACTACCTTCAGCTATGGCGCCTCTCCCCTGGTGGCAGCGGAAACACAGCCTGCTGCAGGCCCTGCTCTGCCGCGGCCCTTCCCGAGCCTGAATTCCACGCGCTGTTCGCTGCTGTCTCCGACAGGGACCCCGGTACCTACCTATGCCACGATTCTTGCAGCTCTCTTCCCTTTTAGCTCTAGTCTTTCCCCGTCTTCTCTTCACATTTGCTCCATGGAATGATTCTCTTTTCTTGTACTTATTACTGTGGTGGCGTGGTGGTAGTAATACATCTGTTCGAATGTTGTGTACATCTCTATACTTTTCTGTAATCCATTTTGTACCTCTATTTGTCTACTACAGATCTTTTGTTTGTCAGGCAAAAACAGTGCTAGTTTGGTCTCCATCTGACTTTGTCAAGCAATGCTGCTACCTGATGCTGCTTGTATTGCCTTTTCTTTTTCTGTGCCACAAAGAAAATGTCTTTCTGAATATTGATAGCATCATTCTTGTTTAAGTTGGCCTCTTCTTGATCTGCTTGTGCTCCTCACAAATAAATTCGTTTCATTGTGAATGCTTTATCTTGAACAAACAATTTAGTGGAAATTTGTGTCTGATCCAGCAGTAGCTACACTTACTTTCACCTAAGGTAGATCTATGAAATTTTTACCATTTGTTTGCTGATCACCCGAGCCAGTCAGAATCACAATCACTTCAAAGTTTTGCTAAAAACATAGTGAATTCAGAATTGCATTATATGATTGTTTGAAACAATGGTCTTGATTCCACATGGGATTTGAATCATTAAGCCCAACTGATGCCTCGTCGCCTACTTGGCTGAATCATATATTTAGCACCGGTTTTATAGAAGAGTTGATGGCCTATGGGTTGCAAGCTTCTCTTGATTCATTTGACCAAATGTCTACTCCCCAGTCACTTATTTCGTATCATGACTTGCAGCCACTCATCAACAACTGTTTAATGATACACTTCTCAAGATCAACAAGGAGCTCGCCTTTTGCAGTTCGAGTTGCGGGCATGCATAAACCAATATGATGGAACGGTTTATTATGGAGTGGTTAATAACATTGTTGATGAAGAATCTAAGCTCGGAACAAAGTATTCCGTGCCCCAGATTGCATTCTACAAGGGACTGGTATGTGATACCTGGCCTTGCATACCTCAGTCTCACACTACTTATGTTGTGTTGATCTTTGGCATGTATTGATGTAACTAATGATTACTGTGGCAGTTAGAAGCAATAGTTCAGGAAGCTGGAAATGATGGGAGCATAACCAGTATCGACGCTCTCAATGTCCAGCTTGATAACCAGGTTAGGTTTACAGTAACTCTGGGAAAATGATTTGTTGGTTTTCATATATCAACCTGTACTGGCCATGTGCTTCATAATACTGGCCATGTGCTTCATAATACAAACCTACGAACTATACAGTATACACCAATAAGATCTCAAACGAATCAATCCATATATATCACATACATATATAAAGATTGGTACACGACCTATTGCTACATGTTGGTATCTCCCAGAACCATATATATCCATCTCTAAAGAGAAGGCTTCATAGTAAATTGAGATATTTCAGGTTTAAGTAAAAGAACATAAACCTGCTCCTTTTTTGTTCTGCGTATTTGTGAAAATATTTCCACTTTACAGTATGTGCCAACCATTACTCTTGATTTCTTTTGCAGCAATGCGTGAGGTGCCAGCTAGTTGTTACAAAATACAGTAAAAAGAGCCTCGTATATAAAAAGGGTGACAGAATTCACAAAGACGCCAGGCGAGGAAGTCACACGGTGGTGACGGGTTGCGTGTTGATGTTGTGGTAAGGAACAGCCCCTCACCGTGGCTTACATAGAGAGCAGAGCAGGTGACCAATCGTAATTTGGCCATCAGCAAGATACAATCATTGCTAACCTGCTGTACAAGTCTAAATTACTATCTCTGGCCAAATCAAATTGGTTCCTTTACATATTTGTCACACAATATTATCTAGGATATTAACTTGTCTAATAAAAGGGTTCATGGACTAATTAAGGAAAGACAAATTTTAAATCTCTTTGCTTCCAAATTTCCTCAGAATGGCAGCCTTGTTGATAGCAAGTTGCACATAAAAAGCTTGTCATATAACTGATCCAAAAGCTGAAAGTAAGCAATCCTCCATGTTTTCATGAACAACATGGTACAAAATACAATCCAAAGACCCATTATATATCCCATGCTCATGCTGATGTGAAAAGATGATCTGCCACCTTCATGCTGTTGACTAACAGTAGTTGGATTCGTTACATTATTCATCGAGCAATTCTTCACAAGAGGAGGACCACAAAGTCCAGGATTGCCAATGTACATATACTGATTGTTGATTGTTTGGAGCTGTTGTCCCGAGGGGATTGTTCCTGATAAATTGTTGTATGACAAGTTGAGGCAGCTCAAGAATGTTAGATCTGATAAACTTGATGGTATGTTGCCACTGAAATAATTGTAAGATAGGTCGAGGGATTCTAGTTTCCTTAAACAACCAATATCATCTGGAATCGGTCCACTTAACTGGTTGTTAGATAGATTTAAACTCCGAAGTCCCTTGAGTAAAGTTAATTCCTTTGGAATCTGTCCAATGAAACCATTACTTGATAAATCTATCAACACTGTATGTTGTGTGAATTCATGGGTATAGTTAAGCTCTTGATTTTTATGAATGTTGATATGCTGTCGCTACTATAATTTTCACAATGATCTCTTTCAAATGGATCTGCCATGGCTCTCAACCTTCCTAGGGATGAAGGTATAATTCCTGATATGTTGTTCTGTGCTACATCCAGGTAATGAAGGCCAACAATCCATGATAGCTGCCTAGGAAGGTGACCATGAAACATATTCGACCTTAGGATCAGCACCTCTAACCAGGGCATTTCCTCTGCTACCCACATTGGCACACTTCCTGATAACCGATTATATGAAAGGTCAAGAAAGTTTAAACCTGTAGCATATTGAAGGAAGTGAGGAAATTCACCAGATAGATTGTTATTTCTCAAGTCTAGCATAGACAAAAAAGATAAAGACTTGTTATTTTGACAATGTGAAAAAACACCAGTTAGTTGATTGTTCGATAGGTTTATTTCCCAGAAGCCATTACATACGTATGATGGGATGGTAGCTGGCCTGCTAAACAATTTTCAGAAAGATCTATGCTTTGTAGGAGCGGCAGCTCCAGCTTTGGTGGTAAAGTACCACCGAGTTTGTTTCCTGACAAGTCCAATCTTGTAGCATTAGGAAGTGCAACCCAAAACCAGTGTGGCAAAGCATCATTTATCTTTGTGTTTGAGATATCAAGCTCCTGTATGCCTGTTTTCCATTTCAACCAGGAAGGAAATTGAGGCCCCATGTCACATGACCTAAAATATCCATGTGTTAATCTAAATGGAGGAACCCAATCTTCACCAAAATCCAATTTGAGGGATGTGTTTTCAATGTTCAGATATTCAAGGTTCACGAGACTAGCAAAATGTTGTTTTGAAAGCACACTGCTGAAGTTATTGGAGCCAAGGTTCAAGTAAGTTAAATTACTAAGTGCTCCAATCCCACTAGGTACATCACCATCCAACATGTTTTGAGAGAGGTCAAGGTGGCTCAGACTCCTCATGTTTCCTATCCCAGATGGTATAGAACCAACCGACATGCTTTGTGACAGGTCAAGGTGACCTAGACTCCTCATGTTTTCTATCCCAGAAGGTATAGAACCAACCAACATGTTCCATGAGAGGTCAAGGTAGATGAGATTAGATAGATTACCTATCCAAGCGGGTAACTGCCCAGTCAAATTGGCATCAGACAGGCATAGCTCACGCAACTTGCTCAATGAACATTGTGGTAATAATCTCCCTATCATGTTTGCATTCATATTGTTCCCTTCCAAATTGAGTGACTGACTGCATAAATTTTCCATGGTCGTTGGAACGACACCTGATATGGAATTCAGATCTATATACAAGATCTCAAGTGAGGACATGTTTCCTAATGCAGCAGGGATGGGCCCAGACAATCCACATGAAGTGAGATAAAGCTCCTTGATGGAAGTGACATCCCAAAACCAGCTGTGGTGGAGGAAGGAGTTAAATGGATTGTAAGATAGATCAAGGATCTCAAGATGTGTGAGGTTAGAATGGGAAAGAGGAGAGTTTTTGCTATTCAGGGAACAGGAAGACAGGTCGAGGGTTTTCAAATTAGGCAGCATGTTAACATTGCTCACCCAGTCGCTTGCGGAGCTGAGATTCAATCCGCTCATACTTAGGAGCTTTAGTGAAGATAGATGTGGCAACCATCTAAGATCTGATACGTAGTGAAGATCTGTTGTGTACAGATAATGAAGGCGTCTGCTAAGATCAAGGTGCTGCAAGCGAGAAAGGTTACCAAGCTGCCAAGGTATACTCCCCAGATAACCAGCATAGGAGAGGTTGAGATACCTTAGGTTGTTGAGGGCACCCAAAAACGACAAAGGTTCGCTCACGCTATAGTTGAAGTCATTGAAGCTAAGATCCAAGTATCTCAGATGTGGTAAGGAGGCAATAATGGTGGAGTTCATGATCTGACCTCTCGACATAGAGTACTCAGGGCCACGGAGGTCAAGCTTGATGACATGGCCCGTTTGGTTGTCGCACCGGACTCTCTTCCACCCGCAGCAGTCTTCGCCTCGCCATGTCGAGACGAGACCGTTAGGGTCTATGTAGCTTTTCTTGAAGGAGATGAGTGCCTCACACTCGCTTGCAACGCAGCAACGAGCCGAGGGCGGAGCAGAAAAGGACGACGGCAGTGTCGCGGAAACGATCAAGACGAGGGCTGCAGCAGCAGCTCCTTGAAGATGGAGTAGCCGAGCAATCATGTTGTGATCAGAGCCTGGCTAGCTCTTCGTTGTTTGTGTTTTTTGGCTATTTGTGCATGGAATGTAAACTACGTACTCCAGTAGTTTTGAGTGGGATATAAGCTTGATCTACCTCTCTATATATATATGAAAAAAAGGTAATCTGTATATACACAAGGGAAGTGTACTTGCCGTGCTTGACCCCGGCAGTCAACTAAAGTAATCCAGCGATGGAGGGCAGGTAATACTCCACTACTACTCCATCAATCAAATAACTCTTGTCAGCAGACTGGGAGGGAGACCATCATTGGGGTCTATCGACACAGGTAATACTCCACTACGGCTCCATGTTATTCGTACTCCCTCCGTTCTTTTTTAACTGTAGTTCTCACTTCTTGAGAAGTTAAATTTATACAATTTTGATCAAATATATATAAGAAAATATTATGATATATAATTAGTATCAATAGAGATAGATCATTAAGTTTTTTAATATTAGTGTTATTTATAGATACAAATGTTGCTCCATTAATGTTAAATTGCATGATACTTTTCTGAGTTTCTCCAGCTGGTTTACAATAATGCTCACCTCTTGTCTTCTTAAATCAAATCATCATCCCTGGCCAAAATTCCATGCATCTCTATTATCATTTTTCCTTTATCAAAAGGTTTGAATAAATGCCTCCTGGATGGCAACAGTTTTCGCACAAACATCTTGCATTCCTGGTCTATCTTTTGGTGATTCCATGGAGCACATCAGGCCAATTTTGAGCAATGGTCCGATATAGTTTTGCATCTGTAGATTACAAACTGCTTCATCCTCCTCAACTTTCATTTGGGGGTCTAAAATCTCATTGATTTTATTAGGGAATGTTATATCAGTTGGTCGCTTTGCTGTGAGCAATTCTAGTAGGAGCACCCCAAAACCATAAACATCACCACCTGTTGAAATTTTGCATCCCATCCCATACTCTGTGAAATAGACACAAACAAAAATGCACATAGAAAAATTGAGAAGCTATGTGCATTTTTATGTGAATGAAGACATGTTTGATGAAGAGGACACCATTGATGATTTGGGGATTTATGTGAATGAAGATGAAAAACGATGCTTTCACTATCATGTGAAATGGTAAGCGTTTTATCGCACATAGGAGGCCGTAACTTTATTACTGATATAAAGGTGGAAATAGCTTCCTTAAATGATTATGATTGATTTAGTCAAGCATTACAACACAAACTGATACAAACCTACGAACTATACACCTACAAGATGTCAGCCGAATAAATTCATATTAAATATGCAAAGACTAGTACATGACCTATTATTGCTACATGTTGGTAACTCCCAGATCCATATCCAGCTCTAAAGAGAAGGCTTCATAGTAAATAAAGATATTTCAGGTTTGAGTAAGAACATATACCTTCTCCTTTTGTTCTCCATATTTGTGAAATTATTTCCACTTTACAGTATGTGCCAATCATTACACTTGATTTCTTTTTGCAGCAATGCGTGGGGTGTCAGTTAGGTGTTACAGAATGCAGTAAAAAGCCTCTTATGTAAAAAGGGTGAGAGAATTTACAAAGACACCAGGTGAGGAAGTCACACGGTGGTGACGGGTTGCGTGTTGATGTTGTGGTAAGGAACAGCCCCTCACCGGTGGCTTACATAGGGAGCAGGTGACCAATCGTAATTTGGCCATCAGCAGGATACAACCATTGCTAACCTGCTGTACAGGTCTAACTACTATATATCTGTGGTCAAATCAAGATTGGTTCTTTACATATTTGTCACACAATATTATCTAGGATATCAACTTGTCTAATAAAAGGTTCATGGACTAAGCAATGAAAGAAAACCTTCAAATCTCTTTTGCTTCCAAATTTCCTTAGAATGGCAGCCTTGTTGATAGCCAGTTGCACATAAAGCTTGTCATATAACTGGTCCAAAAGCTCAAAGTAAGCAATCCTCCAAGTTTTCATGAACAATATGGTACAAAAATACAATCCAAAGACCAATTATAAATCCCATGCTCATGCTGATGTAAAAAGATGATCTGCCACCTTCATGCCATTGACTAACAGTTGGATTTGTTACATTATTCATCGAGCAATTCTTCAGAAGAGGAGGCCCACAAAGTCCGGGATTGCCAATGTACATATACTGATCGTTGAGTGTTTGCAGCTGTTGTCCTGAGGGGATTGTTCCTGATAAATTGTTGTAAGACAAGTTGAGGCAGCTCAAGAATGTTAGATCTGATAAACTTGATGGTATGTTGCCACTGAAATAATTGTAAGATAGGTCAAGGGATTCTAGTTTCCTTAAAGAACCAATATCATTTGGAATCAGTCCACTTAACTGGTTGTTAGATAGATTCAAACTCCGAAGTCCCTTGAGTAAAGTTAATTCCTTTGGAATCTTTCCGATGAAACCATTACTTGATAAATCTATCAACACAGTGTGCCTTGTGAATTCATGGGTATAATTAAGTACTCTATCTTTTATGAATGTTGATATGCTGTCGCTACTGTAATTATACAGAGAATACATCACATTGTCCTCGTCTTCTATTTCACGTCGTAGGTCTGCCATGGCTCTCAACCTTGCTAGGGACGGAGGTATAATTCCTGATACGTTGTTCTTTGCTATATCCAGGTATTGAAGTCCAACAATCCTTGATAACTGCCTAGGAAGGTGACCATGGAACATATTCGACCTTAGGATCAGCACCTCTAATCTGGGCATTTTCACTGCTACCCATATTGGCACACTTCCAGAGAACCTATTATACGAAAGGTCAAGAAACCTTAAACTTGCAGCATATTGAAGGAAGTGAGGAAATGCACCGGATAGATTGTTATTTCTCAAATCTAGCATAAATAACAATGGTGAAGAGTCTGAAGAGTTGTTATATTGACAGTGTGGAAAACCCCCTGTAAGTTGATTGTTCGATAGGTTTATTTCGTAGAAACTGTGATTACAAACATATAGTGGGATGGTGCCTGTGAAATGATTGTTGTAGAGATCCAAACTGTCTAGGTAGGGAGCTATGAGATTTGCTGGTAGCTGCCCCGATAAAGAATTTCCAGAGAGATCCATACTTTGTACGGACGGCAGCTCCAGCTTTAGTGGTAAAGTACCACTGAGTTTGTTTCCTGACAAGTTCAATCCTATAGCGTTAGCAAATGCAACCCAAAACCAGTGTGGCAAAGCATCATTTATCTTTGTGTTTGAGATATCAAGCTCCAGTATGTCTGTTTGCCATTTCAACCAGGAAGGAAATCGAGTCCCCATGTCACATGACCCAAGATATGCATATGTTAATCTTATTGGAGAAACCCAATCTTCACCAAGATCCAATTTCAGGGAGGTGTTTTCAATGTCTAGAAACTCAAGGTTCACAAGACTAGAAAAATGTTTTTTTGAAATCACACTGTTGAAGTTATTGCTGGCAAGGATCAAGTCAGTTAAGTTACTAAGTGCTCCAATCCCACTAGGTACATCACCATCCAACATGTTCCAGGAGAGGTCAAGGAAACTCAGACTCCTCATGGTTCCTATCCCAGAAGGTATAGAACCAACCAGCATGTTATGAGAGAGGTCAAGGTAACTTAGACTCCTGATGCTTCCTATCCCATATGGTATAGAACCACCCAACATGTTTGATGAGAGGTCAAGGTAACCTAGACTCCTCATGTTTCCTATCCCAGATGGTATAGAACCAACTAACATGTTTGATGATAGGTCTAGGTAGCTGAGACTAGTTAGATTTCCTATCCAGACCGGTAACTGCCCAGTCAAATTTGCACTCTGCAAGTACAGCTCACGCAACTTGCTCCATGAACACTGCGGTAATCTCCCTATCATGTCTGCATTGATATTGTTCTGTTCCAAACTGAGTATTTGCAAATTGCATAAATTTTCCAAGGTTGTTGGGACGATACCTGATATGGAATTTCTATCTAAATACAAGACCTCAAAGGAGGACATGTTTCCTAATGCATCAGGGATGGGCCCAGACCATCCACATGAAGAGAGATAAAGCTCCTTGATGGAAGTGACATCCCAAAACCAGCTGTGTTGGAGGATGGAGTTAAATGGATTGCCATGTAAATCAAGGGTCTTAAGACTTGTGAGGTTAGAATGGGAAAGAGGAGATATTGTGTTGTTCAGGTAACAGGAAGACAGGTCGAGGGTTCTCAGATTAGGCAACATGTTCACCTTGCTCACCCAGTCGCTATGAGCTGAGGTTCAATCCTCTCATGTAAAGGCTCTTTAGTGAAGATAGATGTGGCAACCATGTAAGATCTGATGCGTAGTGGAAATAAAGGTTGCTAAGATCAAGGTGCTGCAAGCGAGAAAAGGTTACCAATCTGTGAAGGTATACTCCCCGGATAATTAGCATAGGAGAGGTTGAGATACCTTAGGTTGTTGAGGGCACCCAAAAACGACAAAGGTTCGCCTGCTCTATAGTCAAAGTAATTGAAGCTAAGATCCAAGTATCTCAGATGTGGTAAAGCGGCAATAATGGTGTAGTTGATTATCTGACCTCTCATCAACTTGTTCTCTCCTGGTCCCATAAAGTCCTCGGGGCCACGGAGGTCAAGTTTGATGACATGGCCGGTTCGGTTGTCGCACCGGACTCCCTTCCACCCGCAGCAGTCTTCTCCCTCGCCATGGTGAGTCGGCACCGTAGCTTTTCTTCAAGGAGTTGTGTAGCATCCCCGATTTTCCACGAAGGGAAAATACACAAGAATCGAATAATAATGTGAAAGTACCACAAGATGGCTCCATCACATTATTATTTACGATTAATATCATAGTCAAGCTTCGTACAAATACAAGAAAATACAACTTCGGGGACTCACCTAATACAAGATTAACCTAGCGGAAGCGTAACTTCAGATCTCGGGGTAGACGTAGCACGTCGGCGAGTGAAGGCTCCTCCTTCACGGGCTTCATCGAGTCGGCGTAGAGATTGGCGGAAACAATCTTCATCTTCGATCCAAGCTTGAGCGTAGGAACGAGACCACCTAATCCTTTTATTTATCATGAGACGAGTAATCTGCACACCGCCCGGTATGTGCGAGTCATGGTCGACACCGAATGAGCTTTGGTGGAAAACGAGAAAATAAGGGATCCGGCGATCCTAGTATTTGGTTGTGGTTTGCATCCTTAGCGCATGCGAGCAGCAAGTATTAAATAATATTATTATTCACATTTTAACTCATTCCCAACATCTCCCCAAAGTCCAACTCATCTCAACACGTGTCTCAACACAAGCCTCGCAGCCTCACTCACAGTCGACAAGACAGCCCCGCATCTTCTTACGCTCTGCCTAACCGGCTCCTCGGCCCTCCAGGCTCTCACCAGAGCACGCCACCACCACCACACTCGGGGTAAGAAGAGAAAACACCCTCTCTACTCGGAGAGAGAAGTAACCCAGGAAAAACCTGGTCAAAAGACCGGCGCAAGCCGCAGGAGGTTCCGGCAATAGGCCAGGGTTACCTTTAGCGAGTCCAGTCCGAGACGGTCCCTAGCCCGAAGGCGGACTATACGTATAGATTTACAACTCTGCGAGGCGTGTGCTCAAGACCAAACGGTCGCCATCATAGGCATAGCAAGTGCCTGGGCGACATACGGAGACCACCTAGTCGGACAATGCCACCAAACCACTCGGCTGGGAAGCTCCGAGTACCACCGTCGCTACCGAGATCGTGGAAAGCGACGTATCGAGTACTCCCGCGACTCAAGATCAACCCCGCTCACTCGGCGGGATGGAGGCCATCGGGGCTGTCAACGCTATAACACTAACCGCTACCACCTAGTAAGTATGGCATCATCCAAGTAGATGGGGCAATCCGCAACCCGCCCATACGTAAGACGCAAGGTGAGCACCAATTTCCCGGATCCTTAGTCCTCGAAGATACAAGTCCTTAGGGTTGACCAAGCAAGACAACTTCTATACTCCTTTTCCCGGCCTTCGTCCCGTCACAAGAGTCAGAACCGGGCATCCCAAATCCGTACAAGTTACCCGCCACAGGTAGGACAAGGTGGGAGAGGCCCAGAAGCACACTCCCGGCAAGATCGGGTCTCGGCCGACTCGTCGTAGTTCCCGCCGTCGACTCGACCCTCACCACACACCCAAGTCTAGACAGAAAACTCATCCACCCCCATATGGCACGAAATCACCGGGCACCGAAGTCGCCCGTCACCAAACTCAACGCCCGGCACATATATCCCGGTCCATATATATATACACACGTAAGTGAGGTATAGCCACAAAGTGGCAAGTGCAAAAACAAGCGGTAGAAATATATAAGTCGAAGCGCAAAGCCGGGTAATTGTGGTGGATGGGTTTTAAGCATGGCATTCAAGGCTCGAGGCAAAAGCATGCATCATATACTAGCAAAGGAATAAAATAAAGCGCTAGCATATCTATTTGCAATATGTCTAAATAGGATTCTCTAAAATAAAGTCTTTGCCATGACACTGCGATGTCGAGGAAGTAGTGGTACTAGCTTCATCAGTGGGGTGGTCGTACTCCGGGTCTCCTCCTGGGGCAACTCCACTCCACGATCCTGTTGCCCTCCTCCTCCATCGAGCTCTTGTCCAATGCTAACCTCGATGCAACTACCTCGCGAGACTACACGCGACAAGAGAGCAATCAATCAAAAGAGGTGCGACAAGACTCAAAAGGACTACGACACCGAAGGAACACAAAAGAGAACGGTTGAGCCCTCTCGGCGTATATCCGATCCTTGGACTAAGAAACAAGAGTGGTTGTTTGCTAAGTATGAGCTCGAGCCGTAGCCTAGCTCGTACTTCACGGGTCGATCGAGTCAACCTATACGGCTCAGGATAAATGGCATGGGCTCTAGCTCCTCCTAGGCAAACACCATTTGCTCACTAACTTTCGATTCAAACGTTATTAAATTAACGGAATCGAAAAGGAGTGGCAAAATCGATTCCGATCTCCCCAATCCGAACGTCATTATAATTGGCGAGAATTAAGAGAGGGTGGAACGGGAAAGAGAAAGGAAGGGCGACACGCAAGAAGGTGAGTGCTTAATCCATTTGTAGGGTACCAAGACCAAGGTGCTTAAATTGCACTAGTTGGGGTCTATTAGGTACAAGCATACAAGGGCTTAAGCACGAAAGAATCAAAAGGAGATGCAGCATTCACACTTCTTTAACCAACTCGTCATAGCAACGACAGGAATTAAAGGAGTGGAATCAAGTTTGCAAATAAACGCCAAACAAGCGAAAGCTCAATCAACGCCTTACTAGATCGACGAGGATTGAGATAAAAGACGAGAAGCAGCAGGATCCGCACTCCTTGACCGACTCGCCATAGAACGGCGATGGTTGGGAGAGAAGAGTCACGGTCCAACGATCCAAACCCACTCGTAGGACACCACAACCGTGCATCTAACTAATGAAGGGGCTATTCCAACGGTTCATCGCGAAGGCGGTTGTCACCGCTAGATCCGATGAAATGCTAAGGTCGTTCGCGGTACAAGCATACGAAAGGTGAGGATAAACACCGCGAAAAGAAGGTATAAACCCGACGGCCATGGAAGGGCCATGAGTTTTACCTAAGCGAGCTGCATCCGTCGCAACACGTAGGTTGGCTCCTAAGTCGTATCCCACTCAACGTGGTCGTGGAGGGCTCGACATGTGCGGCTAGAATCCGTGTTGATATTTAATATCAAGGTCGAATCCGCAATGATCACGTTTGAGGGACGGGAGTAGGAGCTAACGATCGTAGTTCGGCGGAGACGACTAAAGAACGAGCGAGGAAGGATAGGCTCGGCGTTACGGCCATGGCGAGAGAAGCTCGCGATCGCACGTTACGAACATATCGACCTCTTGCCGGCTCGACAGCACGGCACTCAAAACAACAACACCACATAGACACTTGCACCAAAATGACAATAACGCAAACAACAAATGGGAGTAGCACATTCCCCATAGCATAAGAGACAAAGAGATTTGGATAACAAGACCGCGCGAAGGCACGACCGCGGTATTGATTGATAGACAGATTGATCACAAGTAACAAGATATATTTATTGATGGATAAACAAGATAGGTCATTTTCATGGCAACTATGGATGACAAGTATGTGACGGATAATAATAAAAAGAAGATTGTCGACGACGTCAAAGACGGCGCCAACGAGATTTAAGGGCTAAACCTTGGAGCAAAGGATTTTAGTGGCATGGCCCGACTGGCTGTTGGTTGACTATAGCTTCCTGCCATGGCTGGGGGCTTCGATTAAATAGCATGACATGGTCTAGGCCTCCCTGCAAGGTATAGGACAGTGGCACGAAGGCGGACATCAAGCAAGGTCGATGATATGGTGATGAATGGGCAAGAAGGGTAAGGCTCGATCATGGCGGCTTACGGTGTGGCGCTGTTGCTCTCCAGCAAGGTGGTAAGGCCGCTGGCTTGCTGTTTCCCTACTACAGCAGTGAGCATTCATGGCGCGAAGGCCATGTATCAGGCATGGGCTGTGGCATACTAAGGTACATGAAGGGAAAGGCAAAGCCTTGACCACGATGACTCACCATGGTGGTTGCTTCCCTTCAGCGAGGTAGCATGGCAGCGGCTTGCTGCTGGCTGGTTGTGGCGTACGGCTGCTGCAGCTGGTTGGACAGTGCCGCAAGGCCTACTACTACCCTGCAAAGTGACAAGCAATGGCACGAAGGCCCGCTTCAAAAGAATAGCGACTGATTCATTGATACAAAAGGAAGCCGTAGGGCCTGACGTTGCCAGCTCACCATCCAGTGAAGTGCAGAGTTGCTGCTGCACTTGGCTGAAGGTGCTCGGGACTGGTCACCGGTGGACAGAGGGGCATCGGTGCACTTGGCAAAAGTGCAGCACGCTTGCTGCTCACCTGCAGCAGTGAAGGGCAATGGCGCGAAGGCCGGCCTCAGTACAACAGCAACCAACCAGAGAAAGAATGAAGGGGACTTTGGTTCTGGAAGGCTCACCGACGATAGAGAGGCAGAACGATGGCATTGCAACCCGCGGCAGGGCGGCCACAGCTTCCCTGCACGGCATACAACACGGCACGAAGGCCGGTTTCAGCACAGGCTTCACCATCGGAAGGCAAACGTGAGACTTTGGTCATGGTTACTCACCATCAACGGATGGACGAACCTGACGGTGAGGTGTTGCTGCACTCCGGCATAGGAGGAAGGCAGCAGCTCTGCTGCTGTTTCCCTACAGTGAAGCAAATCAATGGCACAAGGGCCGGACTTAGCGGGTCACCGGCAAGGTAGGGAAAAAGAGGGGGCTTTTGGTCCTGGAAAGCTCACCGTTTGCTGCTGTTGATGTTCCAACGACGGCGGCAAAACAGCAGCTTGCTGCTTACGGCTGTACGGTCACGTCCATCTTGCAACACGGGAAGGGTACAGGTCAGGGTCATCATCTAAGAAGGAAAAGATGGGGGCTTGGTCTTGGTGGCTTACCCAGGCTGGGAACGTGCTGGACGGCGACGGGCTCGGCTTGGACAGCACCGTCGGCTTGCAGCAAGTGCACAGCGAGGATGGCCGTGCGACGAGGTGGTGGACGACGGGGCAGAGGTTGTTCGATCGTTGGCATCGGCATGCTCCAGGAGACGGCGAGCTCGGCACGGCGAGAAGCTGGTGGCGTTGCAGCTCGTCGCGGACGTGGAGGTGCACAGCGTGGCTCTCAGGCTCGTCGTCGAACATTTGGTGCGGGGTCAGCTCGCCGTGCTTGCTCGTGGCTTCAGGAGGCGAGGCGCCTGCGAACGGCGTCACGGTCACGGTCGGCGTCGCTGCTCGACGCGGGCACCGGTGACGCGGATGGCTTGGCGTCGCAGTCGGAGGTGGGCTCGGGCTGGTGCTTGACGCGGAGAGGAGGAACGGCGCGGCGTAGTCAGCACGGCGCGTCGGTGCAGGCGCGGGCCGGCGTTCCGGCTTGGCGTGGCCGCGTGTCGAGGACGCGTGCGAGGATGGTGCTGGGGACGACGTCGCGACGAGGGTGAAGAAGCTCGCAGGTGCGGGCTCGAGGGCGGCAGTTTGGGCTCGCTCCGGTCGGGCTTGACGACGCGTCGCGGACGACTAGGCGGCGCGACGAGGCAGCGGTGGCCACGGCGACGAACGGCATCGCACGGGCGCCCGGCCTCGCGGAGACGGCGAGGCGCTCGGCGCAGGGCGTGGCGACGCGGACGGGGCAAGGAAGGCGGACGACGACGAGGCGCAGTCGTTGGCGCGGCTGCTCCGCGGTCGTCGTCGCATCGGGGCTGGAGAGCAGAGGTGTGGCGGCGGCGCAGACGAGAGGAGTGGCGGCGGCTGATGGGGAATAGAGCAGAGCAAGAGGCGGCTGTTCCTCTTTATAGCGGTGATGGCTAGGGCTCTAGGGCCGTCCCGGCGTCCGTGCCGTTGATGGGACGTCCGGGACACGCGGCAGCTGATGCGGGAGCCTAGCGTACGGACGCCGAGGCAGGGTCGGCGTGGGGCGCGCGTGGGAGCGGTCCGGGCGGCGGCGCGTCTGGGGAGCCAGGGTGAATTCACCCTGGGTGCGGCTCGGGCTGGGCCAGCTGGGCTCGTGGGCTTCACGTGGAAAGAGGCCAGGCCTGTTGCCATTTCGTGCTGGGCCAAGCTGCCGTGCGAGCTGGGCTGCAGGAGAGGAAGCCGGCTGCTAGGATGAAGAAAATGGTTTTCCATTATAATTCGCCAATTTGAATCAAAGCAAAAAGGATACAAGATTCAAATGATGTTTGAGTCTCAAACCAAATGAGGATTTTCAGAAGGGATTCACGAAATGGGTTTGGAAGAAATTCAAGTAGGATGGATTTTCGACTAACGACATCGAAATGAACGCCACAATGACTTGAGAAGAAATGAGGCAAAGGGACTTATATATAGTTAAACCGAAAGATCAAGAGAGACTCAGAAGAATACTAAGTTTAATTCAAAACGATCGACGAGAACCTCCGATTGACGTTGATATGAATTGGAAAAGGAATTTCATGCTCCAAAAGGTGTTGCTCCTGTCGTGGTTGGCCACTGGCTTGCCGGCATGGCTCTAGCGGGCTAGGATCGGTCAGGCGTGGCTATGGATAGTCAAACAAGGCTACGAGTGGCCTGGCAAGGCTAGGGGTGGTTAGGAGGCAGACATGACAGTTGGTCAGGTCGAGGTTGTCGGAAGTCGGTACAGCTCATCTTCTTGTCGACAGAGACGTAAACGCAGCTCGCGGCTTCAGAGATCATAAGATAAAGAGGAAGATATGGGGAGGATGTTCCAAGTAAGATCCGGGAACTACGAGGGCGGTTCCGGAGAAGATTTGGAATAGCGTCGAGGAGACGTGAGAAGCTCACGATGAGATACAAGAATGAAGGAGGGAGTTAGAAATGATTTGAGTTGGGGCACAAGATGTCTCCAAAAATTATTGGGAGAATTTTTGGAGAGAGGATAGAGAAGTTGCTACGGATTTGTGCAATCCGACACAAAACCCTAAGTCGAAAAACAAACTCCGACAATCTCCTACAAACAATTCTATATGAGTGCAACGTTTTGCTAGTGGGTCAACTTACGTTTGACCTAGCAACTACATGATTCACACATTGCAAGAAAAATTTTAAAAAGTTCGTAATTTTGGCTTCCCAAAAAGCCGGGTTGTTACAAGTTGAGTGCCTCGCACTCGGTTGCAACACAGCAACGATCAGCCAAGACCGCCCTTGCGTGAGCAGAAAAGGCTGAGGGCAGTGTCATGGAAAGGATCAAGACGAGGACTGCAGCAGCAGCTCCTTGAAGACGGAGTAGCCGAGCAACCATTTTGTGATCAGAGCCTGGCTAGCTCTTCGTTGTTTTTGTGTTTCTTGGCTATTTGTGCATAGAATGTAAACTACGTACTCCAGTATTCGTTGTTTTTGTGTTTCTTGGCTATTTGTGCATAGAATGTAAACTACGTACTCCAGTAGTTTTGAGTGGCACATAAGCCTGATCTACCTCTCTCTATATATATGAAAAAAAGGTGATCTGTATATGCACAAGGGAAGTCTACTTGCCGTGCTTGACCCCGGCAGTCAACTAAAGTAATCCAGCGATCGACAGCAGGTAATACTCCACTACTAATCCATCAATCAAATAACTCCCGCGTGGTTGTCACTTGTCAGCCAGACTGCGAGGGAGACCATCATTAAGGGTCTATCGATCGACACTGGAGGGAAATCCCTTTGTAACTGTATCTCCCCGTTCCTTTTTAACTGTAGTGTCCTCAATTCTTGAAAAGTTAAATTTACTCAACTTTGATCAAATGTATACAAGAAGATATTAATATTTATGATACATAAATAGTATCAATAGATAGATAATTAAATCTATTTCATATAAACTTTAGAAATACAATGTTGCTAATATTTATACAAACCTAGTTAAACTTTAGAAAATTTGACCGCAACACAAACACCACAGCGATGGTTAAAAAGGATAGAGTGGGTATTAATTATTTCTGGGACTATATGCGCTTCGTCTTTATTCGAGACTTAGCGCCAATCGGTTCTCCTTTCAATAGGAATTCTAAGCACATGTTGGTTATTGGCTATCTGATCCATAGCTCTCAGTTAAATTTCTTAATGTTGTGGTCTCCTCTCTCCCAACTTTCTACCTGACTACTTTCACTTTACCAGCAGCAGCCATCAAGTAGATTTGACAAGATTAGAAATCACCGTCTTTAGTGACCAGATGATCGACTTAAATGCAAAAAGGCTTCTTACTGCAGCTTGGGAAATGATGCGCATGGCAAAGGATGGTGGTGTCTTGGGGTGACTAACTTAAATCTCACAATGAAGCCTCAATGATGAAAAAAAATCATAAATTTAAAGTAAGCTGGACATCCCTTGCGTGTGAACATTAGTTGGGGAAACTTCTACCCAAATGGAAGGCTACCAAACCATATGAAAAAGACTCTTTTGGGTGAAGGGATAATATGAAATTGTTGGAAACCTTTAATGTGACCTACCAAGTTTATGTGTAATACAAAAATAGGAACTTTTCAAAATTTTCCTCTAATGTGTGTGGCATGTAGTTGTTACGTCAAACCTAAGTCAAAAGTTTCCACTTCTCACGTTGTTTTAAAAATTATGATTTAAAAATTGTTTTTGCAAAAAGTCACTTGTCAAGTCAACAACATGACAAGAGGCACTTTCAAAATAAAATGGTATGTAAGAAAAATAAAAATTGATTGAGTTTGAGCCTCATCTGAATTCAAAATGACACCATGCTTGTGACATATGTGTTTATATTTCCTAAAACTACATCGACCCTAACTCCCACTCATCTCTATTGCAAAGAAGGTTCATAACATAATCTGTGTGCATCAATGTGATTTTGTATTGCATATGTGCCTGGTCTTTATTTGAGTTTTGTGGAGTTATTTTCCTCTTCAAACCCTTGATATATTAGAACTTGTCCTAGTTGTGGTACTGAATGGCCCTGCTGCCATAATGGTGAAGCTAAATGCATGGTGATGATGAGGTGAATGAACCTAGGAGTATCAAGCCTCATCAGCAAATCATGCCTCAAGGAAAGAGTCGCAAGACAGAGTCAAAGCTGAACTGGTGGAAGAAAATGTGAATCCAAGCCAGAGGTGCCTTGGAGAAGACCTTGAGATGTACTAGCCGAAGCAGTCAAGGCTGCTTAGGGCTTCCCTAATGCACCACCACAGTGGCGTGTTGTCCCCATCTTCCTCAACTTTTTGTAATTATTGACCTTTTTTTAAAAAAGTATTTACATTTACACTCCTGAGCGACGTAACTACATCTTTAAACTTTGGGTCGGAGCGGGGTCTCATGGGTATAACGTCTCGGCGCCACCAATCCTGGCGCCGAGTTCTAGACCCACGACGCTCGGAGCCATAGATCCTGGCTCCGAGCTTGGAGTTTTAGATCTTGGCTACGGGGTCATATTACAAGTTCTGCTGGAGCCTCCTTCGCCGTTACGTATGGTCGAGCTCAACTTTGCTAATGCTGGGGCGTCTGAGGTCGATGCACCGTCCGTGGAGAGCTTCAACGACGACATCCCGCCGGGCGGGTCCTGCGCCGCCGTTCACGCCGCGACCACTCTTGGGCCCGACGCGGGGGAATCTCCGCGAATCGGTGGTCTCCCCATGTCGGAGGGGGGACGCCACGGTGGCTCGTGGTTCGCGGGTCTGGATGACCACGCGGCTACGCCTGCTATTGCTGTTGCTGCTCAACTTGACCCGGTGGATGACGACGCCGGCTGCCCCGATGTCACAACCACTCTGCGGTGGGGCCTCGATCACCGCCGTCACGAAGCTGATTGAGGATCGTGTGTGCCTACCTATGGACTCCCCATTGATCAAGGGAGGGCCAAGGCTGCGCAGGCCGCGCGCGCCGATGACGATGGTTCGCCGAAGCGTCCGCCTCACTGCCAAACCGCGCGCAGCGAATGCGACGCTACAAGCACAAGTCGCGCTTCGACGTAAGATGGGGATCACGACACACCTTCCGCCGGCTGACCTAGAGGCGGCCAGGCAATACTTTGAAGCTTATGCTAGTCCTCTAACGCCTAGGAAAGAAGCGGCTATGCAGGTGCTCTTTGATCAAGAGTTTGATCCGGTGGCTTGGAATCTCAACCTAGCCGATCCGGATGTGGAGGATGATGGCCAGTAGTTGTGATGAGGAGCTTCCCTAGTTGCAAAATAGTTTTTTCGTAATCACAATCTCTTGCTGTCGTTGGGCGTAGTTGAAATAATCCGCGGATTACTCCAATCTTTTATTTCTAATTTTATTTATGTACTGAACTTTCTCTCCGTCTTAATGAAATCCGTGGCAACGCACGCTCGAGAAAAAAAATTACAAGTTCTGCTCGCAAATTCCTCTGCCTGCCCGAGCCAACATTTCTTCTTCCTCCCTCTTTGTTTATTGCCCTCTCCCACCATCCCAATCTCTTGAATCGTCAATTTTAACTGTGGAATTTTGGATTTGATCAATACATCTTCGCTAGCAAGTATTTTAAAACCCTAGTGTTTGCAATGATTTTTTTGTGTGTGTGTGTGTTCCATGTAATGGTAGGATGCCAAGGCGCGGCGATGCTCAGAAACCAAGGTAAGCTCTTGTCATTGTCTAATATAACGTTTTCAGTCGAAAGTTAACATTAACATAGTTTTCAAACACACAACTTTGACTACTATTTTTTTATTATAAAAGATTCATCAAATATAGCCAAAGTTTACTCCTATGAAACTAAATTTCGAGACCAATCTCATATTATTTTCATATATCTGAACTCAACATAAAATTTGTTGCCAAAAATTGAAACATTCGACTTAGGACGACCTCAAAAATATCATGAATTTTGGAACCGGAGGGAGTAATTCATTCATCGATTTTTAATGTTAATATGAATAGTGCGATATAAGCACTACAATTGAGAAAACATAGTGGCATAAATCTTTACCAGAGTGAGATAAGTAAATTGCTAGTAACATTGGGTAGTGTAGTTAATGAAGGAAAGAAGGCAAAAATAAAACATAAAGAAGATTATCGACAATGGGAACTATGTCATCTGACTTCAAAGGTCGCCGCAACAACTCAAAGTAACAACAATAATCTGCTAAGCTTGTGATGCATCCAGAACTTGATTAAACACCGCCGATTCGCCTAGATTGGGCCGAATTGACACGTGTTCTTCGACCGTCGGAGCTTCGGAGATGGCGTGACGGGGGCTGCAGCTTCGCCGGGCGGCGATGAGCAGCAGCTCGGGCAACGAGGTGGAGGGGAGGAGCCGCCGGAGGGGAGGGGGCGGCCGGCGGCGCGCGCGGCGCCGGGCGCACGCGGCGGCGGCGCTGGACGGGGTGGCGGCGGCGCGGGCGCTGAGCGGGGAGGTGGAGGCCAAGAGCTGAAAATGATAGATATGTTTTATTTGCTTGCTTATCCCCTAGAGATTACATGTCTCTTGCTTATATAGCCCGACTAGTGGGACTTGTAATCTAAGCAATCTCTATAAGGTTTCCTTATACGATTTGAATACCTTTCACAAGCAATTCCTATTTTATTATTTCCTAATAAGGGTCTCCCTTATAGATGAGATCCCTTGCACACCAAAAATTACCTAAGATAATCCTATCTTGAAAGCCGGCAAACTCGAGTCGTCTGGGGAGAGGGAGAGCGGCGGCGGGCCGGCCCCCCCGCCAAGCATGCGCCCAGGCCCTCCCGGCGGCGGCCTGGCGCTTTGGCCCAATTAGCCACCGTCCGGGCTAGCCCAATTCGGTTCATGACATCTCCCCACCGCTCGACGAGGCGGCGCGTCCCACGTGCCGCCTAACCCACCACGTAGTGGCGAAAGGCGCACCGATCGGGAGGTGACCACCCAGCCCGGCGAAGACGAGAGGACCGCGACTTGTCGTTGTCGTCGCCGTCGCCGCGGTTTTCCGGGCGTCCTTGTCGGGCGAAGGAGAAGTCGAGGTGGAGGTCGCCGGGCGTAGATGCTGAACTTGAAGCTCAACGGGGGCTGCACGAAGGGACGCCCGCCCCATGCACGACGCATGACGGAGGCGCCGAGGGTCCCGGACAGCTCGATCATCGGCGGGTCGGGCGGAGGAGACGTGGTAGGTGTAGGTCGTTGGCACCGCCACCTTAGCATGGAGCTGCCTGCAGAGACGCGTGATGATCGACGTGGGCGGTGAGGAGGTGAAGTCGAGGAGGCAGCCGTGAGGAGGTCGCTGGGTGTGCTCACGGGCGGCCCCACCGGATCTCCTCGCGTCCATGCCGCACCGACGGTGACGCTCCCCGATCGCGGAAGAAGACATCGCCGTTGTTGTCAAAGAGGAGGACGGTGGCACCCTCGACCCTCTCGTCGGGCGTGGTCGAGAAGAAGGGCGCTTTTGCCGGGAACGCCCGATCCTCCCGAGGATGATTGGGAAGGTGGAAGCCCATCGCTACGCCATGCGCCGAACGTTCTCCCCCAAGCCAGAAAGTCCCGAGAAGCTCGAAGCGCGGGGATGTAGTAGCGGTGGAAGTACCTCACGATGCCATAGTAGAGGCTCCACTCGCGCCAGAGCCCGTGAGCTTCGATGGTGTTGGAGATGATCTCGAGCTCCTTGTTGGTCGCCGTGGGCCGTGCAGCTCCGCGATCATGTCGCTCGACGCCGCCATCGATGTCGCCCATAGCAATAGCGACGCCGGCTGGCGGCCGGTATCGCGGTCAACCAGGGCAGCCATGATGTCGCCGCCGATGTTGCCGGCAGTAGCCGGGTGGCTGGCCTTGCCGGCCGCCGTTCTGTCGGCGCCCTCGCCGACGCCGTCGTCCGGCTCGTCGTCGTTGTTAGCGGCGGGCGAGGTCGATGGCCTCCTCCATCGAACGGGGCTCGAACCACTCGAGTGCAGTCCGCAAATGAGGTGCGCAAGCCTTCGACGAAGAGGGCGACGCGGTGGCGTTGTCCCTCAAAAAAATCCATGCGTGAAGCATAGACCTCGAAGGCGTCGATGTAGTCGCCTAGCTTGCCCCCTTGGGAGAGCGGGCGCCGTATGCCCCATGACGCCGAGGTGTCGGGCGGGCCAAAGTGATGTCGCAGGGCGCTGGTGAACTCATCCCACTCGAAAGGGGGACTTCTTCTTGGACAGTCGATGTACCGCATCGCAAAGAAGACCGTGAGATGGAAGGCAGCGAACTCACGTAGTAGTCCGGTCGATATCCAAGTTGAGTTCGAAGAAGAGCTCCAGACTTTGCGAATCCGTAGGTCCGGGTCGCCGGTTCCGTCGAACTCCCCGGACTTGCGCACGCATGACGAAGCGGGGGAGGGTGTGCCGCCGCTGGTGGCAAAGACGGTGCCGGGCGCCGCGGTGGCGCGGTCGCAATGGGAGAGCCGCGGTGGCGCCGGGAAGGGCGGGGCGCCGCTGGTGACGCCATCTCGCTGGAGAGTCCTCGCGCGGTCGTAGGTGTCGGTGGAGAGGAGAGGGCAGCCGGTGCTGCGGTGTCGCCAAGGATGACGCCGATGATGGCCGGTGCATCATGTGTACTGGCGTCATCTTCCTCCTCGAGTTGGAGGATGGCGGGTCGTCGAGCCGACGCCGAGATCCGCGGGCGGGAGGGGGCGGCAGCCGGGGCTTGGCCCGGGGCGGGCCCCGTGCCGGGCCGGGCGGTGGCTGCCGCCGGGCTGTCCTCCGGCTTGGTCGCCGTGCTCGCGGGGTCCACGAGGTGATGCAGACGCATCCATGCGACGAAGACGAGCCTCCATGTCGTTGTTAGTATTTATTAAGTGCTAAAAGAATATGAAGGATTCCGCAGTTTACGTAACACCTACCATTGTAGCTTTTCCCAAGGATGAGTATTCTAGAGTATCGTATCCACAGGGAAGCGTTGGCTAAAGAATCTAATAACTCACAATTATGTATCTACTAACTTAACAAACCATTAAACTAAAGTGAGGGGTAAATGGTAAATGATAGGAGTTATGAATAATATCAATCACACAAGAGAATTCCTATGATAAATGTGTAGTAGCACTTTGAGAGGACAAATGGAGAGATCAAGGTTCCTATGTACTTCTCTATTACTTAGGTTCTATGATAGCAATCATACTAATGCACTTTGGAGCAAAGCAGATCCGTCCCAACTCTCGAGGAAGACCGGGAAGAAGGTAGTCGGGAGAAGGTCGCCAAAAGCTCTATGAAACACCAACCCGAACGGTGGACTACATCACCGACAGTGGTCACCCCCGGGGCTACCACAACTATCCGTGGGATTGGGCGCAACCTCGTGTAACCTATAGCCTAGACACCATGTCTCTCATTTGTGGTATTGGTGGATCCTCACTAAGGCAATAAGGTTGTTTTGCCTTTCTCTCATAATTTGTGGTATTTTTGGACTAAGGCAGTAGGACACTATGCATTCTTCTCTCTCACCCTATATCTAAAGCTTATATGTGGAGTTCATAGGTGGGAGAAAACTAAATCTACTTACTAAGCATATATTGTAAGTTCAAGCAATGGATCCCAAGTCACGAGTCATACCGCATGTGCATGTGTATGGTGTAGTGGAATGAATATGATGGTGGGTGTATAAGGTGAATGTGATGAATGCAATGAGGGGAAAGAGCCTAATTCTACTTTTAGCTCCTTGAAAAATCATCTCTCTTGAGGACTTTGAAAGTATTTAGGAGAACCTCGGGTCGTATACTCTTTCAATTTTTTTTCTTTTTCTCTCTATATATTTTTTCTCATGGAGAGGCGGGCATCTAAGTACCCATTGTTTTATTGCGGACACTTATCCATTTTTTAACTCTCCTTTATTCTTGATTTTTTCTTTTTTTCTTAGGGAGGTAGGCTCTACTCGCCCGTAGGACACCTGTCCATTTTTCATCCCCCCTTTCTTCTTTCTTTCTTTCTCTTTTTTTTTTTGACTATACAACCCAAGCCTCTTTTTGTAATAAACTTGTAGAGAGATAGAAACAGGGGATAGAGGAGCTTTATGAGATGTTGGCTAAGTGGATATGTGTGGGGAATATTTTTGGTTGTTCTCTCCTAGGGTAGGAGTAGAACATTTCTCTTTGGTGGATCTATATGGCGGATATTTGGTGGATGCGTACTTCTAGGGTAGAAATAGCATAAATGCAAGTGAATAGAGTGGACTGGAGTGGAGTGTGTACATGAGTAGCAAAGTATGATAAGTTTCTAAGGGTCAACAAAGATTGACCAAACTCAATACAAAGTAAGCAGCCTATATATATATCAAAAAGGGTTTTCCTATCTAAAGAGCATGTATATATGGTCGTGGTAGGAGTCTCAACACTCGTCATACAGAACTCATCATGTGCACTTTTAATTTTCAAAAGATAAATCTCCGAAAAATCTAATGTCACTAGGAGTAAGATAAATAGCAAAATCGACTTTCATATATCATATCCGTCAATCACCTAGACCTTAGAGCAAGCATTTGCTACCCACAGGTTTCGTGTTCAGAGCAAATCTCAAGTCAAAGCAGTTGCATTGAAAGCTTGAGAGAAATTAAGCTTGAAAGGTAGGTACTTGAAAGGAATTACGACGGAGCAACTATTCATCATTTCCATGACTAGAGATTATCTTTAGAGTTTATTTTATTCTCACACTCTAATAAAGACTATATAGACTCTTTTTGTTTGATTTCCTTAATTATGCATCTTTTTATTTCTTTTCAAATAAAAGCAAACAAATCTAGCTAATATTAAATAAGATAGAAGAATACTTATTCGATACATGGGGGTTGCACTCCCCAAGCTAGATGTTGACATAGTCTTCAATGTTCTTGATGGTTGGAAGTAGAGGTAGATAGTGATGGTGGGCTTATCGATCTTCTTTGACGCTGGACACCATGTGTGTCATGCCTCTCTTCCTTAGTATCCTGCTGAACTCAAATAGACAACAAAGCTAGTGAAACTTGATTAAACTTTAGAGGTTAGCCATGTTGCTTTTGTCTACTTGGGAATCTTTTAGCAAAGATTAAATATTTTGGAATTTTATTATTTCTATGCAAGATAAAGAATGATGATGCATGCATATTTATTTTATTTTTATGCCACCACAATAAATATCCTTGTGGGTTGTTACACGCCACAAAATTACTCACATGGGGCTTAGAGTTTTTTTATATGCAACAAACAAAATTTTTTATTTTCTTTTCTAATGCAGTGCTAGTGTTGTAATGTAAATATGTTAAAGGAAAATGATTATGCAATGCAAAGAAGTAAATATGCTATGCACTAGATTTGGATAACTACCGATCTTACCTTTCTACGAGGGTTCGTGTTTTAAGTCCTCCGAACAAGACTTCTTACCTCATTGTTTGCTTGAGTTTATTATTTCATCTTGATAGTCGTACTCGGATGGTGTTACCCATGTTCTTTTGCTGGTCTCGCGAGTTGGAGATGAGCATGGACGTAGGCAAAGATCTTGTTTAGTGTGCATGCTCGTAAGACATTCACTTGTTGAATTTTTGGAGAGACTAATAGACTTCTCCACCTTTTTGTTCAAAGTGTGTCCTACTTGCAAAGTGAAGGTAGAGATCAAGTGCATGGGCTCTGTTGGTGGGAAAACACCAACAGAACCAAAACCATAGGCACATTAAACAAGATAGAGTTGATTTCTTATATGTCTTGGTTAGTCCTAACTTGGGTGACAAGATCATAAGACTGAGCATGAATGTTGCGCTTAAAACTTTCGACGGATAAGAAACAAACTCCTTGACTCTTGGAAGGGTTTTCTTGTCTATACATGATATATCAAAGGCTTGATTATCTTCTTCCAAAGCAAGGTGTGCAACGTTCTAGCTTACATGATTAGGACTATGAGATCAAGAGAGCGGTGATAGGAACAATTAAAGAAACAAAACAAGTTGAGCTAAAAAAAAACTAGATCAAGCAAGGTTGTTACTCTAACAAGTTTGATTCTTTATTTATGAATAAGCCATAATTAAGATAAAGCTTAATTAATGACAGCTTACCTCAAGATGTTACCTTATTATTGAGTGTGATGGCGTGACACCTTGTGGTGGTCTTTTTTCTTCCGCCGAGAAGCTTTTCTTCTTTGGCCTATTGTGTATCTTGCTCCTCACTTGTCTCCTCTATTGCATTGTCCTTTCTTTCTTGTTCTTTAAATTGTGCTCGAACCTTTTTGCTCCTCTCATGATTTTATTCCTGCAGTATTAGTTGACAAAGACATACCCGAAGGAATATACAAGTAATTTTAAACAAGGGTAGAATTGTCATGGAGCTAAAGGTTGCTTCTATGTTAGAAAAAGTTTTAGGTGGATATTTTTAATTAGCATGGGCTCACCATTACTTTTTCTCTAATGGGTTAATTTTATTTTATATCTTAAGTTTGATTTTGATGTATGACATTTATAAACATTCAAACTTAGAGAGACAAAGTAATAGTGAGTAAGGGGATTGCAAACCGTGTGTCGTCAGTGGCGGGAGCTTGAGAAGAGGGAGAGATTTGTCGGATCATCTTGTAGAGGAATTGACCTTTCTCCCCAAGCTCGAGCCTTCCCCGGCCACTCGACACTTTTAAGTGCGAATGCTGAACCGCCCCTCGCCCTTGATGTTCTTGTGGCCCATTGCTTTGTCCATCCACTACGTTGAGTGATTACTCTTCGTGATCGTGTTGTATGGCACTCTTCTTCATCGAATAGACATAGCATAGACTCTTTTTCTGCAAAATATTAGTAGACACATACCCGAAGGAATACAACAAGATTGAAGTAGGGGTTGTGTCCAACGCTTATATGATTTCATCTATGCTAGTAAAAAGATGGTTCTTTGATTATTCTTAGCACAGATTGTACTCATCATGTCTTATACAAAATTTTGTTTATGGCTGCACTCTAATATATGGATCAAGACAAAGGTAACTTGTAGCAAAAGACAAGGTGAATGATATTTGATACTTACAGTTCTTCCATCAATGATGAATGAGCCATCTCTTTTGCAAAAGGTTGGAGTTCATCATATTCCTTGCTTCATCTCTCGATATAAATTTATCTCTTGACTTTCCCGAATTGGATTTGAGAGTTTTCTCGCAGGGGTTAGTCAAACAAAATATCCAATGTCTACGCTAGCAATTCTTAGTTCAATAATCAAACTAAACACCATGTCTAATTTAATTAAGGAAGGCTATTTAACCTAAGCACCACGCTTAATTTAAAAGCCTTTGGAAATACCCTATAGAAGCACTTCCAAACCAAAGCATGCTATAGTAAGAAAAGGTAGCATGAAAGCACTATAGAGATTTATCAAATAGAGATGAAAGAGCATGATCATGGTGATTTTTTTTTTTTTGGGAGATGCAAACTATATGGATATATGCAAGGAAATAAACATGCAATGGGTCTACTATGAGAAAGCATAAACTAAGTGGAGTGAATGCATGAATTGATCAAGTAAACATGCAATGCAATGCAAGAAATTAAATGATAACTACTCAATTAATTTATAGTCCATGAGCAAGAAGACTTTCTCACCTTTATTAATCATACTTACCATGATGTGCAGCTTCTATGTACGTCACATGAGATATGGGCATTGAATTCTTGTGATGGCAACTTCTTTTCCAATATATGGTTAGAATAATATATATATTTAAATACATACCTTTGAGATGGCACGGTTCCAATGTTGATGAATCTTGAATGATCGTGCACCCCGGGTTCTTCAATGTTTCTTCTTTTCTTTCCTCGTGGAATCTTGTCGGAAGGTCGCAACGACATCTTTTGCCCTCTGTCTATTCCACAACTCAACGTAACAAGGGTAATCCTACTAAAGCTAGCGATACACTAAATTAGCAAACATCAATATCATTAAAATCTTATCGCCAAATGCTTCCCCAAGAACAACGCCAAAAAGCTTGTTGGTATTTATTAAGTGCTAAAAGAATATGAAGGATTCCGCAGCGCACGTAACACCTACCATTGTAGCTTTTCCCAAGGATGAGTATTCTAGAGTATCGTGATCCACAGGGAAGCATTGGCTAAAGAATCTAATAACTCACAATCATGTATCTACTAACTTAACAAACCACTAAACTAAAGTGACGGGGTAAATGGTAAATGATAGGAGTTATGAATAATATCAATCACACAAGAGAATTCCTATGATAAATGTGTAGTAGCACTTTGAGAGGACAAATGGAGAGATCAAGGTTCCTATGTACTTCTCTATTACTTAGGTTCTATGATAGCAATCATACTAATGCACTTTGGAGCAGCAGATCCGGTCCCAACTCTTGAGGAAGACCGGGAAGAAGGTAGTCGGGAGAAGGCTGCCAAAAGCTCTACTGAAACACCAACCCGAACGTGGTGGACTACATCACCGATAGGGTCTGCCACCCCCTCGGGCTACCACAACTATCCGTGGGATTACGCAACCTCGGGTAACCTATAGCCTAAACACCATGTCTATACTATCGATTACTACTCTAGCTACCATGAATAACTAGAGTCCTCAATACGAGCGAGATCCCATGCAATAGCATAACTACTATACTAACCAAATATATGAATGAAGTAAATAGAGAAGATAAATATATAATAAATCATAATGTCTTACAAAGGAAGGATATAAGACATACCAAACCCTTAAAGACTCCTCCAAACCTGAGCATAACTCCGCTCTCCCTAACTCTCTAGTTGCTAATCTACTACATTGGAGAGTCTAGCCCTAATTCTCTAGTGGAGAGGTTGTCCTCACATTGGGACACCTCCAAGACCAACAGTCAAGAGATAATGAATGGAATGAATTAGGGTTTCACCCCAAAGGCAGGGGGTCTCCTTATATAGCCCTAGGCGATGCACGATGGCCCTTGGATCAAACCGACCTTGAGCAACGGTGTAGATCTCTTCTTAATGGCGGTTGTGAACCGACCTTCGAAGCGTAGGTCGACAGGGGGCCACGGCGCCGCCGCCGCCGCTACTAGGGCGGCCGCCCCGACTCACCGCCGTGGGGCCCCACCGTGGCTCATGCCTTCGGTGTCTTCTCGGAATGTTCTTACGTGGGTTTCAAGTTGGATTGCTTCACGGATACGCCTTTATGTCGTAGGGCTTGCAAACTCTTGGGCGTTTTCTGTTTAATCCCTCGAAAATATATAAATCACCAAAACTCGTGGAATTATGTCAGAAAAGCCCCTATACTATGTTGATATTCATTTTAAGCCCTTATTTTAGTTTTAAAAACCTATATATTTTATGCTATAAGAGATGTCAACAATCCGCCGAACGTCGCTGATCCGGCGCGAAATCGCCGAGGAGCGCCTTCAGCGCCATGGTGAACTCCTTCATCTCGGAAGCCATGGGTGGTGGGAATCGCTCGTCTCCGGATACCACCGCCGATTCCGGCTAGATTGGGCCGGAATTGACACGTGTTCTTCGACCGCTGGAGCTTCGGAGATGGCGTCACGGGGCTGCAGCTTCGCCGGGCGGCGACGAGCGCCAAGCTCGGGCAACGAGGTGGAGGGAAGGAGCCGTCGGAGGAGGGGGCGGCCGGCGGCGGCGGCGCGCCGGGCGCATTACGGGGCGGCGCGCTGGACGGGCGGCCGGGCGGCGGCGGCGGGCCAGGGCGCACGGCACGGGCGGCGGCGCTGGGACGGGCGGGCGGCGGTGCGGGCGCTGAGCGGGAGGTGGAGGCCAAGAGCTGAAAATGATAGATATGTTTTATTTGCTTGCTTATCCCCTAGAGATTACATGTCTCTTGCTTATATAGCCCGACTAGTGGGACTTGTAATCTAAGCAATCTCTATAAGGTTTCCTTATACGACCGGAATACCTTTCACAAGCAATTCTATTTTATTATTTTCTAATAAGGGTCTCCCTTATAGATGAGATAGCCCCTTGCACACCAAAAATTACCTAAGATAATCCTAACTTGAAAGCGAAGCAAACTCGAGTCGTGACGGGAGAGGGAGAGCGGCGGCGGCAGGGCCGGCCCCTTGCGCGCGCACGCGCGCTTTGGCCCCTCCCCGCCGGGCGGCCGTCGCGTTTGGCCCACTTAGCCACTCTCGGGCTGGCCCAATTCTGGTTCATGACAACACCAGTGGTCCACTTAAGCATTTGAGGAGCTTCCGCGCATGTGTTGCCATAGACAACGATTAATGAAAAGCACTATGCTGAGAAAACACATGCTCCTTGAGGGAGACCGAGTGCGGCTCACTTTTTTCATTTAGCACCTCGGAGCCAAGATCCGTGGCTCGACCTCTCGTAGCTAGGATCTACGGCTCCGAGCTACACACCTCGCCGCCGCCACTTTGTTCGCCAAAGATGTCACGGATCGAGAACCTCGGCATCAGGACTGGTGGCGCTGAGATGTTATACCTCAGAGCCACGAGATGCAGTTACATCGCCTAGGGGGTAGGGGGTAAATGTATTTTTTCAAAAAAAAAAAAGGTCAAATTGCAAAAAGTTGGGCCGTCTACCACGTCCTTGGCATTCGCCAAGCTGATATATATATACTCCTGCAGAAGAAGTTATGGCTTTGTCTCATAGAAGAACGCATCACTTGAGGAGTGCGCTGGGGCAAGGAAGCCACTCAATAACCGTTGTAATTCAGAAAAACAAGGAGCCATATAAAAATGTTATAGAAATCAGCCCATTTATATTTTTTTTATAGAAAAGCATAGAAAACAAGAAAGAAGTACTCCCTCCGTTTTCAAATTATAAGTCGCTTTGACTTTTTGGTTGATCCATATTGCTATGTATCTAGGCATATTATTATATCCAGATGTGTAACAAAAATAGATGTACCAAGAAAGTTAAAGCGACTTTGTAGTTTGTAACAAAGGGAGTATTTCATTCAAAAAAATGGATGCAGGTATTATAAACACCGCCACCCCACCCCCACCCCCCACCCCAAACACACACACACACACACACACACACACACGAATCAAATTAACTTCACTGGATGACCGGAGAAATCAGCATCAGTCAGTTTATCAACCACAGAAACCACCAGACAAACAGGGATGGAAAGTCCAAATATATGTTCTTTAACTCTCAAATTTCTATATATTGTGTGCATTATGAATTTAATCCAGAAGGAATTTAAAATTTTAAAGAACTAGAAAACATGCCCGTGCGTTGCAACCGAGTAAACATATCAAACGTTTATGAAAAAAACGCTGACTGAAATAACATTATGTATTTATATTTTTTTACTGTTTCTATAAAATTTAAAATGTACACATATTTGTTTTCTGATGACAATAATATGCATTATAGATTAATGTTGTTAATAATAGTAACATACAGTACAACATCCTATTTAGCTTGTAACAAATTTAAAATACAACCTTATAGTTTTTTCCTATGTCATTGCAAAGCAAAAAAAAAAATTTTCTCATAAATATATTATAACTTTATTTTTGTACTATCAAAGCATCAGTATTATTAAATGTTGACTTTTTGTTACCTCTTACAAAACGAATGTTGAAACGTCAACCCTAGCCTTGAATTCATAATGTTGTTTTCTTTTCGTTTTGGGCCTAGAAAAAGGCCTAGCAGATTACTTGCATGCACAACGTGTGATTGCCTACATCCATGGTTCCCTCATAGTAGGCTATTGCATGGTTCCCTTTGGCCGTAGTCTACTCCTTCCTCGATTTATTTGATTTTAGCTGAACCAACCTTTATTTTATTTTCAATTGAATGTAGAGTGACGAACCATATGTAAATGCTCCATATTCTAATTCGTTGTTGTAATCAAAGTCCATCCCATATATACTTGAACACACTATACGGCAAGAGATTGTGTGCATCCTTATCAAAATTTGTAAACGATGGACAATTTGTTTTGCCTTTCTTCCAAGGATCCGTGCACACGTCCGCGACGACGCCGGTACATGTCGACCACGCTGGTCAGCTTCCAGCCGTGGATGCTTAGGGACGATGATGGATTGTCGGATTTGCATGGACTTGATGACGTTGCCGTCCAGGTCGACGGCGCAGACCTCAGCTGCCTCGTTGTCGTCATCATGGTGGCGGACGACGATGACGTGCGGTGGCGGGTGGCGCAAGGCGTGCGCCCTGGTTGAACCCTTGCTTTCATCGATGCAGCTGCATCGCCTGCTAGTTCCATCGTTGTTGCACGAAAGATAAAAAGCTAAATTGATTTTCTGGTGGTGCAGATGCAGGTTACGCGTCAGGGATATTTATGCTTTGATCAAGTACGTGGCTGATCAGGACTCTGATGACGACGCGATTCGGCTCGATTACGTATAAAGATCGATCCTGTGGTTAGAAACAGCTCGAATCGGTTTCCGATTTCCTTTCGTGTTCGGTAGTTTTTCTTACGAACGCGAGCGCGCCTTCGTGACCGGGACTCTAGGACGGGCGGACAGAACTGTAGGTGAAAAAAAAAACGGCAGGCAGACAGATTAATTAGGGGCAGATTGACAGAAATTTTCGCGCTTTTATTATTATTATAGGTATAGATATAGATTTATAATGAGCTCAACTTCATACGAGCCCGACAGTTTACTACTTAAAAAAAAATCTATATGTGTCATTAATATTGAATTCTTTTCAGCTTCTTATTTATTTATTGCTAGATATAATTTCTTGATATTACTCCGTCTTTAGTAAACCAATTCCCTTCTAACTTGAGTCGGGAGCAAATCCACATGTGACACCAATCCTTGAACAGAAGTTAGAGGAGTCTCATTTTCTTTTTGGGGTTTATTTGGATGCTTAAGAATACACCTCAATCTTCCCTGGAGGGAAAAAAAAAAGAATACACCTCAATCCATATTTGTGTGGTGTGGTTTAGTGTGTCTATATGTATTATTGGTATAAGGCCGGTCTCAATAGGGAGGTTTCACCTCACAGCTTTCCCAGACGTGACACTCATCATGAAACGAGATGAAATGGGTTCTCTCAGTGGTATAGCTTATAATTGCATAGTTTTATAGAAAGATTTTAGCCATTCATGGGTCCCATGGTTTCTTCCCCAACCTCGCATCGCGCCGCGGATGCCTCCTCGCCGTCCCAAGCCGCAAATAAGCCGTCCGCATTTTGCCCTCGCTCATCCTTGCGCTGCTCGCCTCCGCACCGCCGTCCCTTGCGTGGGCGCTTTGCAACCACGCCCGTCCGAGGAGCGCCCTCGCCCGCGCCGTAGATCGAAGGCCTTGCCCCCTCATCCACCACTCCACCGCGCCGCCCCTTCCCCCACCACTCCAAATGGGCGCCACCGAACACCCCCCGTGTTATTTACACTAAAACCCGACATGTCATCATGATCATTGCAAAGCATCCATTTTAGCCCACCATGTGTTGCATTGAACTAAAATAAGTTTATTTTATGCTTGGTTGCAATGTCGGCCGAAAAGACGCGAGAGGAATCGATTCCGAAAGTATCCCCCTTCTTGAAAAACCCTAATCTTAAACCCTAGTTTGTCCCCTTTTATTTTATTCAAAATTTATCAAGATTTTGGGTATAGTTATTAAAGCATTTTTGTAGAGTTTTCAAAACTGAACAAAGTTGGTATTTTGAGTTTTCAAAGTTTAGTTCAAAATTTTGAAGTAATTTTGAATTTTATTCAAACCCTAATTACCCCCTTTTCTATATTTCAAAATTTATGCAAAATTTGAGAAAACTTTCAAAAGCCAGTTTTTAGATCTTGTTGAGAGGAACAAAAGTCATGTACAAAGTTTTTCAAATTGTTACATGATTTTAAAAGTAATTTTGAATTCAAATTTCAAATTTTGAAGCTACTTTTCAAAAAGTCATATTTCTAGGCAGAATTTGAAAATGGTCCAATTGAGAAAGTTGTAGATCTTGAAAATTTAAGGGGGTTACTTTTTGGAAATTTTTGAGTTCAGTTCAAAATTTGGGAGTAATTTGAAATTTTTAGAGTTAGGGTTGATGGTGAACAAGAACCCGACCAACCCGCTGCCGCCACCGCCGGCGCTAAGAATCGCTTGTCGCCGTCCACCGCCGATTTCGCCGACGCCGACCACCTGAAGTCTTCGTGACTCCTCCAGCTACCTCCCCATGCCCTCCATGCCTATAAATAGGTCATGGTCGTCGCCTTTTCCTCTTTTCCCCATTTAAAGCGGGCGGGAGTCCTTCGTCCGCCGCCGCCGTCGCCGCCGTCGTGCCGTTTTCCGTCCAACCATCTACCTCATCCTCTTCGCAACTTCCTTTGCGCCCTCTCGGAACCTAGCCACAGCCCCGCCGTCGGGGCCGTCCCTCGTCGCTCTTCCTCGCCGCCGGCCGGAAGGCCGCCGCACTCACCTCGCCGTCGGCCGTAGATTCCGGTGAGCGTTTGATCCAACCCGGCTAGTCCGCTTCGCGTCGCTGGATGTCGTGGTCATGAGCGCTCGTCCGTTTTACGATTGACGCCCGACGTGCGTCGAACGCCGCCGCCGCCGCCCGTTGCAGCCGCCGCCGCCCGGCGACCCCTCTCCGGCCGCCTCCACCCAAACCAAGACCCGCCCCCAGAACCCCGGTGAGCCTCGCCGCTTTTTACGTCATCGGTTTTCCATTCCGACCATCGCCGCCGCCGAACGCGGATCGCGCCAAGGCTGCTAAGCCGCCATGCCGCACATCGCCGCCGGTGAGCGCGCGTCTCGTTATACGCGTACGCATCGGCTAGGTATCGTAGTAGGCCGGCCCATTAGGAAATCTTTGGGCCGAATCTTTTTATGGGCCGAAATAAAAATAAAACCAGCCCATGGTGAACAGTGTTGGGCCATGAACAGTGGTGGGCTTTGAATGCAGTCTTTGGCCAAATTAAAAACCGAGAGCCTTTTTCCTTTTAAATTTGTTTTTCCATTTTAAATTCAAATGAATAGTGTCTGATTTTGTAAATTTTATATAAATTCAAATACTAGCTTAAAAATTTGAAAATTTTTGTGTAGCCTTCTCATGAGTATGTCTATCCATGAAAAATTTGAAACTTGAATTTTGAATACTTTTTGGCATGATTTAAAAATACAAATTTTAATTGAAAAATGCATCTTCCTTGATTTTTAATAATTATTTTATTTATCCAAAAATCATGAAATTTATTTTGGTACTGTTTTATGACCTGACCTACTTGTATAAAATTTTTGAGCTTGTTTTGAGAAAGTTAAAAAATTTTATTATTTTATACCCTATTATTTCATGTGTAAAACAAATGATTTTATGTTTTCCAACTTAGGGTTTTGGGTAGATTTTGGGTTGTTTTGTGAACCCTAAACCCCACCACCGTCGATGGTCCTTGAGAACTCCGTAGGCAATGGTGATGATATCTCATAGGGTAGTCCAACAAGTTGGTTTTGTTGGGTTGCAACTTTTTTCGTGAAGGAAAGGTGTACTGAAGTTGTTTATCTTTCCATGCACCCTTGCACCCCATGTTTATATGCATGGCATCATATTAAGCATACATTATTCTTTTCGTATAGTGAACGAAGAGGATCGTGAATTTGTTGATCAAGTCACCGAAGAGGGCTTTTCTCGTTGAGTCGAATTCGAAGTATCGAGATCCGTCCGTCCGAATCAAGCTTCTTCATCGATCAAGGCAAGCCCCGCTTCATTTAAACATTTCCTTGTGTTTTACAAAGCTTTGTATCACCTTTGCTTTATGTTTTGCATTAGGTGATAGGAGTTGAGTGACAACCTAATTGATGCATTACCATTCCTTGTTTATTTCAATATCTACCTTGATAACCTGTTTTTGCTAAAATGCTAGAACGCTTAGCCCGGCTATACTAGTTAGACTTTTTGAGTCAAAATGTGACAAGTCCCTAATGCTAGCCCGAAGAGGCTTTTGATGAGAAAGGATGCTATATGATGGAACCATACCGGGATATAGTTTTGAAATTGAGACCGGCCGGGTAATTTGCATTGAGAATGGAGTCTCGATTAGTATTTCCGACTTGTCGATTAAGGACTTGAAACGTGTGAGCCTCGCGGTAACCAAGACTATGGAACGCACCGCGCCGAGGTCGTTGGACCAATGGCACGCCTCTGTCATGGGTGTCATCCCATCACAAGCCGACCCTAGTTCCCGGACACATACTCGGTAAGCCCGATCTTGGTGGTGTCAAATCGAAACGCATAACCGCAAGACCGGGAGTGGAGAGATGGCGGGAGTACGTGTTACCCTCGTGGGTTAAAGTCCCTGATTGAGGCGCATTTACTGTACTTCCTGTGGCGTAGGACGCCGTTCCGCTTTTGAGTATCCAGAAAGGGTTGATATATGCAAGCTTAAGTGCTACATATGTCGTGGTGGAAAGAACTCCCCACCGGTTAATCGATTTAAATCGCCGTGCTTCTCGGATATGGAGACTCGGTTTCCCGCCTTACATTGAGATTTAATTATGGAACAAGGAAGAGATGGAATAAGTGATGGAACTTCTACAAGTGTATGTTTGTAGTATAAGATCACCTAGAATAGGTGAGAAACTACTTGAGAATAAAATATTGAAAGTAAGGATTTACCATTAGTAAGCTTTTCGCAAAAAAGAGTCCTTGATTCTTGCTAAAGCCTTACCTTGATTCCTATTAGACCAAAGATTCCTCGAAGTCTCCTCCTATTTTCTTTAGTCGGGTAAGACTTGTTGAGTACTCCCGCACTCGGGGTTTGTTGACCCATGTTGCGGGACACGGGAGTCATGTTTGCACCGGATCGTCTTTGCATGACGATTCGCCGTCGAAGAAAGTGATGATGAGTGAGAGATGAGACCCGTGGGCGGTGGTCTAGTAGTGTCGGTGTGTAATAAACTTCTCGCTACTCATACTTATAAGTATTGTAAGACTTGTTTCAAATAAATAGTTGTAAAAGTATTGTAATATAAATCTTCCGCTGTTTTACTCGATTATGTATGAAAATTGTTGTAATACCGCAATGACCTTGTAACGGATCCTGGTTGGAAAGTTAATAGTACTTTTCAGGGTTATAGGTGCACATATGTGACTATTAAAGGTTGTTGAACCGATAATTAGTACATGTGGGCCCTGTAATTTGGATGGTTCTGTTACACCCGCCCCCTCGTCCACCACCACTCTAGCGGCCCCCCCTGTGGCGGCGTAGCTCGCCCGCCACGTCCACCACTCTACGCCTCCGGTCGTCGCGTCCTCCACCGCGATGGGGATGGAGGGCCACCGCAAAAAGGTTCCATGGAGGGAGCCACCGCCGCCGTTGCCACCATGGGGAAGAGGAGTCGCGGCGGCGTGGGGGCATGAAACGAATCAAGTCCCTCAGTGGGGATTTCATCTGGTTTCATCGGCCTAGGAAACGTCACCAACTCATTTCACCGTGGTGAAACGATCGCCTTCTCTCTCTTACCCGTTTCATGCAAAAATTTCAGATTTGCCGATGTGGCACCATATTAAATGTGCATGACACTCCCGTGAAACTCTCATTAAGACTGACCTAAGAATACATCTCAATCCATAGAATTAGTATGGTGTGGTGTGTTCATGTGTATTGGTGTGGTTGGGTGTGAGTTGTATCTTTAAGCGTCCAAGCAAGGCCGTAGAGGTAAGAGGAAAAAGTATCTAGAACCAAATCTAATCATAAAATAGATGTTGAGACTATTCGAATTAGAATATCCGGGAGAGCGCTTGATTTGTTTAAAAATAATTTTACTCGGTGAATTCTTAGTCAAACACTTGGCTCTATAAATTCAGTACTAAATTATAAGACGTTTCGCCTTATAATTTGGAATGGATGTAATAGATCGAAAACTTTAGATCTAAGGTGTCACAAACCTAAGTTAGATTGGGTCGGGTTGACACGCCAACGGCGAGCCCGAGGCTGACAATGGCGTAGGCGACGGTGGGGGTGGTGGCTCCGGCGTTGGGGGCCACCGAGGGTGGCAAAGAGGTAGGGGAAGATGATCAACGGGCGTGATGGCGTAGATGACGTGGGTCGATGAAGAACGGCGAGGTAGAAGACGACGATGATGACGCCAGAAAGCGCCTCCGGCGGTGACGATGGGGAGGACGTGGGCGGCGGTACAAATGTAACCTCCTAAATTACAGGGGCCCACATGCACTTATCATCGCCATTTAGACCTCTCGATCATTATGCACGAAGTTCCCAATAATCTAGAAAGTACTATTAATCTTCCGAACAGATCTCATTAACAAGTCACTCCAAAGATTACAACATTTTATTCAAATACATCGAGTACAAATGGAAGGGTTATATAACCATAAGTTTACAAACCATTTGTTCAAATACTCAAACTTAAGTATCATTATTACAAGCCCGATATTATTGGAGTAACTTTATACATATAAACACCGACAACCCCCGCCTCGAGGGTTCAACTCTATTCGCCCTCATCTTCCCGGTACACCGGCCATGCAAAGAGGGACCAAAACAAGCCTTGCTCATGACCAGCTCCCCCGCAACAAGGGTCAAAGAACCCCTCGAGTACGGGAGTACTCAACAAGACTTACCCGACTAAAAGAAAAATGTAAGAAGACACAGAATGCTTTGGTCTTAGGAGTCAAGGTAAGGCTTTAGCAAGAATCAAGAATTCTTTTTTGCGTAAAAGCTTACTAAAAGTGTATCCTTACTTTCAATATTTTGAATTCATTAGTAACTCGATACTCTAGATTCTCCTACTCTAGAGCAAACATAATTTATTATTCCAACTTTCTTCCTCAAAACATAATCCATCATTTACTACGATGAAAGGACGTAAGAACGGGTCTCCATAACCGAGAAGCAACGGCGATTCAAGAACCGATTAAACCCCAAATTGGGGATCCCTAACCACACGCGACATATGTAGTACCCAAACTTGCATATATCAACCTTTTTCTCGATTTGTCCAAAACGGAACGAGGCCTCAAGCGCCACCCGAGAGCACAAGATTCCACCTCCCTACCCCGTCCCTAATGACGGTTTGACCAAGAGGGTGGGTACACGCTACTCCCCGCCATCTCTCCACTCCCAAAGTCGTGGTTGCCATTCCCGATTTGGCTCCACCAAGATCCGGCCTTTACCGGAGTATGTGGCTAGTTAGGGTCGATCGATGCGGGTGATCACAATCGACGCGTGCCTTTGCCGAAGGCCTCAGCGTTTTTATGCTCAAAAGTCCCAACTTAACAATCCAAACAACGGACGGTCCTTAAACGACCAACACGGACAAGCACACAGCCTAGGTATCCCGCCGGCTTTCAACCTACGCCCCGTCCGATCTCAATTTCATCACTACATCTCTTTCTTTTTTCAAAACAGTACCACCTTCTCAAATAAAACATTTTGATGTAAAACCTAACTAATTAAAGCGGGGCTAAGCATCACTAAGCATTTTTGAAATGAAACAGGTTATCAAGGATGGTATTGAAATAAACAAGGATGGTAATGCAAAGAATTAGGTTATCACTCAACTCCTAATTACTTAATGCAACATAGCATAGACATAAGTGATATAAGCTTTTAAAACATCAAGGAAGGGTTTAATGAAACCGGGGGCTTGCCTTCGTTGACGGAAAAGGTAGTTCTTCGAAAACCCAACAAAATCCGAACCCTCTTCAACCGGATACGGAATCTCCTCGATGGATCGCTCGGACTTGATACCCTCAAACTCGTTCACTACACGAAATAATGGATGCCTCAACATGATGCCATATAATTAAATATGATGCTTGCGGGTGCATGAAATGATAAACAAGAACATGATTCATTTCACGATAAAGTTGCAACCCAACAAAACCAACTTGTTGAACTACTCTAAAGATATCATCACCATTGCCTAAGGAGTTCTCAAGGACCATCTTATTATGACATAAACTAAGATTCACAAAACAACCCCCCGACGTCACACAAAACCTAATCTATTTGACACTAACCAAAACATGAAACACATAAAATGATAGGGCATGAAAAAAAATAAATATTTTAATTTTCTCAAAACAAGCTCAAAATTTTTGTACAGGTAGGTCATGTCATAAAACAGTACCAAAATAATTTTCATGATTTTTGGATAAATAAAATAATTATTAAAAATCAAGGAAGATGCATTTTTCAATTAAAATTTATATTTTTAAATCATGCAAAAACTGCTCAAATTCAAAGTTTCAAATTTTTCATGGATTCATATACTCATAAGAAGCTTCTACAAAAATTTTCAGAATTTAAAGAGCTATTTTCAAATTTCTATGAATTTTGAAAGAATCAAGACTATTCAAAACAAAGGAAATTAGATAAATCAATTTTCAAAAGAAAACAGATCCTCGGGCGAAACCGCCCAAAGATCACGCTGCTGCCCGACATCAGGCGGCGGCCCAGCCCGCCGCTACAAGAGCAGCATCGCCCAACCAACCGACCAAGGCACGATCGACCGCGGCGCCGGGCGGTTGATCGCGAGAACTCACCGGCTGAGAGGTCTCCGGCGACGCTGCTTGGCTCTACGTGACCCTCGACCTCGCGGACCTCATGGCACCCAAAACCCGACACCTAATACACCGGGGCATGACCACCGACGGCCATGGCGGCACGGCGGCGCGCGCCACGCCGGGCGGAAAGACTTCGTCGGAGCTTTCTCCGTGACAAATGACCCAGCATCCACTCCGGCACCTCCTCCAGAGGGTCCTAAAACCCCATCTAAACGAACCTAAGTCAGCCCCCTAGCTAAAGGCGCGCTACGTGGAAGCGGCAACGCCGGCTCGTCGGGCGGCAAGCGCGTTCCGGCGGCTACGGCTTGAAAACTAGAAAAACGATCGACGGCATGACATGACTACAAGCTCACCCCGATCACGCGGTGCTCACGTTGGTTTGGGCGAGACGAGGCGGAGGGTGGTCGGCGGCGGTGTCGGCCGGGCGGCGGGTGCTCCCCGGTGGCAACAACGGCGTTCCGGCTGTCCTCGTGGGGCAAACACAAAACGACCGAAGCGCATCATGACCACGATCTCAAGGCGGTTAGATGGCAAGACGGTTTGGCACGAGATTCACCAAGACGACTGGCGGCGGGGAGTTGATGCGCGGCGCGCTCCCGCCGCCGTGGAGAAGATGATGGCGTGGGCGCGCCGGCGGCTCTGGCGGGACTAGAGCTAGCTCAAACGATGCACAAGGAAGTTGCGAACACGATGGCAAAGCTAATTGGATGGATTGGAGCTCGACGGGCGACGAATCAAAAGGGGGCGGAGGCGGTTTTCCTACGGTGAAGAAGAAAGAAGAAGGAAGAATGGCGCCGCTCCAAGCTTTATAGGGCAAAGGACCATCGGACACGTGGCCGGGCGACATCGCGAACCCGCCCATGTAGCCGGGTGACGCACGAGGGACGGCCGGCGGCGAGAACGCCACGCCGACGCCGGCGACCGGCCGGATGTATGGAGGAAGAACAGGGTATTCCCCTCGCTTTCAGAGCCCTAATTCTAACCTTTTCTCGAATTTCACAAATTATCTCCAAATTTGAACTGAACTTCAAAAATTCCAAATAGTAACCCCCTTAATTTTTCAAGATCTACAAATTTCATAATTGGACCATTTTCAAATTCAGCCTCTAAATAGGACTTTTTGAAAAACAGTTCAAAATTTTGAAATTTGAATTCAAAATTACTTTTAAAAACATGTAACAACTTGAAAAAACTTTGTATATGACTTTTGTTCATCTCAACAAGATCTACCAACTAGGTTTTAAAAGTTTTTGCAAATTTTGCTTAGATTTTGAAATAGGGTTTTTAAATCAAAAGGGGACAAAACCCTAGTTTTGGTATTTTCAAAATTACCCTAAATTTTTGAACTAAACTTTGAAAACTCAAAATACCAACTTTGTTCAACTTTTGAAAACTCTACAAATTTGCTTTAATAACCATACCCAAATTCTTTATAATTTTTGAATAAAAGAAAAGGGGGTAAAAGAAAGAATAGAAATTAGGGTTTTCTGAGTTCAATTCAAATTTGAATTTGATTCAAATTTCAGATTCCCAACCTATACTATCCAACCATCATCCAACATCACAATTAGGATCAAAAACATCAAAAACATAAATTTAACATTTAATCACTCTAAATTTCTTAAGCACAAACATTTCCCTAAAAATATAAACTCAATTTTAATTCAATGCAAATTTCCAATTTTCTAAAATGCATGCTCGATGATAAACATGATGACATGGCAAGATTTTTAGTTGATTAACACCAGGGGTGTTACAGCCTTTCCCTAAAAAGAAATCTCGTCCCGAGATTTAAAGCTCGGGGCTAAGTAACGGCAAAGGAAATGTGTCAAGCAACACATCTCAAACTAGTTCATAAAGCGTATGGTGTTTTATCTAATATATGCTACAAGAACTTAAAGAGACAAGGGATTATAACCTAGATAGAAGCAAGAAACTCCGGAAAGTGCTCTTGCATATATTCTTCGACTCCCATGTAGCTTCTTCTTCGTAATGTTGGTTCCATTGGATTTTATACCATTTGGTTGTTCTTCTACGAGTGACACGATCTTTCCGATCAAGAATTTGAAAGATATTCAATAAACCAAATCAGGTTCAAGTGCAACTCCCTCAATATCAACCACTTGATCGGGCACTCGAAGACATTTCTTCAACTGGGATACATGGAACACATTATGCACAAATTTAAAGGTGTTCTCGTAATTCCAAACGATATGCTACTTTTCCACATCTTTCTAGAATCGAATGGTCCAATATAACGAGGTGCTAATTTTCCTTTGATTCCAAATCTCTTTATTCCTTTGATAGGTGATATTTTTAAATACACATAATCTCCCACTTCAAATATCAAAGCTCGACGTCTTTTATCTCGCATAACTTTTCTCATCGAGACCGAGCTATTTTCATATTTTCTTGTATAACACCTAACCTTCTCTTCTCGCATCCTTAACCAAATCCACACCAAAGAACCATCTTTCTCCGTGTTCGGACCAATGCGAGAGGAGTTCTACATCTACGACCATATAAAGCTTCAAAAGGCGCCATCTTGATACTTTCTTGATAACTCGTTGTTGTAGGAGAATTCTCGCTAAAGGTAAACATTCATCCCATTTTTCTTGATAAGTGAGAACACAAAGCTCGTAACATATCTTCTAGAATTTGATTAATCCTCTCGGTTTGTCCATCGATGCGTGGGTGATAAGTCAACTATGAACAAGTTTGGTTCCCAAAGACTCTTGTAATTGTGCCCAAAATTTATCCATAAATATTGAACCTCGACCGTGGACGATAATCTTTGGTGCACCATGTAAACCGAAAAATCCGGTGACATATAACTTAGCATAATCTATTGCCTTATAGAGAGTCTTCACCGTAAGAAATGTGCAATCTTAGTAAGTCCGTCCCACAATAACCCGATAGAATCAAAACCTTTTGATGTTTTAGGTAAACTAACAATGAAATCCATGGTTATTTCCTCCCATTTCCATGACGGAACGAGGCAATGGATTTAAGCGTCCCCGACTTTCATATGTACTTCCTTTACTCGCCGACAAGTATCACATTTAGACACATAACGAGCAACTTCTATCTTCATCTTAGTCCACCGAATCTCGCTTTGGATCCTCGATACATCTTGGTGCTTCCCGGGTGAATAGAATACCTAGTCAAGTGTGCTTCATCCAGATCTGGCGACGTAACTTCGGGAACCTTTGGTACCACCAAACGGTTCTTGAACCATAACACATCCGCTTCATCAATTCTGAAATAAGATGGTTTTCCACTTCTAACTTTCTCTTTAATATGTGATATACCTTTATTTTTTTCTCCCCGAGCGGTAATAATTTGATCTCGATATTGGATTCCACAAAGGATACCGATAGAGTCCCCTCGCTCAATAATTTCCAAATTTAACTTTTCCATTTCTTGACATAAAGTTTTGTCCATTAAACTTACTTCAAGACAATTGCGGTGGGATTTCCGACCGAGTGCATCGGAACCACATTTGCTTTACCAGGATGGTAATGCACTTCCAAATCATAATCCTTTATCAACTCCAACCATCTTCTTTGTCTCATATTCAGGTCGATTGAGTGAAGATATATTTTAAACTCTTGTGATCGATATAGATATGACGAGTGTTGCCCAAATGATAATGACGCCAAATCTTCAATGCATGGACAATCACCGCTAATTCTAAATCATGAGTTGGATAATGTTCTTCATGACGTTTGAGTTGTCCGGAGGCATAAGCAATAACCCTTCTTTCTTGCATCGCATACACATCCAAGACCAATACCGTAAGCATCACAATAGACATCAAACGGCTTTTCAATATCCGGTTGAGCCAATACCGGTGCAATAGTTAATGCCTTCTTTAGAATTTTAAAAGCTTTCTCACATTCTGGTGACCAAACAAACTTGGTTTGATTCTTCAACAATTCAATGATAGGCTTTGCTACCTTTGAAAAGTCCGGAATAAACCGACGGTAATAACCCGCTATTCCCGAAAACTACGGACTTGATGCACCGTGGTTGGGGGCTTCCAATTAAGAATATCCTTGACTTTACCTCGATCAACTCAAACTCCATCCGGCGACAATACATGACCCAAGAATTGTATCTTCTCTAACCAAAATTCACACTTACTTGAACTTGGCATATAAATGATGATCTCTTAGACGTTTGAGCAACAATCCAAGGTGCTTTCGGATGTTCTTCTTTGTTCTTTGAATATATCAATATATCATCAATGAATACCACTACAAATTTGTCAAGCTCTGACATGAATATCGTATTCATCAAGTACATGAAATGTGCTGGGGCATTGGTTAATCCAAAAGACATCACCAAATACTCATATAAACCATATCCGGTAGTGAAGGCAGTCTTTGGAATATCCACAATGTCCGATCTTAACTGATGATATCGACCTTAGATCAATCTTTGAGAAGACCTTGGCTCCGGCAAGTTGATCAAAAAGTAGATCAATGCGGGCAAAGGATACTTGTTTTTAATCGTCACTTCATTCAATGGACGATAATCAACACACATTCTCAAAGTGTGATCTTTCTTTTCACGAATATAGCGGACAACCCCAAGGTGATGAATCGGGTCGAATAAAACCTCTGTCCCAATAACTCTTGCAAATCGGGTTTTCAATTACGCTAATTCTTGCGGTGGCATTCTATATGCTCTCCTCGATATTGGGGCGGTTCCTCGGTTTCGTATCAATTCTGAACTCCACATCTCTATCCGGGCAGAAACTGTAAATCTTCCTCGAAACACATCCGAAATTCACAAACTACCGGAATATCCTTTATCTCCTTAATGGATGTAGCACGTATTCTCTCAACAGCCCTCTTAGGAATGGGAAGTTGAATCGGTTGAGAATTGCTATCGGGTATATTTACCCCGATTGTTCTATTCAAAATATCGATGATGACCCCATGCCGATACATCCAATTCATACCCAGGATCACATCTATATCTTGATCCTTTAGAATTATCATATTAGTGGGAAAATCATGCCCACCTAATCTTATAGGTACTTGATGTACCATTTCTTTAGTATTCATCGCCCTCCGGTGATCAGTATAAAGAATTCTTCTTTTGTTTCCCCAATTGGTATTTCATGCTTGATGACAAAAGTTCTATTGATGAATGTATGAGATGCTCCGAATCAAACAATGTAACAAATAGGTGATTGGCAATGTGAAACATACCCATCATAACGGGTTCTCTGCGGGGATTTCATCAACATTGGTATAAAACACCCGTCTAGTCTTCTTCTCAACTTTACCCTTCTGAGCATTCGGTCCACTGCTTGTTCTTGTTACGTGGCTGCCGACTTCCCGATGCTATCGAAAATTGGGATTAAACCTCCGAGGATTGGGGCATTCTCGAATAGTGTCGTGCTTGCCACGGTTAAAACGATAGGATTACCTTGACCTTGTGGAACGGGGTTTTGAATGCCGGGGGGCATTCGGGTGATGGGGATAAGGAATATTCGCGGCGGGCGACAAAATGGCCGCGGCCTAGGGCCGGAACCGTGGTGGGCGATAGAAAGGGCGATAGGGAGGGCGATAATGATTCACCTGATGATAAATCACCCTCGGCGCTTCTTATTCCCTCCGGAAAATCCGGAAGATACATTTTTCTTCTTATTCTTGATCTCCTTGTGTTGACGATATTTTTCTTCAGCATTGAGTGCCATATTGACCACCTCATAATAGGTATCTGTGGCACGTATAGTCATCATTGTTTGAAGCTTCATGTTTAAACCACGTATGAACCACTCCTTTCTCTTTGCATCTGTACTAACATGTTCTGGAGCATATTGAGAAAGATGATTAAACTGGCCAACATACTCCATAACTGATTGATCCCCTTGTTTCAACTCAATAAATTCCGTTAACTTCTTAGCCATCACACCTTCGTATATATAATGTTTACTTTAAAGCTTCTTTGAACTCGGCCAAGTCACTTGGTGTCCAAATGGTCGCATTGCAAGAAAAGTTGCCCACCAAGCTCCCGCGGCACCCCTAAACCAAGTCTTTGCAAAATTGGGTTCGATAGGTGGTGAAATCCATAAGCTCAAACTTTTGCTCCATAGTACGGAGCCGGTCATCGACCTCCAAAGGTTCATTTGCTCTTGAAAAGATCGGGGCTTAGTGTCGGTGAAATCGGGTATGAATTTTTCTTTTTCTCACCCGGCGACCATTGTTTTCTTGGTTACTATTCTCACTATTGTTTGCCACTTCCCGCATCAAACGACTATTTTTACGTAGTAGCTTGGACCAAAGCGGCTATAGCATCAACCGGTTAACAGGAACCTGTGGTGGTCCAGAAGGAACAACATTTGAACTGCTAGCATTGGACTGAGGCATCTGTTACAAACAAACCGACTTTATTCATTAATTTACATATAACTTTCTAAAAGTTACAACAACACACCAAACTGGTTCCTTATTTATTATACAATCCTCGTACTAGACAGATCATCCAACCCGCTAAGTTTTGCATACTAAAACTATGTTACATATATAACAACATCCTCACAACCGCTCGACCATCATTCTCATTGTCCCGGTAATGCTCAACCTCCTCCGTTCTTCTTCTTCACCATCACTAGGTGGTGCTATCTCTTCATTTCCTCGCTTCTTCCTCATTCTCATCTTCAACAACACCTCCTTCATCCTCAACCTCTCCATACGGTGGTTCCGATGGATGGCTTCATGTAAGTTGGCGTTGTAAGCTTCCAACCCTTGCACTGAGCTTCTAGGGCATGAATACTGTTTGGATGGCTAGTATCATGTCCTGCCTTTCAAACTCCCTCTCATGGAGTATATTGAACACAACTTGACGACATTCTTCATAATCCAAGTCACGCCGCTCCACTTTACCCTGCGGATCACCAATCTGTAAGGTAGCATCCTCATTAGCCGCAGTAACTTCGTCAACTCTTCGGTGAGCCTTCCTACTTCAAATTTTGAAGATCCACAATCTGCCGGTGCCTTACGCTCTAACTCTATTTGCTTCTCGCCAACTCCCTAGTAAGCCTTTGTATCTCAAATGATAAATTGGGCCTACTATTGGCTGCTTCGCTAGCACCATCATTCCTTGGAGCAAGTTGATGTCGAGGAACTCCTTTGGGTCCCGTCTTCTTTGTTGGAGTCTCCGCTTAGTACGGGCCATCCTATAGAAAGAAAAAGATTGGATTAAAGGATGGATCGGGGAGATTATCGGGTTAGCAAGCATAGGATTGATATACTTAACCCAAACCATAATTAAGGGAAAGTGATTAACAAGTTGATTAAGCATGATGCATGAATCGAACTTACGAAACTATGCTTAAAACTAAACTTATTATATATAGGGCAATATGATATGTTACTCCACTACAAAACATTTGAATTAAAAAAAAAGATTTACAAATGGATTCAAGGATAAGTTATAAGCAATTTGGACCAAATTAAAAGTTTCAATTAATTTGACTCAAATCATTTTGAAGTTTTGTAAAATAATACTATAGTAGCTACAAGTAATGATCATGCTCGGTACCAATCGCAATGTAACCTCCTAAATTACAGGGGCCCACATGCACTTATCATCGCTATTTAGACCTCGATCATTATGCACGAGTTCCCAATAATCTAGAAAGTACTATTAATCTTCCTAACAGATCTCATTAACAAGTCACTCCAAAGATTACAACATTTTATTCAAATACATCGAGTACAAATGGAAGGGTTACATAACCATAAGTTTACAAACCATTTGTTCAAATACTCAAACTTAAGTATCATTATTACAAGCCTGATATTATTGGAGTAACTTTATACATATAAACACCGACAACCCCGCCTCGAGGGTTCAACTCTACTCGTCCCTCATCTTCACGGTACACCGTCATGCAAAGGGGACCAAAACAAGCCTCACTCATGACCAGCTCTACAACAAGGGTCAAAAGAACCCCGAGTGCGGGAGTACTCAACAAGACTTACCCGACTAAAGAAAACGTAAGAAGACACGGGAATGCCGGGTCTTAGGAGTCAAGGTAAGGCTTTAGCAAGAATCAAGAATTCTTTTGCGTAAAAGCTTACTAAAAGTGTATCCTTACTTTCAATATTTTTGAATTCGATTAGTAACTCGATACTCTAGATTCTCCTACTCTAGAGCAAACATAATTTATTATTCCAACTTTCTTCCTCAAAACATAATCCATCATTTACTACGATGAAAGGACGTAAGAACGGGTCTCCATAACAGAAAGCAAATCGGCGATTCAAGAACCGATTAAACCCAAATTGGGGATCCCTAACCACACGACATATGTAGTACCCAAACTTGCATATATCAACCTTTTCTCAGATTTGTCCAAAACGGGAACGCGAGGCTGCGCCACCCGAGAGCACGTTACTCCACCTCCCTACCCCCCGTCCCCAATGACGGTTTGACCAAGAGGGTGGGTACACGCTACTCCCGCCATCTCTCCACTCCCGGTCGCGTGGTTGCCATTCCCGATTTGGCTCCACCAAGATCCGACTTACGAGTATGTGGCTAGTTAGGGTCGACGATCCGGGGTGATTTGCCCGATCGACGGCGTGCCTTTGCCGGAAGGCCTCGAGCGTATTTATGCGTTCAAAAGTCCGAACTTAACAATCCAAACAACGGACGGTCCTTAAACGACCAACACGGGACAAGCACGGCTAGGTATCCCACCCGCTTTCACCTACGTCCCGTCCGATCTCAATTTCATCACTACATCTCTTTCTTTTTTTCGAAAACAGTACCACCTTCTCAAATAAAACATTTTGATGTAAAACCTAACTAATTAAGCGGGGGCTAAGCATCACTAAGCATTTTTGAAATGAAACAAAAAGTTATCAAGGATGGTATTGAAATAAACAAGGATGGTAATGCAAAAGAATTAGGTTATCACTCAACTCCTAATTACTTAATGCAACATAGCATAGACATAAGTGATATAAGCTTTTTAAAACATCAAGGAAGGGTTTAATGAAACCGGGGCTTGCCTTCGTTGACGGGAAAAGGTAGTTCTTCGAGAAAACCCAACAAAATCCTAACCCTCTTCAACCGGATACGGAATCTCCTCGATGGATCGCTCGGACTTGATACCCTCAAACTCGTTCACTACACGAAATAATGGATGCCTCAACATGATGCCATATAATTAAATATGATGCTTGCGGGTGCATGAAATGATAAACAAGAACATGATTCATTTCACGATAAAGTTGCAACCCAACAAAACCAACTTGTTGAACTACTCTAAAGATATCATCACCATTGCCTAAGGAGTTCTCAAGGACCATCTTATTATGACATAAACTAAGATTCACAAAACAACCCCCGACGTCACACAAAACCTAATCTATTTGACACTAACCAAAACATGAAACACATAAAATGATAGGGCATGAAAAAAAATAAATATTTTAATTTTCTCAAAACAAGCTCAAAATTTTTGTACAGGTAGGTCATGTCATAAAACAGTACCAAAATAATTTTCATGATTTTTGGATAAATAAAATAATTATTAAAAATCAAGGAAGATGCATTTTTCAATTAAAATTTGTATTTTTAAATCATGCAAAAACTGCTCAAATTCAAAGTTTCAAATTTTTCAGGGATTCATATACTCATAAGAAGCTTCTACAAAAATTTTCAGAATTTAAAGAGCTATTTTCAAATTTCTATGAATTTTGAAAGAATCAGCACTATTCAAAACAAAGGAAATTAGATAAATCAATTTTCAAAAGAAAACAGATCCTCGGGCGAAACCGCCCCAAGATCCTGTAGCGGCCCGACATCGTGGCGGCTCCAGCCTGCCGCTACGAGCTAGACCGCCCAACCGACCGCCGGCCAGGCCATGGCGGCGCCGGCGGTTGGCCGGCGAGAACTCGCCGGCGGTGAGGTATCTCGGCGACGCGGCTTGGCTCTACGTGACCCTCTGCGACCTCGCGGACCTCATGGCACCCAAAACCCGACACCTAATACACCGGGGCATGACCACCGACGGCCATGGCGGCCGGCGGCGCGGCCACGCGGCGGAAAGACTCGTCGCTCTGCTTTCTCCGCGCGACGGCGACGGCATCCACTCCGGCACCTCCCGAGGGTCCTAAAACCCCATCTAAACGAACCTAAGTCAGCCCTAGCTAGGCGGCCGGCCGCATGGAGCGGCAACGTCGGCCGGCTCGTCGGTGACAGCGCGTTCGGCGGCTGCGGCTTGAAAACTAGAAAACGATCGACACGAACATGACTACAAGCTCACCCCCGATCACGGTGCTCCGCGTTGGTTTGGGCGGAGACGAGGCGGAGGGTGGTCGGCGGCGGTGTCGGCGGCGGCGGTGCTCCCGGTGGCAACAACGGGCGTTCGGCGTGTCCGTGGGGCAAACACAAAACGACCGAAGCGCATCATGACCACGATCTCAAGCGAAGCTAGATGGCAAGACGGTTTAAGCACGAGATTCACCAAGACGACTGGCGGCGGGAGTTGATGCGCGCGGCGCTCTGCCGGCCCGTGGAGAAGATGACGGCGCTGGGCGCCGGGCTGGCTCGGCGGACTCTAGAGCTAGCTCAAGCGATGCACAAGGAAGTTGCGAACACGATGGCAAAGCTAATTGGATGGATTGGAGCTCGACGGGCGACGGCAGAATCGAAAGGGGGGAGGAGGCGGTTTTCCGGCGGTGAAGAAGAAAGAAGAAGGAAGAATGGCCCGGCTCCAAGCTTTATAGGGCAAAGGACCATCGGACACGTAGCGGGCGACGTCGCGAACCCGGCCCATGTAGCTGGTGACGCACGAGGACGGCCGAGAAGCGCGAGAACGGCCACGCCGACGCCCGGCGACCGGCGGTATGGAGGAAGAAAAATGGGTATTCCACTCGCTCTTGTAGCCCTAATTCTAACCTTTTCTGAATTTCGTCAAATTCTCCCCCAAATTTGAACTGAACTTCAAAAATTCCAAAAGTAACCCCCTTAATTTTTCAAGATCTACAAATTTCATAATTGGACCATTTTCAAATTCAGCCTCTAAATAGGACTTTTTGAAAAACAGTTCAAAATTTTGAAATTTGAATTCAAAATTACTTTTAAAAACATGTAACAACTTGAAAAACTTTGTATATGACTTTTGTTCATCTCAACAAGATCTACCAACTAGGTTTTAAAAGTTTTTGCAAATTTTGCTTAGATTTTGAAATAGGGTTTTTAAATCAAAAAGGGGACAAAACCCTAGTTTTGGTATTTTCAAAATTACCCTAAATTTTTGAACTAAACTTTGAAAACTCAAAATACCAACTTTGTTCAACTTTGAAAACTCTACAAATTTGCTTTTAATAACCATACCCAAATTCTTTATAATTTTTGAATAAAAAGAAAAGGGGGTAAAAGAAAGAATAGAAATTAGGGTTTTCGAGTTCAATTCAAATTTGAATTTGATTCAAATTTCAGATTCCCAACCTATACTATCCAACCATCATCCAACATCACAATTAGGATCAAAAACATCAAAAACATAAATTTAACATTTAATCACTCTAAATTTCTTAAGCACAAACATTTCCCTAAAAAATATAAACTCAATTTTAATTCAATGCAAATTTCCAATTTTCTAAAATGCATGCTCGATGATAAACATGATGACATGGCAAGATTTTAGTTGATTAACATCGGGGGTGTTACAGCGGCGGGCGCCGCGCAGACGCTGGGCGGCGTGCGTGCGTTGGCGGCGTGGGCGTGAAGGCGGTGGCCGGACGCAAGACGTCTTGCCGTAGGGGTTAGGGAGAGATCGGGAGCCGGAGAGCTTTTGGATGTTACCCCTTTAATTTTTCTGATTAATTCCAAATGATTACAACTCCCTTGTATTTATAGTCCGGAAAGACTTGCACGCTAAGCAATCTCTAGGAAGTTTCCTTATGGATTGGAATACCTCTTTTACAAGCAATCTATTTATTCCCTGTTTTATTCCTATTTTTGTTCCCTAAATATCTATTACTTAATGACGATGCTGATGACGACGATGGCGCGGCGGCGGCGACGGCCGCCATTGGGAGTCTCGTGCATGTGCCGTGCCCATTTGGGTTTTCTTTGGTGTTGGCCTTTGAGCCCCACCTTGATTTGGCACATGACATAATAGATCCATATATTTCATGGAGAATCTCAACAAAAATGCTTTAAAAACACATTTTACCTTACTATGAAGTTTTTTTTTGACAGAAACAACTCATATATTAATATAAAGCAGCAGTCTTACACATAGGCCCCTGGAAAAGGACCGAATTACGTAAAAGGACCTCTAGATCTACATCTAGAAACCACCGTCGCCGCGGCAGTAGCTCGCCGGCGAAGCCGCAGCTGCATCCCGAGGGCGCATAGTTGCGGTGATGCGGAGGGGCTTCACGGCGGAAGCTTGTAGTGGTCGACGGCAACGTCACGCCGAAGTATCGCCGACGGCCCAAAGATGAGGAAGAAAGCGGCGTCGGCGGGTAAATGGTCGTTGTCGCCGGAGCCGGGAGGAGGCTCACTACCCGCGGTGGCGCATGTTCTTTCCGATAAGCGGTAGGGATCAAGACGGGTTGCTTGAAGGACAGAGGTGAGGAAGAGGACAGTGAGCGGATGGGAAAGCGGCCGGCGATGGAAAGGATGGATTCAGATCTCGGTGTAGGCGGAAGGGGGGAAAGATGGAGTGGAGGAGACGGGATCTGCAGGGGGAGCGGCGGTGGGAACTTTATTTGTCAAACTCACCTGGGCATAGAAGCCACCGTCGACGAGGTAGACCACCATTACGCCGGCGATTGGAAGTGCCCGGCGGAGACTAGCCAAACATAGGCAAAATAAAATAGTAAAAAGTACTAAAACTAGAGAACGTAAGAAGGAACCGGACCCCCCCCTTGTCGCCGCCGAAGGCGCCTAAGAGGGCGGGTAGGGGGGGCGGAGGTGGTCGGAGGAGGAAGGAAAACAAAGATTTCGCCACTACCACAAAGGGAATGACAAATTATTACCTGGACTAACCTGCGCCATCCCTTACTATACTATGAAGTTAGAAAACAATATCCACCACAAGCAAACACCACGGATTTACAGATTACAGAGTAGTATTCGTTTTTCTTTCTTGTTCGTCTTCTTACAGGCTCGCCGAGCGTTGTCAGGTCTACCGCCATGCGCCGCCGCTCCCGTCGGCATCTTGCTCCGCCATTCCTCTCCCCTCACCGTTCTCTCGCCCCCACCGCAGCAGCAGTCGCGGCGCCGGCAATGCGACCCGCATCCCGCTTCTCCTTCTCCCACTGGTTGCAACACTTCCCTATCGCCGCCAACGTGCACGCACACTACATCGTCGGCCACGCTCGATCTCCTCATCCTGCAGCTCGTTTCCTTCTCGCCTCCCTATGTGGCCTATCGGCTCGCGGCCAGACGACAGGATCTATCGGCCATCCACCTGCCGGCAGCCCGGTCATGGGCCTCGTCGGGGCTCCGGTGGCCCCCGAGAACCCGATAGGGTCGCTCGTCACGCCTGTCAAGCCATTTCGCCCGTCGCCGCCCTACGCCACCGCCCGCGTTGCCCTACGGCCGCGTAGGCGTGCTCGCCAATGCCGCATTCCTCTTCCTGCGCCCGGCTCCCGCGGCGCCGTGTGCCGTCTCTCGCCGCCCGCGGACTACGAGGGCGCTTGATTTCGCGACATCCGCGGCGGCCCGAGGAGGCCGCGGCGCGCCGCGGGTGCCGGAGCACCGTCGGGCGGCGCCGTCGCATCCATGTGGCCCGAGATCGAGGCGCCGGGCGTGGAAGGGGGAGGCAAGGGCGGAAAGAACACAGACTACGAGTGGCTTCCCACCGAAGCTCCGCCGGATGGCGCCGCAAACGGCCGAGCCGTGCTGCTCTTCCTCAACCGGTGTGGCTGCCCCCGTTGCTGAAATGCTCGAAGGATGGGGCGCCCCAAGAGCAAGCGGCGCAACAAGATGTGAGTGATACCGATGATTGTACTTGGTTGTTGGATTTTTGTTAAGATGGTTTGTGTTTCATTCACATTTAAGTTGCTTGGCCTAGAATGCTTCTTAATTTCTTTTCGGTGCCTTGAAATCTCTACCTATTTATTGGTGTTTGGGCTAATAAGAGATAAACTTTTTTACTTATTGTGATTCATTTCTGGATGACTAAAGTACCAGGGGAACTACATAATGCTTTCTAGAGATCTCTACTTTCTATATCAATTGTTCTATACTTTCTGTGGAGGCTTACTATTTTTACAAAGTTTCGCTAGGCGCTAAGCGAATTCTAGGCGACCCCCTCATCCTAGCCTTTATTTGTTGGACATGGGTTGATCTTTTGAATAACCTTTCCTTACTTAGAGTGCCTAGCTTACAATCCACTTGAGATGATCTTTAGAAAAGAAAAACAAAACCACTAGAGGAACGTTATACAGAGTAATTTGCACAAGTAAAAAAAATACAAATTAGTTAGACAGTTCTTCATGCCTTTGGAAGCCACAACTGAATGAGAAAATAATTAACAATAAAATGTTGCTGCATTGCAGTCTCTGCAACAGTGTTTGATAAGTTAATCGACCATTTCTAGCCTCGGTCTTTCGACCTATTGCTGGAGAATAAGAAATTTAGACGCCCACCTTAAAGCTTCACTTCATCTCAGTTTTTAATGAGCTCCATTATTGTTAAATTGCATGATACTTTTCTGAGTTTCTCCAGATGGTTTAGAATAATGCTCACCTCTTGTCTTCTTAAATCAAATTATCATCCCCGCCAAAATTCCATGCATCTCTATTATCACTTTGCCTTTATCAAAAGGTTTGAATAAATGCCTCCCGGATGGCAACAATTTTCGCACAAACATCTTGCATTCCCCGGTCTATCTTTTGGTGATTCCATGGAGCACATCAGGCCAATTTCGAGCAAAGGTCGATATAGTTTTGCATCCGTAGATTACAAACTGCTTCATCCTCCTCATTTTTCATTTGGGGGTCTAAAATCTCATTGATTTTATCGGGGAATGCTATATCCACATACTTGTGAAGGCTTTGAGGTCGTCGCCAAATAATTCGTCGGTTGGTCGCTTTGCTGTGAGAGCAATTCTAGTAGGAGCATCCCAAAACCGTAAACATCACCACTGTTGAAATTTTGCATCCCATCCCATACTCTGTGAAATAGACACAAACAAAAATGCACATAGAAAAATTGAGAAGCTAACCAAAAAAAGAGAGAGATCGAGACAAATTTATAGTCCCCCAATGTAGGAGCCATACGACATAGTAAAATTACCAAAAAAAGATATATACCCAATGGTTCCCGAGGCACCAACCAAGTCTTCGGACTGCTACTAATAAGACTTGAGAGAGAAACTTTGTCTTGACCCAAAGTCACCAGTGGCGTGAGGTCATGTCATAATCCAAAAGAACATTGCTAGGCTTCAAATCACAAAGGAATCGGTGGAGGTATCAATTGGTTATGCGAGATAGTCAAGAGCGCGAAGCCACATCTGCGGCAATACTAATCCGTTGACCTAAACTTAACACCCTCCTTGGTCTACCTTGATGTAGACTTGGGTGTATCCACATGTCTAGACTACCATTTGGCATGAACTCATATACTAGAGCTTTGAATTCATTGTTCTCAAAATCTACTGTTGAGCATGAGGTGATTGCTTGAATTAGATTGCGATGACGGGTATGTTTCAAGACTTCACACTCATTGAAAAAGCTATTAACGGAACCTTGCTCATCAAGATGAAATACCTTGATGGCAACAATGTCTGTATCAAACTCAATTCGACCAATGTATACCGATGACGTATGACTTGAGTCTGATCTTGTTGATTGGAGAGAACCAATTTGTGGCTTTAATAATTTCTCCATATGACACCTTCTTCATTGTCTCTCTGAAGCTTTCGGTGGTTGGGTTGCTTTTCCCTTCATAACAGTGGCTACAACACATAGAAATGACAACAAAGCAATAGTAGCTGGTGGGGCTACTATGAGCAGCAGGCGTGCATTAAATTTTCTTTTTGTTGTTGTTGTTGTGGTGGGGCAGGTCGGCAATGCGAATATAACAATTTGTTGACATAATCCCAAGTTACCATCCAACACGACTGCATTTGAATTTGTGAAGATACCTTTGGTTGGAATTGGTCCTACCAGTTTGTTGTTTGACAGATCAAGATAATCCAAGGTCATGAAGTTCTCAAAGAATTCTGGAATTTGACCCGATAAGTAATTTTCGTGAGAGATCCATCTGCTGCATGGCCTTTAGTGCACCGAGAGACGAGGGATAATCCCACTAAGCATATTGCTTTCCATCTGCAGGTATGATAAGAAAACGCACTGGCCAAGTTCAGCTGGTATGTTACCAGATAATCTGTTGTTGGAAACATTCAATAGGCCAAGATTGATCAGTTTTCCAATTTCTGATGGTATTGTTCCATTAAGGTTGTTGTTTGACAAGTCCAACCCTAAAGAAAGCGAAGAGATGCTCGAGATTTCACTTGGTATGGATCCATCAAGGTTATTGACAGATAAGTTTAGCATAGCCAACCTTTTGCACTGTCCTAGACTTGCCGGTATGTTTCCGCACAAGAAGTTATGATCCGTAAAGCTGGTTCAGCCGAGGGAGATCGCCAATTGTCGATGGCATTTCACCCGACAATCTATTCACGGACGTGTCGACACAACCAAATTTTTAAATTGCCAATAGTTGAGGGAATCCTTCCCGAAAGCATGTTGTGGTCCATGGCAAGCGAGTGAGATTCACAAGATTTCCTATCCCAGCTGGTATAGTTCCTGAAATCCAGTTGCCTCCAAAGTTTAGCCGTTCCAGGTTTCTGGAAAGATTGCCGACTGATTCTGGAAGGCTTCCTTCCAGAAAATTCCCATCCAGTGACAACATTAACAATTGACTGCAATTTGTCAGGGAGGTCAGGAACTCCCAGTCTTTGCCTTCTAGCATGTTACTTCCAAGATTCAGTCGACTCAAGTTGCTCAAGGATCCTAGAGATGGAATCGAGCCATTTAGTAAATTACTTGAGAGATCAATCTCTTGGAGCTTTGACATGTTGCCAAGTGAAGCTGGGACCATTCCACTAAATCTGTTGCCACTCATGATCAATGCCATGAGGTTTGGGAGTGAGTGGGCAAAGATCGTTCAAAGTATCCGCCCATCAAGCGAATTATTGCCTAAGATAAGATATCTGAGTGATGAGACATTTTATATCGCAGCCGGGACATTCCCTGATAACCTGTTGTCACGTAGATCTAGAATGTTCAAGTTCGGGAGATGACCCAAGGCTTCTGGAATTGATCCTAATAACATGTTGTCACGTAGATCTAGAATGTTCAAGTTCAGGAGATGACCCAAGGCTTCCGGAATTGATCCTGTCAATTTGTTTTCTGCTAGAAGGATGGTATGCAAGGACGAAACATTTCCTAAGGATTCTCGTATTCTTGCGACAAGAAGTTATGATCCGTAAAAAGCCGGTTCAGTTGAGGGAGATCGCCAATTGTCGATGGCATTTCACCGACAATCTATTCACGCATGTCGTCGACAACCAAATTTTTAAATTGCCAATAGTTGAGGGAATCCTTCCCCGAAAGCATGTTGTGGTCCATGGCAAGCAGAGTGAGATTCACAAGGTTGCCTATCGCATCTGGTATATTTCCTGAAATTTGGTTGCCTCTAAAGTTAAGCCGTTCCAGTTTTCTGGAAAGATTGCCAACCGATTCTGGAAGGTTTCCTTCCGTATAATTCCAATCCAAAGTGATAACATTAACAATCGGCCGCAATTTGTCGGGGAGGTCGAAACGCCCAATCTTCAGACTTGTAGCATGTTACTTCCAAGATTCATTGACTCAAGTTTCTCAAAGATCCTAGAGATGGAATTGAGCCATTTAGTAAATTACTTGAGAGATCAATCGATTGGAGCTTTGACATGTTTCCCGCTGAAGTCGGGACCATTCCACTCGAATCTGTTGCCACTCATGATCAATGCCATGAGGTTTGGGAGTGAGTGGGCGTGTTCGTAAGTATCTCGCCCATCAAGAGAATTGTTGCCTAATATAAGATATCCGAAAGTGATGAGACATTGTATATTGCAGCCGGGACATTCCCTCGATAACCTGTTGTCACGTAGATCTAGAATGTTCAAGTTTGGGATATAACCCAAGGCTTCGAATCGATCCTGTCAAGTTGTTCTCTCGCTAGCATGATGGTATTTAAGGATGAAATATTTCCCAAAGATGGTGGTATCCTTCCAGAAATAATATTTCCAAAGAAGCTCAAGAATTTGCATAGGTGTGTTTCTCTCGAAATAAGGGACATTCCCCGATAACATGTTGTAATGTAGATCTAGAATATTCAAGTTTGGAATATGGCCCAAGGCTTCCGAATCGACCCTGCTGTTGTTTAATGCTAGCAGGATGGTATTTAAGGACGAAACATTTCCTAAGGATTCTCGGTATACTTCCGGAAAGAATATTTCCAAAGAAGGCCAAGAAAGTGCAGAGACGTGGGTTTTGGAAGGAAGGAATTGGTCCAAAAAGAGCATTCCATTGAGGTCCACTGTGACAAGGCTGGATGAATTACTATTGAATAGGGTATCGGGATCTCCCCAGTTAGGAAATTCATTGAGAGGTTTAGTACACGGCAATGGAGCTTTGGTTAAGGAATCAGGAATAGCTCCACTAAGGTTATTTCTTGAAAGATCAACATACCTAAGAGAAGCCGCTGCACCCAAAGGATGAGGGGATGTTACCTGCAAGCTTATTGCTGGCAAGCATCGTAGTCTCGGAGGACCGAAGCGCAGCTATCTCCTCTGGTATGCTTCCCGAAATATCATTGCCTGAAAGATCCAGCTGCACCAGCGAGGTAAGGTTCGCCACGCAACTGTGCAGTCTTCCTTGGAGCTGCACAGACCATAGGTCTAGGGAGACCACCCGGACAGGGACGCTTGAGCTGCAGCTGACCCCTCCCCAGCTGCAGAAGCTGAGCGAGTCGGTTCGCCATGATCCGAGGATGCCCTGAGGGTCAGCGGAGATGCCTGATTTGAAACAGAGCAGGGCTTGGCGATCAACCTCTGACCTGTTGTTGCTTGGCTGTGCCGAAGAGAATGTTGCGTTGGTTGACAGAAAAATGAAGATGCTACACAGCAGGAGTGTGTAGTGGGGACATGGAGATTCATAATAATCCATGTGCCTATTCTCAGCTTCTGATCCTGTGTTTTTGCTTTGCTGTATGGATTTTTGACTGTGTTTTGAGGTGTGTTTAGTTTGCGAGCCAGAGGAGAAGAGGTTTATTATGGAGCTCTGCTTGACTTTGACTAGTTGGCTACTGGTAGCAAAGCTTTTGTCGCGTCGACGGTTGTTTTTGTTGCGTTCCAGAAGAGCTTGGAAGAAAGAGACAGGGAGTGAAAAGTACGTGTAGTTTAAATTTGATCATATTTGTATAAAAAAGAAATACATAGACTTTGACAACACCATACTAGATTCAATGGACGCACCATGAATTATATTTTGATAATACTACATTTACTTGACGTTTGTATATGTTAATACATTTTTTTTCTGTGGACTTGATCAATGTCAGACGATCTTGAATTAGGACAAATCTAAAAACAGACTTATAGAATGGAGCAGCTGTATATGGTTGTAGTGGGTAGGCTAATGTAATCAGCCTACCTCAAAGTGCACTAGCATTTTGTGCTCGTCTTAAATAAAGGCTGTTCCGGCCTTGACAAGGCTCAAGATTTTTTGTTTCCTTTTTATTAGTATTCAGCTGATTGTTTGACATCGCCATTTGTTGGGTGCAGAAACCACACGAGGCTTTCATTCCTGCTTTCTGGAGCGACAGCCATTTACGCTTCAAATAACCACACAAGTCATCGTTTTCATCGGATGATCTACCTCCAGTAGAGCTCCAGTTGGCTATTGCTAAGGAACTGATTCTCCAATTGGGGTTGACTGAGATGCACAGGTCGCTCTTTGATGAGAGTATGAAACGAACTCAAGCTTGCAGGTTCAACTCGTTTTACTGTCGCCGTTGTCGCTAATTGCCTTTGCCCCTACCGTTGCCGAGAAGGTCTTCATTGCTGCCTGACGGTCGCTTTTCAGTGCTAATTGTTTTCTTTTGTTGGTTGCTTCTATGAGTACTACTACTGCTGTTGGCACTTCCGCCTATTGATGATTGAACCGGATGAAAGGACTTTCAGCCAATTAAATTGGCAGGAAGGTTTTTCCTCTGTTGATATTTATTTAATCCAGCCGATTCAGTTTGTTGGAAATCTTGTCACTGTCACCATTTGATGAATTGGCTGAGGGCTCGCTGGATACAGTAGCCAGGTTGAAATCTCGCCAAGTCAAACGGGACTGATGAGGTATACAGTTACAAAATTTGGGTCTGACTTTTATTTATTTATTTTTGCAAAAGGATAAATAATTAATAAAAATATATGAAGTGGAAAAAAAATCCAGTCCAGATTAGTAAGCCTCGCGGCCAAGTACATTCTTGTTGCAGGGCCAAATCAAGATTTTGCTGTCTAATTCAGCCGAGATTCAGTTAGTTGTCGGTTGATAAAATAGCGAGGTTATCTCACCATGTCAAAAGGGGCTGATGAGGTGTAACAGTTACAAAATTTGGGTGTATTTTTTTTTTGGCGGCGGGAGGTCTAGTTATAATAATAATTATTTCTTTTTGCAAAAGAACGAATTAATAAAAAAAAACCCAGTCCGATTAGTAGGCCTGACAGCCCAGTATATTCTGGATGCACGGCCCAACAAAGATCTTTTTTCCTTTTTTCATTCCACAAATTATAAAGATTAATCCTTAAATTTCCTATTCTATAGTATTCCATAAGAGCCGGCCCATTTTCTTTTTCGATGCGGCCCATTTGCTTTTAGATGCGGGAGAAATCCTTCCCGCTGGCGGCGGCGAAGGAATTGGCCGAGTACGTTTGGGGTTCCCGATCCGCGTCGCCAGCCGGTTCCGACTTCCCAGCCACCACCACCAGGCCAGCGGGAGCACCTGCTGTAGGCGCTGCTCCACCGCGGGCCCCTCTCCGAGCGCGACTTCCACGCCGTCTTCGCCGGCGTCTCCGGCATCTCTAGTCTCTCCTCTCGTCGTCTCTCGGTCTTTTCTTTCTTTGTACGCGCCGTACATAGCCCAACAAGCGTTCGACGAAATGCGTCTCTGCCTCTGCACTACCTATTTCTCTACTGCCGTTGGAGAGCAGAAGCAGTGTCCGGTCCGGTTCAACCCAGCCCGCCCGTCCTGCTCTTCATCTTCGTTCTTGGCCGTAGGGGTGCAATGTTTCGTTCTTGGCCGTAGGGGTGCAATGTGTGGATGGCAAGGGGCAATAGACACCAGGACAGGTGCACGCAGCACCACCTGGGCGCTGGAGCTTACACTGCAGGCTAGCTAGCACCCCCACATCCCTTCCCGCCATGCCCCTGTTAGGCTCCTTCCAGCGTAAGCCAAGCCTCCACTACATCTCTTGAGCTTCCTGCTCAGTTCACGACCTCACATTCATCTGCTATCTAGGCTATCCTCACTACCTTCAACTATGGCGCCTCTTCCCTAGCGGCAGAGGCAACACACCCTGCAGCAGGCGCTGCTCTGCCGGGGCCCTCTTCCTGAGCCTGAATTCCATGCGCTGTTCGCTGCTGTCTCCGACAGGGACCCGGGTACCTACCTATGCCATAATGCCACGATGCTTGCAGCTCTCTTCCCTTTTAGCTCCAGTCTTTCTCCATCTTCTCTTCGCATCTGTTCCATGGAATGATTCTCTTTTCTTGAACTTATTACTGTGGCAGCGTGGTGGTAGTAATACATCTGTTCGGAATGTTGTGTACATCTCTACTTTTCTGTAATCCATTTTGTACCTCTATTTGTCTACTACAGATCTTTTGTTTCTCAGGCAAAAACAGTGCTAGTTTGGTCTCCATCTGACTTTGTTAGGCAATGCTGCTGTATACAATACCTGACGCTGCTTGTATTCCCTTTTCTTTTTCTGTGCCACAAAAAAATGTCTTTCTGAATATTAATAGCATCATTCTTATTTAAGTTGGCCTCTTCTTGACCTGCTTGTGCTCCTCACAAATAAATTCGTTTAAATGTGAATTCTTTATCTTGAACAAACAATTTAGTGGAAATTTGTGTCTGACCCAGCAGTAGCTACACTTACTTTCACCTAAGGTAGATCTATGAAATTTTTACCATTTATTTGCTGATCACCCGAGCCAGTCAGAATCGCTTCAAAGTTTTGCTAAAAAACATAGTGAATTCAGAATTGCATTATATGATTGTTTGAAACAATGGTCTTGATTCCACATGGGATTTGAATCATTAAGCCCAACTGACGCCTCGTCGCCTACTTGGCTCAATCATATATTTAGCACTGGCTTTATACAAGAGTCGATAACCTATGGGTTGCAAGCTTTTCTTGATTCATTTGGCCAAATGTCTACTCCCCAATCACTTATTTCGTATCATGACTTGCAGCCACTCATCAACAACTGTTCAATGATACACTTCTCAAGATCAACAAGGAGCTCGCCTTTTTGCAGCTCGAGTTGCGGGCATGCATAAACCAATATGATGGAACGGTTTATTACGGAGTGGTTAATAACATTGTTGATGAAGAATCTAAGCTCGAACGAAGTATTCTGTACCCCAGATTGCATTCTACAAGGGACTGGTATGCGATACCTCCTTGCATACCTCAGTCTGACACTACTTATGTTGTGTTGATCTTTCGCATGTATTGATGTAACTAATGATTACTGTGGCAGTTAGAAGCAATAGTTCAGGAAGCTGGAAATGATGGGAGCATAACCAACATCGATGCTCTCAATGTCCGGCTTGATAACCAGGTTAGCTATACAGTAATTCTAGGAACATGATTTGTTGGTTTGTGTAGCTCATAATACTTAGGCTTACAAGCATTTAAGTGATCATATTATAGTCATCAACGGTATCACCTTTTGGTATTTTTGTGGCATGGCATAGCAGCAGTGTTATATCTACCGATTGACGCTTTAATGTCGATTGCAATGTGGCATCATGAGTTATTGACTGTTTGTTCCCAGGTTGTAATTGTAGACGGTTCACGGGACAGCCAATCTCGCATTCCTAGTTCCATAAAGAACTTCTCACCGAGCCGAAAAAGAAAAACTCTTGATGAACTGATACGAGATCGTTGGTTGTCGTACACCTCCACAGGGCAAGATTGGTCCGGGCACCGCATCATTTCTTGATCTCCGAAGCTGGTTCCGTGGTAATGATATCCCATCCCGTGTTGTCTCGCAACGAATCTTGTATAAAGGTACTTGATATGTGACGATCCTATGATTTTCAGCTGCCTTGTCTTGCTTTTTAATGTTGTCCATATAACCTGCTAGTGTTATTTATGTTCCACAACAGGCATCAAGTTGTCCTAATGAGGGATGCAATGTTAGGATTCATGAGTACTGCTTGAAGAAGAAATTTTCACAGAGAAAGGTACTTGCCTAAATTATAGTTTGCACTGCTAACTCATGTTGATGGTGAAGTCATGGTTTGCTAATTTTTATGCATGTGTAGGCTTCAAGAGCTTGTCCTAGCTGTGGTACGGAATGGCCCCCGTCCGATGGTGAAGCTAATGGCGATGATGATGTGAATGAACCTGGGGAGGATCAAGATCAAGCCTCATCTCGCCAATCGTTCCTCAAGAAAGAAGCGCAAGAGAGTCAAAGCTGAACCGGTGGAAGAAAATAACAATGCAGGTCCATCAACAGAGGTACCTAGGAGGTCCTTGAGAACTGCTAAAGCCGGGCGGTCGAGGCTGCTCAAGAGGCGTCTTTCGCTGGAGCTTCGCAAACCACTCGGGGTTTCCAAAAGAAAGAAGAAGTAGTGATGATGAAGCTAAGGAATAATAGGAAGAGAGATTGCAAAGGCTCTCTTTTGCCATGTAGATACCGTAGATGTGCCGGTATCCGGTGGTAGCAGATGGTCCTTTTCAAGTGAGAGGGCTGTAGCTTCTAGTTCTCGTGTAATATATATCCTTAAGTTACTCTTTTTTTTTTTGTTGGATGCAGCCTTAAGTTACTCTTGTTACGCACTTCGTAGAGGTTATTATTTATCTTGTGATTTCTGATAATATCATTCAATCTAGACCGGTAGAGCCACTCCCATATTAATACTTGCTTGCTAGTAGAGAACATCTTGGAGCATTCATAAGCTTGAGGGCATGGGATACTATTGCTTGCATTGTTGATTCTGGATTCAGGCATGGTGTTTTGATCGAGTCTTGAGTCTTGGTGGATCAAGAGAGCGTAATCGTAGTCTTGGTGGCTCTTTGTTGCTCCAAAGTAGATTAGAGGGTAGTGGTAACTACTCCCACCATGTGGAAAATTCAGTTGTCTGTTGTCCATCTTTTCAAGTACTGCATTTCAATTCTTGTACTTGCTTTGTGCTTTGATCTTTGTTTGGTTGCAAGAATCTTTTGTGACAAGTAGGATTTAATCTCCATGCTAGAGTGCTTAGTCATAGGCCTTTGGCTAAGGAATATTTTGTTAGTGTGCCCGGACTTGACTTAGTTTGTTGGCCCCAAAGACAAGCCCCGGTGTGATCTTTTGCAAAGTGTTAGGACCAAACCATTTTCAAGGGGTGAGTATAATCACACAGATTAAGGTTTGCTCTTTAAAATTTTTAGAGCCTGGTTATTCTCACCCCCTTGTGCCGTTTGATCCTTTCGGAGGATCTCCTTGCAAAACAGTTGAGCAGGTAGGTTATGACCCGCTTGTCTCGGGTGATCCATGTGGCATAGTCCGGATTGTTGATGATGTGTGTTACTTGTCACCTATTCAAGATTGCATTGCACCGCTGTCCAAGAAACATCAAGTCATTTGTTCACCAAATATGCCGGAGGGTTCTACCAAAGATGTCAAAACAGAGCAAGAACCGTAGCGCCGATGTGACTTTAGAAGCTGCCCGCCTTTAAGTCTGAAGTGTTGTTTTTGTTTAGCTTTAGCTATCGCCCACTGGATTATGTGACGTCGTTGGAATTCAAAAAAATCTTTGTATTTCCGTGTTGATGCAATGGAAATGGGGATATCCCTTGTTCGAAAAATTTGTCACCCAATCTTGATAATTCTATGCTAGGCGCCGGGTTTTATGTTGCGAACACATGGTTGATTTAGGTCAAATGTGTTTAGTTATGTGGTTGAGTGATTGTCAACAAATCAATATTTTAATTCTATTTTTCTTTATTCTTTATGTTTTGGTTACGTTTCACCGGCACACGGAGTATGTCGAAAATGTATCTCTTGGTTGGTTCGTGTTGTACAGTGTGGAGCTCGAGAGATGGTAGCCGACGGCGAGGTGAAGGGGCCAAGGAGCACGTGGGGGCCGACGAACCGCGGAGGTGAAGGACGGACGCCGCTTGGACCGAGGGTCCGGATCGTTGGGTGGCTAGTCATAGTGGCTGACATCCGGGACATCGACAAATGCAAGAGGACGTGGCGGGACCGTGTCGATCGGGTCAAGACGGCGAAGCGTGCAAGCGAGCGCAGCGGCTCGGATGACTTGGCGACTCTGGCGGTCAAGGCAGCGATGACACGTGTCGAGAAGGTTTGGTGGTTTGCCCTCAAAACCATCGGTACGGGTTTGGTGGTTTGTGCCTCAAAACCATCGATGGCAGGTTTCGCGGGTTTGGGCCTCAAAACCGGGCGGATGTTCCGGTGGACGGAAGGACGGCACGTGTCGGCTCTGGGAGATTGCGTGGAGCAATGCTACTGCATGAGGAGGCGCGGTGGCCGTCGGATCAGAAAATATCCAAGTCCGTCCATTATGCCCCTGGCTAAGTGATTTCGGCAATTGTATCAGTAGGGGTAGGATGGTCATTGTGACCAAGACTATAAATAGAGAGGGCAGCCCTCCATTTCAGGTTGCCTCTCCAGTTTCCACTTTCCAGTTTCTATTAGGGTTTCCTAGTGTGTAGTTGTTCTGAGTGAGAGAGGTCCAGACAACTATTTTGTGATCTGTGTTCGTAGGAAGCATAGCCCTCAGTGTGTGCATGCCCTCTGGCCTTTTGGGGTCAGATCGATTCACCTGTGTGCTGTGATTTTGCTCTGAGTTTTTGTGTTCTATTTTCGCAGCTATTTTTCTCCTCCCCGTTCTAGTGCTCGATTCGTCGTTTGTGGATCGTTTCTTGTGATTTTTGTTGCTGCAATCCATTTGTGACCAAGAAACGAAGAGATTCACCCAAGAAAATCCATTGAATCCTCTTGTGTCGCCGGATTTGAGCAATTTTGTGTTCGGTCGTTTTTTTGGGTAGGGTTTGAACGTGATCTGAAATTCCCAGAGATTGAGTTGATTTCATGTGATGATATTTTGAGAATTTGCTCGTAGGTAGTTCAACTTGGACTGTGCGAAATTTGAGATCTGAAGTTTTGAGTCAGATTTCGCTTTCGATTTTCTATGTGGGCATTTTAGGGTGTGTTTGGTTGCAAGAAATTGGGTTAGCCGGGCTAGATTGGGCCAACTTTTGTGTGTTTGGTTCACTTTGGCTGGTTCTGGCCGGGCCCAGGCTGGCCAACCGTCTTGAGTTAGCCCGGCCAAAACGAATCGCGGGGGTGGCGATTCAATCCGGCCGGGCTCCGGCCGGCTCCCATGCGTGTTCCTCTCACCTCCTTCGTCACCTCCCCGGTCCCGGGCGCACTCCTCCTCCCCCTCGCTCCGCCCCCGGCGCACTCCTTCTTCCCCTCGCGGTGGAATCTCGGCGCCCGCCCGCACCTCCCCCTACGCCACCAGACCGACGTGCAGGGCGCGCAGCCCGATACACCTGGCGTGTGACCCGCTGCCGCCTCCGGATCTGGCAGAAGCCGACTCCTGGAGCGGTGGCCAGGCCGCCCGGATACGAGCGGTGGCCACAGCAAGGGAAGGTCTTTCTTTGCTCGAATGCATCCATGAGCATGTTTCCTGTTCCGAGGATTTGATATCAGAATGTTCCATTATATGCAGAAAACAGACGAGTATTTCTGCCTATGAACAGTACAGGCATAGGTTAATGTTAAAATACCCTGGTCAACACTGTAACTTGTACGAGTCCTTGATTACATGCCTCGTGGAAGCTGAGTTATTTTCTGAAGCTTGTCAGTGTTTTGTGACATGCAGTTTATTGGCATAGAAGCTTCAAGATATGGGCTTCAAGATCAACAAAAGCAGTGTCAAGTGTGCATTGGTTTCTGAATGTGGCAGTTTCATGTTGGATTGAGATCGGTGTTTGCTGTGCAATTTTCTTGGTTCTCTGGTGTGAAATTGTTGATTAGAGAATTTAACATTAGAAGTTGTCATGGAAATTTGACTCCTAATAAGATGCTGATAGGAAACCCAGTCATTAGTAGCATTTCTCTCTTCAGATTCAGTTTGCAGCGACAAGACAAGCTGATCCTTGGCCGGTGAAGCTGTTGTCACTGACATCCAACTCTTGGAGCGTTGGAACGGAGTGGCACAGCGGCAATGGTGGCCGGCGGCGCTCGCCAGTACTTGCGCAGGAACGCCATGGCAGAGCAGCTCACCACATGTTTGACAAAATGTCCCAAAGGAGGTGAACTCACCGGCTGTAGTAAGAGGTGACTATATGCAAATCAAACCAGACAACAAAACACTCCAATCTCAAAACCGGGCTACAATGGACCACCAAAACCAAAAGCAACCAAACAAACTCATGTGGCTAGATTTAGCCAGCTCTTTCCAGCCATGCTAGGATGGGCTAGACAGGCTACAATTGGCATCACAACCAAACACACCCTTACTGTTCTTGCTGTGTGCACAATATCCGTTTGTTATATGCTCTGCTCGCTGCTGTGCAGCTTCTGTTCTTTCCGGTCTCATTTTTTAGCCGAGCGGTTTGGTCTATCGCTTGCTCTTCTGTGATCCAAATTGAGTTCCGGTTTTTGAGTTGATTTTCTATTGATTTGAGGATTCTATCTGAGTACCCCTGTCACAAGTTGACTTAGGTATTTTAGATTTGAGAACCCACTTCTTCTCAATAGGAGTTGGGTAACTCTTTTCCGTCCATCGATTCCGAAATTCTTCTCACCAGTTGTGTATGGTCGTTTGAGGTGTCTCGCTGTGTTCCTAGGAAACATCCACCCTATCATTTGGGTCGTGGACATCTATGTGTTTCATTCGTTTGGTGGTGAAGTTGGGGCAATGGAATATTTACGGCTCCCATTCACCCCCCCACATTCCGGTCGCCGTTTCGGTCCTTCTCGTGTGTGCTTCCCAAATCGCCGGCATAACCTGAGGGCACCATGACACTAAGTTATCACACGTTAGTTTCTCAGCCACTAATGGACTGAGAGCAGCAGACATGTTCGATGAGGAGGACACCATTGATGATCTGGGGTTTTATGTGAGTGAAGATGAAAGAGGATGCTTTCACTATCATGTGAAACGGTAAGCGTTTTACCTTAGGTAGGAGGCCGCAACTTTTTTGATATAAAGGTGGAAATATCCTCCACCATGGGTTGCAATGGTATAAATGATTATGACTGATTTAGTCAAGGATTACAACACAAACTGAAACAAACCTCTACGAACTATACAGTATACACTAATAAGATCTTAACCGAATCAATCCATATATATCACATACATATATAAAGATTGGTACACGACCTATTGCTACATGTTGGTATCTCACAGATCCATATATATTCATCTCTAAAGAGAAGGCTTCATAGTAAATAAAGATATATTCCAGGTTTGAGTAAAAGAACATAAACCTGCTCCTTTTTGTTCTGCATATTTGTGAAAATATTTCCACTTTACAGTATGTGCCAATCATTACTCTTGATTTCTTTTACAGCAATGCGTGAGGTGCCAGCTAGTTGTTACACAATACAGTAAAAAAGCCTCATATGTAAAAAGTGTGACAGAATTCACAAAGACGCCAGGTGAGGAAGTCACACGGTGGCGACGGGGTTGCGTGTTGATGTTGTGGTAAGGAACAGCCCCTCACCGGTGGCTTACATAGGGGAGCAGGTGACCAATCGTAATTTGGCTGTCAGCAGGATACAACCATTGCTAACCTGCTGTACAGGTCTAACTACTATATATCTTTGGCCAAATCAAGATTGGTTCTTTACATATATGTCACACAATATTATCTAGGATATTAACTTGTCTGATAAAAGGGTTCATGGACTAAGCAATGAAAGACAAATTTCAAATCTCTTTGCTTCCAAATTTCCTCAAAATGGCAGCCTTGTTGACAGCAAGTTGCACATAAAGCTTGTCATATAGCTGGCCCAAATGCTGAAAGTAAGCAATCCTCCATGTTTTCATGAACAACATGGTACAAAATACAATCCAAAGGCCCATTATAAATCCCATGCTCATGCTGATGTAAAAGATGATCTGCCACCTTCATGCCATTGACTAACAAATGGATTTGTTACATTATTCATCGAGCAATTCTTCAGAAGAGGAGGCCCACAAAGTCCGGGATTGCCAATGTACATATACTGATCGTTGAGTGTTTGCAGCTGCTGTCCTGAGGGGATTGTTCCTGATAAATTGTTGTATGACAAGTTGAGGCAGCTCAAGAATGTTAGATCCGATAAACTTGACGGTATGCTGCCACTGAAATAATTGTAAGATAGGTCGAGGGATTCTAGTTTCCTTAAAGAACCAATATCACCTGGAATCGGTCCACTTAACTGGTTGTTAGATAGATTGAAACTCCGAAGTCCCTTGAGTAACGTTAGTCCCTTCGAATTTGTCCACTGAAACCATTACTTGATAAATCTAGCAAAACTGTATGTTTTGTGAATTCATGGGTATAGTTTAGCTCTCGATCTTTTATGATTGCTGATATGCTGTCGCTACTGTAATTATCAAACGAATACATCACATTGTAATTGTCATCATCTGTTTCACGCGGATCTACCATGGCTCTCAACCTTGCTAGGGACGAAGGTATAATGCCTGATATGTTGTTGTGTGCTATGTCCAGGTAATGAAGTCCAACAATCCTTGATAACTGCCTAGGAAGGTGACCATGGAACATATTCGACCTTAGGATCAACACCTCTAAGCTGGGCATTTTCTTTGCTACCCATATTGGCACACTTCCAGAGAACCTATTATATGAAAGGTCAACAAAGCTTAAACTTGCAGCATATTGAAGGAAGTGAGGAAATTCACCTGACAGATTGTTATTTCTCAAGTCTAGCATAGATAAAGACAATGAAGACTTGTTATTTTTACAATGTGGAAAACTCCCTGTTAGTTGATTATTTGATAAGTTTATTTCCCAGAAGCCATTACATACGTATGGTGGGATGGTGCCTTTGAAATGATTGTTGTAGAGATCCAAACTACCTAGGTAGGGAGCTGTGAGATTTGCTGGTAGCTGTCCCGATAAAGAATTTCCAGAGAGATCCAAACTTTGTACGAATGGCAGCTCCAGCTTCGGTGGTAAAGTACCACTAAGTTTATTTCCTGACAAGTTCAATCTTGTAGCGTTAGGAAGTGCAACCCAAAACCACCTCCCGACCCGCCTCCTCTCCCAAGCGACGGTGACGGCGCCGCCACCACCACCCAGCCCAGCCATCCTTCCCTATCCCTTTCCAATCCGAGCACAGATCCAGCATCCCCGTCCCTTGATCTATCGATCCATGGCGGTGTTGGAGAGTCTCCTCCTGCTATCCCGGAGATCCAAGACCTTGAAGCAGCAGGGCCGCAGCTGGCCGCCCCTCGTCATCCCGCCGCCGTCGGCCCCAGGCCAGGTGCCGGCGGGCTCCTTCCCCAAGCCCGCCACGCAGCAGCCGCCGTGGGTCGACACCGCCAGCGCCCGTGCCCCTGCCTCCTCTCCGTTGCGCTCGAAGGACGGCGAGGGCGTGATGGCCGGGGCCATGGGGGCAACAGCCCCGTTCCCGTCCATCGGAACTTGTTCCCACCGGGAGGTTGAAGACGGCGTGCGCCATCAGGCTCCCTCACTCTCGCCGATGTCGCGCCCTTCTTCCCTTCCACGCAGATCGGGGCTACTACGGTGGAGTGACGCCGCCGGCGACAGCGATGAGGAAGACGTTGGGGGCGTGGAGGCGGACCTCCCCTACCTCAACCGCAGCCTCGTCGGGCCCTCACCACCCAGCTAAATAAGACGACCGCACCCCCGCTGGCACTCGACCGCCGACTCGCCGAGGGCGCCGAGTTGGCGGGGGAGCGGTTCGGCATGAGCGCCGCGCCGCCGATGCTATCGGACCGCCGAGGCGCCACAGTCAATGCCACCGCCGCCGCCGCCGTCGCCGAGCCGGTGAGGGGTCGCCGCGGCGCCGGGCGAAGCGCCAAGCCGCAGGGCCGCCGCGGACGCAAGCCGACAGGATCCCACTACCGTGTCTAGGCGAATCCCCATCCACCGGGCCGGGCCTCGGCGAAGGGCGACCGCCTCCGACATCGATGGCTAGCAGCGTGTACTCCCCCAAAGACTGGAAACCGGCGCAGCGCCACGGCCGCAGCAGCCGCCATGGTAAGCGCGACCGGGACACGACACGCGCCCACCCGACCCCATCGGGCTGATGGTCACGCTCGCTGACCGCACCGACCACCGTGTCGCACATTGCCGGGACCCGTTCGCTCGCCTCGTGTGCATGGGCTTCGCACATCTCCCGCCGCTGTCGCCAAGGTCGGCGAGAACCCATCTCCGCCAAGCCCGCTCCCGACCGCCTCCCCCCTCGAGTCGGGCCTTCGCCATGAGGGTGGCTACTTGGCTCACATCATCGACCCTCCCGCCCACCCGCGGTGTGGGCCGAGGGGTCGACGTCGCCAGAGCCCGACGACGACACCGGCGACGCAAGTCTACACGGCGGTAGACACGCCGTCACCCACCTCCACCGGCGATGTCACCGTAGCACACCTCCCCGTTGCGCCAGAACCTCTCATGACCATGCTTCGCGTGGAGATGGATCCTCCGATATGGGTTGACCCTATGTTGGAGGAGCTTGCCGCTCCGCTTGCAGCTGTGTGCACACCCCTTCCAAGCGCCTCCACGGAAGTTGATGTGTCGCTCACGGTTGTTCCTTCCACAGCTGCAGCCCACACAACTGCAGTGGAGGAGGAGGAGGAAGCAGTGGAGGAGGAGGAAGAGCCCACCACTTCTCCAATCCTCTTGAGACCGCCGTCACCCCCTTCTACCAGCAGGAAATGCAGGAGGAGAGTGCCTACTGCGCCCACCCGCTCGAGTGCACGGCAGGCAGCTCGACCATCCACAATTCCAGTCGCGGAGCGTGCCCAGCACAAGCTTAGGCGTGAGCTTGCCTTCCTCGATGGAAAGCCAGTGACACTGGCCCCGGATGAGGCGATCACTTCCTGCATTGATATGTATGGACTTGGCCTCCCAGAGCAGGCAGTCATGGCCATCCAGAAGGCAGCACGTATGGATGACCATGAGCTTTACAGGTTACTTGCAGCCGTTGCAGCTGAGCGGGGAGTTTAGGCTCCTAGATCGCTGCGTGTTGTCATTAGTGTGTGAGTAATCAACTTTGTACCTAAACCCTCGAGTCAGCCTAGGCTGGGTTGGGGGCGCGGCGCTTCTCGTGCTGCCTTTGTTGTATGCTACTCCCTTCTTAAATTAATCAAAGCCGGCTTGCCGGATCTTTCAAAAAAAAAAAAAAGTATCATTTATCTTTGTGTTTGAGATATCAAGCTCCAGTATGCCTGTTTGCCATTTCAACCAGGAAGGAAACTGAGGCCCCATGTCACATGACCCAACATATGCATATTTTAATCTAAATGGAGGAACCCAACCTTCACTAAAATCCAATTTCAGGGATGTGTTTTCAATGTTCAGATATTCAAGGTTCACGAGACTATCAAAATGTTGTTTTGAAAGCACACTGTTGAAGTTATTGGAGCCAAGGATCAAGTAAGTTAAATTACTAAGTGCTCCAATCCCACTAGGTACATCACCATCCAGCATGTTTTGAGAGAGGTCAAGGTCACTCAGACTCCCAATGTTTCCAATCCCAGAAGGTATAGAACCAACCAACATGTTCGACGAGAGGTCAAGGTCACTTAGACTCCTCATGTTTCCTATCCCAGATGGTATAAAACCACCCAACATGTTTGATGAGAGGTCAATGTAACTTAAACTCCTCATGTTTCCTATCCCAGATGGTATAGAACCAACCAACATGTTCGATGATATGTCAAGGTAGTTGAGACTAGTTAGATTTCCTATCCATGCTGGTAACTGCCCTGTCAAATTTGCACCCCCCAAGTATAGCTCGCGCAGCTTGCTCCATGAACACTGCAGTAATCTACCTATGATGTCTGCATTGATACTGTTCTGTTCCAAATTGAGTAAGTGCAAACTGCATAAATTTTCAAAGGTCGTTGGAATTATACCTGATATGGAATTCTGATTTATATACAAGATCTCAAGGGAGGACATATTTCCTAATGCAGCAGGGATGGGCCCAGACAATCCACATGAAGTGAGGTAAAGCTCCTTGATGGAAGTGACATCCCAAAACCAGCTGTGGTGGAGGAAGGAGCTAAATGGATTGTAAGATAGAGCAAGGATCTCAAGATTTGTGAGATTAGAATGGGAAGGAGGAGTTTTGTTGTTCAGGTAACAGCCAGACAGGTCGAGAGTTCTCAGATTATGCATCATATTAACCTTGTGCAACCAATCGCTCACGGAGCTGAGGTTCAACCCGCTCATATCAAGGCTCTTTAGTGAAGATAGATGCGGCAACCAATTAAGGTCTGATGCATACGAAAAAAAAGGTTGCTGAGATCAAGGTGCTGCAAGCGAGAAAGATTACCAAGCTGCCAAGGTATAATCCCAGGATACTCAGCATTGGAGAGGTTGAGATACCTTAGATTGTTGAGGGCACCCAAAAACAAGAAAGGTTCGGTTGTGCTATAATTGAAGTCGTTGAAGCTGAGATCCAAGTATCTCAGATGTGGTAAGGCGGCAATAATGGTGGTGTTCATGATCTGACCTCTCGTGATCTCTTCCATAATGTCCTCCGGGCCACGGAGGTCAAGCTTGATGACATGGCCGGTCTGGTTGTCGCATCGGACTCTCTTCCACCCGCAGCAGTCTTCGCCTCGCCATGACGAGAGGAGCCCATGAGGGTCTATGTAGCTTTGCTTCAAGGAGATGAGTGCCTCGCACTCGCTTGCAACGCAGCAACGAGCCGACAGCGCCCTTGCGTGAGCAGAAAAGGACGAGGGCAGTGTCAAGGCAAGGATCAAGACGAAGACTGCAGCAGCAGCTCCTTGAAGATGGAGTTGTAGCCGAGCAATCATTTTTGGCACATAAGTTTTGTGAGAGCCTCGCTAACTTTTGGTTGTTTTTGTGTTTTTGGCTATTTATGCATGGAATGTAAACTACGTACTCCAGTTGTTTTGAGTGGCACATAAGCTTGATCTACCTCACTCTATATATATGAAAAAAGGTGATCTGTATATGCACAAGGGAAATCTACTTGCCGTGCTTGACCAGCAGGCACCAGGCAGTCAACTAAAGTAATCCAGCCATCGACAGCAGGTAATACTCCACTACTAATCCATCAATCAAATAACTCCCGCGTGGTTGTCACTTGTCAGCAGATTTGGAGGGAGACCATCATCGGGTTATCGACACACAGGTAATACTCCACTATGGCTGGATGTTATTCTACGTACTCCCTCTCCATTATATTCCTTTTAACTGTATCCCTCTGTTCCTTTTTAACTGTAGTTCTTACTTATTAAGAAGTTAAATTTACGCAACTTTGATCAAATATATACAAGAAAAATATTATGATATATAATTAGTATCAATAGATCGATCATTAAATCATTTTATATTAGTTTTATTTAGAGATACAAATGTTGTTAATTAATAACTACAAGCCTAGTTAAACTCAGAAAATTTAACTTTCTACAAACCTAGTTAAACTTTAAAAAATGACTTTCTGTCACTCTTTACAAACCTATATGCGCTTTGTCTTTATCCGACAATTTCTATGGCTTTCTGCCTCCATCAATAGGAATTCTTAGCACATATCGGCTCTCTTGTCAATAGGAATTCTAAGCACACGTTGGTTATTAATTGGCTATCTGATCCATAGCTCTCAGTTATTTTTTTTTTAAATGTCGTTGTTTCCTCTCTCCCAACTTTCTACCTGACTACTATCACTCTACCAGCAGCAGCCATCAAGTAGATTTGACAAGATTAGAAATCACCATCTTTAGTGACGAGATGATCAACTTAAATGCAAAAAGGATTCTTAGTGCAGCTTGGGAAATGATGTGCATGCCAAAGGTGGTGTGCCAAAGGTGGTGTCTTGGGGTGACTAACTTGAAGTCTCACAGTGAAGCCTCAATGATGAAAAATCTTCATAAATTTTAAAGGAAGCTGGACATCCCTTGGGTGAACATTAGGTGGGGAAAACTATGCCCAAATGGAAGGCTACCAAATCATATGAAAAAGACTCTTTTCGGGTGGAGGGATAATCTGAAATTGTTGTACACCTTTGATGTGACCAAAGTTTTTGTGTAATACAAAGAGTAAAATCCACCCCTGTGTCCCCGAACTTGTCCTCAAGTCTCATCCAGTCCATGTACTTAGGAAACTAGGAATCCAGTCCCCTGAACTTGTTTAAGTGTGTCATCCATGTCCAAAACCGGGTTTGGCAAGCGGTTTCACTACAGTAACTGCGGGTTGCTACAGTAAAAGCAGTTTTTGTTCTTTACTTTTTTTTTTTGGTTGAATCTTTGAAAAATCATAGTAAATTATAGAAAAATCATAAAATAAAAAATCCAACTTTTTTTTTGACTCCACATTAGTATATCTACAAGTGAACATATAATATGATATGCTTTAGTACAAAGTTTTTGCTACTGAAGCTTTTATCCTTTTCTTTTTTTTATTTATTTGGCTGAATCTTTGAAAAATTATAGTAAATCACAGAAAAATTATAAAATAGAAAATCAAATTTTGTTAGACTCCATATGAGTAGATCTACGCAAAGGCATATATAATATAATATGCTTTAGTCCAATAAAATCATATTATATGTGCCTTATATCTATGCTTTTCTATAATTAATTGAAATAATTGGATTTTCTATTTTATAATTTTTCTATGATTTACTATGATTTTTAAACATTCAGCCAAATAAATAAAAAAGAAAAAGATAAAAAGCTTCAGTAGCAAAAATTTTGTACTAAAGCATATCATAGTATATGTTCACTTGTAGAAATACTAATGTGGAGTAAAAAAAAGTTGGATTTTTCATTTTATGATTTTTCTATAATTTACTATGATTTTTCAAAGATTCAACCGAAACAAAAAAAAAAACAAAAAACTATTTTTTTTTTACCGCAAAAGAACCCGTTGTTACTATAGCAAAACCGCTTGCCAAACCCGGTTTTGGACCTGGATGACACACTTAAAACAAGTTCAAGGACCTCGGATTCCTAGTTTCCTAAGTACATGGACTGGATGAGACTTGAGGACAAGTTCGGGGACCTAGGGTGGATTTTACTCTAATAAAAAAATAGGAAATTTAAAAATTTTCCTCTTATATGTGTGGCATGTATAGGGATTTTTTTTAAATTTTGCCCTTTTTCAAAATAAATTTCAAATCTATCCCCTGTTTAAAACAATTTCCATCGTATCCCTTTTGGTCGCGCCGGATGCATAGGCGCGATGTTTACACATGTCGCGCCTATGCATGTGGCGCGACGCGTCCCGCCACGCCGGCGCGCGGGCGTTGACCGCGCTTGCGTGGCGGGCGGTCGGTCCCACCACGTCGGCGCCTACGCATGCGGCGCGCGCGACGCGATCGGCGCTGATGCGTCGGGCGCGACGGGCCCGTTAGGGATTCGGTTTGGGCCTCGTCGAAACCGCGTGGGGTCCACCACCAGGTCGCGCCAACCATTCCGGCTCGGCGTGTTGATATAAATGCATCCACCACCTTTTTTTCTCTCCCTCTCTTCTCCCACTTTCTCCATTCCCTGTCCTGGCAAAGAAGAGGTCGATGGTCCAGTTCGAATGTTCTCTTCCCCTTTTGTCCTCCTCTCCATGATTTCCATTTGTTTTGTAGTTTAAAGTGTGTTTATGCTTGTGTTATGCTAATTGGTCCTCATTTGTGGTTGATTTTCTTTGTTAGTCTTCTTTTTTTCTTAGTTGTAATTGTGCTCTCAAACCCCAAACCCTAATTAATTTCATTGTTCATGGCAAATTGGAAATTTTGTTTGTGATGTTTACTTATTCTTCTGCTATACTATTTGGCAATTAGATGTGGTAAAATTTCTTTGTTAGCAATGATATGCTTAGATGTAATTGTCCTCTCTAATCCGAAACCCTAATTCAACTCTTTGTTCATGGCAAATTGGAAATCATGTTAAGTAGATTACTTCATTGTGAAATGAAGGCGTTTACATGTTTTTGGTTTTGTTTGGGTTTTATGAATAACTAGTAGAGATGCACGTGCGACACGCACGTGCCTAACAAAAATATAATATAATGATTTTCCTGGACCATTTAAATGATTATCACCAACTAAAAAATGGTAAAGGATGAAATTAATTAAGCGTCATTGGGTAAGTAAATATTTTGAATAGATGCTCAGCTTGTTCAAGTGTTGTAATAATTGTACATAAATGATTGACATTATGTAACAGTAACAACATAAATAATATAAGAAAGATACTTGACTATCTCTAAATCTGAGTATTTTTGTACATCTAATGAGGTTTTGAACTCCAGCGTGTAAGTTGTCTTCACATTTATTTTCATCGATAGTCAATAGCTATCCCAAAAAGTGATTTCTAAGATTGTAGGGATCAAGTTTGTAATATAACAATAATTAATATATAAGCTTCATATAAGTGACAAAACTATAATTATAAAAGTAATATGGATACTAATATGTTTACCTTTGTGGAATGTGAAGTTTTTTATCTTTCCATGCGGAAATGAATGTGGAAATGAGATCGCCTGATAGTTCCCTTATAACACAAATATTACTGAATTTAAAGCAATCTATCTATCTATCTATAAACATAATGTTTGTTCACAATTAAATCAAAAAAATTAAAGTAATAGTTTTATATTACCAAATAAAATAAGCTTACCTATTGCAAATGAGAATACCATTTAAAAATATCTTGTTCCATTCAGATCTTGCTATGGCCTTTTGTAAGTATTCAGAAATGCATTGGAGTTTCTTCACATATTTTGCATTTGGATAGTGTTTGTAATTTGGATTAGGAGGATTAGGGTCCAAAATGTATATTGTTTTTGTCTTGGTTCAATATGAACAAAATGAAGGCACCTCAATTGAGTTGGTATAAGAATATGTAGAAGACTAATAGTTAAAACAAATTTAAACCAAATATAATTATGAGGCCTATGTACGTGGGCTTACTGATTTGCATCTTGAGACATTATACTCCATGCCGGGCCATTTATGTATGGTCTATTTTAGTTGTTCCACATCTAACATTTTACGGTAGTTTGGATGTCGTCCAGAATCAATACATTAAATCAACATTACACATTAGTAGTGACTATAGAAAGAGCAAATATTAGATCATCATACCCAAAACTGTAGGTCTAGGAAATGCTTTGATATTGGTTTTTTGATATTTTCTTCATGTGTCGGATGTAATTAGACATGCCTTTTCATGCGAACAAATTGAAACATTCTTGGTTCATAGGCGCATTGTCCTTTAATATGTGTTGCAACTTATGAAGAGTTAAACTGATGGAATGTGGTTTGGAGCTTTGTACCCAAGTTTGACTATAAAGGAATAGGAAAATAGAAATGATGATGTCAGAAATTGACTACAGATTATTACAAATAAATATAGCTTTAAAATAAAAACTTAGTTTAAGGTGTTTGGACAATTAATTGATTTGATATAGTCACAAACACATCTTATTAACTCATGTCTACATGTCTTTGAAAGAAGAGACACCAATGACTGGTACTTTGTTTCGCTTGATGACTCTTATGATATGAATTCCATTTGAACTTTTGGATTTAGATTTTCCACTATGATAATATCATTGCAACTATCATAAGCAACACAATTTTGTTCATCACTCTGAATCATTGTTGATGTGTTTGTTTTCCAACATAATAGTGTGCTTCCTAACTTGCACCTAAAATAGTCAATATTTTCATGCATGGGTATCACATGTCCAGTAGTTTAATAGTTATCAACTTAATATTTGCCTAAGTGAAAATGTATTTACCTGTGTAATATTTTGAGAAATTGTTTCTCCATTCTAGTATTCCATAATCTTGAGCATGAATAGACCACAAGATGAACCGCAAAGTTGTAGCTAGAACATTGAGAATTAAAAAATAAATAGATACACATATTCATTTAGTATCTAATGACGACAATTAATTAGTCTTAGATCTCAAATTTGAAATTCTTAAATTCTTATCTTAAATATTTTAAAAACAATACAAAAACAAATGTATTAGAAAATTAATTAATTAATTAATTAAAATATGGAAACATATGTTACCATGTCATGACTTAGATAATTTTTGACGATAAAAGAATAAATGTTAAATCAAGTATACATAATGATATACGTTACGGAACACAAAAGGGAAAGGTTTGCTTATGCAATTCTTTTCATCTAAAACCAAGTATACATACTGATATTCGTTACAGCACAGAAAAAAATGAAATGTTTAATTAGTAAATCTTCTTATGTAAAATCAAATATATATTCTGATATACATTATGATAGATGTACAATATACTGGCGGAATTTTTTTTTGTACCATACCTTTGTTTTTTTTTTTTTTGCTTCTCCTCCCATTATAGATGCATGCTCAACAATTGATTCATGGATTAATTTAATATACAGGCACCATATACGACGTGATAGAAGCAGCACACATATATTCACTATCACTGCGTGGTTTGTGTGTGTCTTCCATCATTGAGTTTTTCATTGGTCAAAAATGAACTACGTACCGGATATGGCTTCAATATTGTGTCTTACCTTATAATATTATTGGTTCAATTTGTATACGTCGTCGAGTTCAATTCGAAGCACGCAAGCAGAGCAACCATGCAAGTATGTATTGGCCCAAGAAATTAGAAGTTCATTATATATAACAATGGATGCTTCAAATTTATGTGATTGTGATAGTCAACCTATACTCAAGGCTAGATCAATTATTCAATGGATCCTTCATATTTGAATTCAAACTCATTGAGAATTCTACTGAAGCAATATATGTCTTTGATAGCCGAGCGCAAGGAAATTGCATGCAAGCAAAGAAACAGATATATGACTATTTAGTGTTAATTACCTCGTCCTCCGACGGTAGCCTATCATTGTTGTCTCCTGGAGACACAGATTCAGCGGCCACCATCGTCGCCAGTCGTCGGCGGCCCTTCTGGGGCGCCAGGGCAACGTGATGCGACGGCGCTTCGAGAGTGATGGTTGTTGTGGCCGACTGCACTTCGGCGAGTGGAATCCAGACGGTTGTGATCAAGCACTTGGAGGCAGAGCGGAAAGCGTCGTGGCCTGGCGATTTAGCGCGCGGCAGCCAGATGTTCAGGGCCGCAGCCAGGACCAGGAGTTGCGTGAGAATCGATTGAACCACACCAACGTTGTTGTGGCCAGAAGCACTCTCGATGCCTGGCCGGCCGGAGAACTTCGTACCTGTGCCCGATGACGGCGGCGAGCAGCGTGGTGAGGGAGAAGGCAAGAAGAGGAGAACACAGACTCCGCTTGCTTCTTCGACTTCGCCGGCAACCAGCAAAGTCGCCACTCACCGGTGAGGTGCTGGACGACCTCCTCCTCAATCGAACACTTGAAACGTACATTCGTGGTACGTCTGCTTGGACGCGAAGAGCTACGTGCGCACGCGATCTCCGCCAGCGGTGCAGGCGAGCACTTCTCGGTTGCCTTCGCTGGGACCCGTCCTGCTGCGGCGAGGTCTCGTTGTCAGCCAGGCGCAGGCGCGGCAACGGCTCGGCGGCGCGCGCGCGCGATGTGGGAGTGCCGCGGATCCTTCACGCCCGCGACCGCCGCGTCTGCCTCGTCCCCGTTCGCCAACACGACCGTCCCCCCCGTGTGGCGTTCCTCTCCGCGGCATCCGCCGTCACCGGCCGATGAGTGTCGTGCCTCATTCACGCCTGCCTCGCTCCGATCAGCAGCACGTCAAGGCCGCGACGGTTATGGGGCGCGGATGGGGTGACGACGGATAGCATGGTGCCGCTGCAGCGCGTCTTCGAGGGTGTCCGTCTTCGAGGGCGACCTTTTGCCGGCGGTGCCGCAGCCCGATGCGGGAGTGTTTTGGCGGTTATGGGAAGCCTCGGGCAGTGTCACGCGTCGAGGGGGGAATTAATAAGAAAGGATGGCTTGCGTCGTATCGGGATGTCTCGCGCCACTTGGGAGCCGCGATTGTCTGCCAGACGCGCGCGACGTAGATCGGAAGGGAAGAGGAACGAAACACCTGTACCCTAAGGTCGGTCCATATCTATGAACCATTGGATGGGATGATCAGCCTCATCCGACGGATGAAATCGCGCCACATGACATCTAATTCCTTCGCTCTTTTATAGATAGGGTTTGAATATTCAAGCATGTTTTATTGTTCAATTATGATTCGTTACCATGTATGGAGATGAATTTGTATGAATGTTCATGTATTAGTTGTTGGTTAGGGTTTACGAAGATTTCCGTATTGTTTTATTATTTTTTCATGTATTAAGGTTTACTTGGGATGTTTACCATGTATTATGGTAGGGTTTATGAAGATTTCGTAATTGCTTTAATATTTGTACTACCTGTTATTTTGTTTGTTTTGGTAGCTTTCATGGACTTTTCCCCTGTTCGTGCACCATCCGGAGGACCATGATGGGAAAGGTCCATTCCCACCACCTGTCCCTCCTCCGTTTTGTGACTGTGGGTTCCAGGCCTATGTGAAGCAGTCAAGGCATCCTCTCTCCGCCGGGCGTGCCTTTTTCTGTTGTCCATTACGTCGTCATCCGTGGAGCGAGTCTGATTGTGCTCATGACGGCCGCATGTTTTATCAGTGGATTGATGATGTAACTAAGGTTAATGTTGACATTATGTTGTTTCCTTATGACCCTTGGAAGAGCGTTCCATATTCTGAGTTTGTTCGGTGGGTGGCTCCGCCACCGAACCCACCTGACATGATGGAAGCGGAGAAGGCTGCGGCTGCACTCCACCGTCTAGAGAATCCTCCTACATGCAACCGTGGCAAGACAGCCGTCCCTCCAAGCTCCAAGCAAGCCGTAGATGTTCACTCCAATCTACAGCTTGTGGTCAACGGGATTATGTAAGTGGTCTTTCAAGTCGGTTATTTATGATCTTGTTTGTGTTGTAAAATCGACTATAACTTGGAACTATGACATTTCGTAAAGGTTTTTTCGGCATGTGACTTTGAGGAGTACAACTATGGGCCGAAAGCTCTATGGCCTAGCAAGTCTTTTGTAGAAGAATGTTGGAACGACAACATTGCATGGCCATGCCTTAGTCTCGCGGATCGGTGCCAAAGCGGCAAATACATCAATGGGGCCCGATACTGCTCATATGGCTACGAATATTAGATAGTGCAACTAAGATGAGAACATGAATATTAAAACATGTATGAGTAACGTCACGGAACCGCCTTCCCGTAGTCCCTTCCAAAGGTATGCGCTTCCAAATCCAGATCTGCGGGGAGATACACGCGGCCACCCAAGTTCGAGGAATCTTTCGCCCTCCCACAGGCCTCAAAAAGCCGCCGATACAGCCATGCGAGTGTGGCGTAGCCCTAGTCTGTATCGGGCGATGTCCTCCCACTTCTGGCCAGAAGATTGGGAGCACCATCCAGACAAGGTGTTCCCGTAAGCGTCGGGTAGAAGGAAAAGACCGATCAAAAGCCGCAACCACACCTTAGCATGCCTCTCCACCACTTCCTCAGCGGCGTCGGCAGGGCAAGTATTGAAGTGCCGCTTCGCCCAATTGGACGACACACCTTAAGTCTTGTGCTCCCTCTTTCCCTCTAGAGGTGCGTCCCCGGTACACCCGGTGAACTGAACACCAACTCCTTCCAGTTCGCAGTGTCGATGACACGACACCCGATGAGACCGTGCACTTTTTAGGTCGAAGATGTAGCTCACATCTTCTAGGGTGACTATCATCTCTCCACACGGCAGTGGAAGGAATGCGTCTCCGGACACCATCCGGCCCACGAAGCGATCACCACCGCGCCCCCCCATCTCGGGAGCCCCGCCACAATGGCTCGAGCAAGGCCCAAGCAGCCCGCCAGAGCCGGTAGGGGCGCACCGCTCGTCCCAACGCAGTGGCTTGTGAGAGCGGGGATGCAGCGACTTCAGTTTCTGAAATAAATGAACGAATGTAACGATTAGAGATGATAAACGATGAACACAATATTTATTTGCAACAATGAACATGGGAATCACTTGCCTGGCCCAAGTCCACTGCCATGTGTGCTCGGTGGTCCTTTTCATAGCAGTGCTGAAGAAGGCTAAGGTACTGCTCCTACGCCATCCTGAAAAAGGCCAAAAAAAAACAAGATTAGAAATAAGACATGAATAATAATAATTAAAACAACACAACATTAGGAAATTAATATAACACAACGTGAAGAGATTAAGACAACACAACAACTAAAAACACCCTAGTACCTGAACACTATCATGAGTGGCTGCAGTGTGACCGGTCCTGTGGCATTTAGAGCACCGGACCGGAGCCATGGCCTCATCAAAGTCTCCATAACCATACATATCGAGACCATAGCCATTGGAATCATACACATCAGGGCCATCGGCATTGGAATCGTCCATAATTCCTTTAAGGCGTTTTCTCTTCCTTCTTTCAACCTTTGTCTTTTCTTGATCCGGGTCGGGGACATAATCCAATCCATAGTATGGAGGCCACCGTGGAAGGATCTAGGTACGGCTCGAAGTCGGGATTCCCACACTTTTAGGGTGTTTGATTTGAGATAGAATGGAGATATGAAAAACTGATCTTCATGGTCTAAACCCCTAAACTTACAAGCGGTGATCACGTGTGAGCAAGGCACATAAAAATATCGCGAATGCAACAAGAACATTCCGGTTTCTCGGAGGTCCACCCTATAATTTTGCCACCGTACTTCTCACCGCCCGGATTGGTTCCTCCCCGCCGACATTATGTTGTACACTAGCCTTGAAGGTCCGTAGGTAAAGCCGATAACGAGCCGAGCTAGCTCGGCTTGGCTCGGTCTTGGTCTAGCTCGTTAGGATAACGAGCTAGCTCGGCTTGGCTCGTTATCTTAACGAGCTAGAATGCCGGCTCGGCTCGGCTCATTAAGCTCGCGAGCTAGCTCGTTAAGCTCATGAGCCACGTATAAAAAAATACACAAAATATAATATTTGCATTTATATAAAGCTTGAAAATGATAATAATATAAAATAATACATCCAACAACTTTAAATTGAACAAAATACTTATATGTGCTAACATATCAACCATTTATAGAGTGCAAAAATGTGAAGTAACATAAAACTAATATATGTTCTCGATAATTTTTCACCGAAAAACGTGGCTCATTTAGCTCATGGCGGCTCACGAAGCCGGGCTCGAGTTGGCTCGTTATCGCTAACGAGCTAAAATCTTGGTTCGGCTTGGCTCGTTATCGTAACGAGCCGAGTCGAGCTGCCGAGCTTACGACGAGCCGAGCAAGCTAACGAGCTTCGAAGTTTTCCGTCCAAATTTATCCGTAGGCATCACCAACCCGATTGGAACCTATGGCCTCCATAATTTCCAGGTGTCTCCTACCCGCCGGCCCCATTTTTCTTTAGAAGCCTTGGCAATGTCCCAAATATTAACAAAGTATTCGTTGCACTTCTTAAACGAGTACTCCACAATACCGACACAGTGTACGCACGGATACCCTTGAACACTTTGTTAAATGATTCCGATGAATTGGTGGTCATCACGCCATACCTAAGGCCACCATCATCAAATGCGAGAGCCCACTTGTCCACATTACTCATCCGCCCTCGAAGTCAAGTCCTCGCAGGAGTGTTTAGGACCTTGTTCAACTCTCGCAAGCTTCTCCTTAAACCTCTCCTTCGCGGCGACAACAACACACGACCTTCAACTTCTGCGACGACCTCCTTCTTCCTTTGTCGCCGCCAAATGTTGGCGGCAAAGTGCCGCATGCACCATCGATTCTCAAGAGGGGGAAGCCCATCTATCTCCTCTCTGCGCAGCCATGAGCAATCCATTGTGCCGATCGATATCATGCAAATCCTATGGGACGTCTGACGATGACATGCATTCTAACAAGCTTCATGAACCAAGACCACCGAAAGTGTTCTGTTCTCGCTCTTGGCCAAAGCAAACGCTAAAGGGACAAGCTGGTTCTCCTGATCCACACCGACCGCCATCATCGTAACACCTTTGTACTTCCCGTAAGAAATGTTGCATCAACAAACACTACAGGCCGACAATGCTTGAATGCCTCGGGCCGACCGGGAAAACACCAAAACAATCATGCGCGTAACATGTTTAGGCACGCCGTCCGTGTCATCCACTATGCGGCCAGCAACGTGGATACCACCTAAGCCCCGGATTGAAGTGTTTCATGGCGGTAAGGATCCTAGGAGCTTGGTTGTATGCCTCCTTCCAATCACCCCATAACAGCTCTATAGCATGCTGCTTTGCTCGCCATGCCTTCATGTAGCTCACTCGATATCCGGTCCACCCCCATATGCTCTCGATCAAGGAGGCAACAGATACATCGCTATCGGCCTTAACAAGGCCGACAAGACGACGATTCGCAGAACGGGCCGTGTTTTTGTGCGTGCACCCCTTAGGCTTAGAAGACCGACACGTGTGAGGTTGCTTCACATTTCGAATCCTCCAAGTCTTGTTTGTCGCCTTCCTCGCCCAAACTCCCCAACCACATTTCTTCTTGCAAAGCACTCGTGGTACCGCTTGTTAGGGTTGCAAAGTGATCAACATAGTAGGGCCTATGATACCTAACGGCGTAGTCCGCAAGAAAGAACTTGAGATGCTCTAATGTGTCAAAGACCATCCCCTTCTTAATCTCCATCTCCTCGCTCTCTGTCCCCTCATCATCCAACAACAACAGACCGGTGTCACACACCGCTTCATCAACCATACTAATGTCCATGAAGTTGGGTACGGATGGTACCTCAACATGGACCTCCCCTCAACCGACTTAGCTCCACATCGGTGTACTCCATTCTAAACGACCCGTCCGTGGATGCAATATCCCCTATACTCATCGCCATCCTCCGTACTAGGCTCCGACCTATACTGCCCCTCAAAAATCTCCTCGAGCTACTTTCACTAAAAGAGAGCTCATCTCCGTAGTCTCCATCATCCTCCTCGATCCTACAAACATGTCGTCCATAGCACCAATCTCCTCCTCATCACACTCTTCCATACCTACCATCGCCGCCTTATCATCCTCTCTAACAACAAATGTTCCAACTCTTCCTCCCCGAAAGTAAGGTGCTCTACGGGCTCCTCATCCACGTTCTCAACCGCGGGCTCAACATCATGGTTACACACCTTCTCCACAACAACTTCCAAGCAACGAACACTACTACCCTTCACAACCTCTACAAAGTTCTTCCAATCATCGTCACATGACAAAGACATCAAGCATAGTGTGGTCGCTCCTTCCCACAAATCAAATCGACCTCTCAAGCTAAACAGCCATCCATACTTCTCACGACAATGGCCGACCAATTCAATCGAAGCTAGGAGGTCTACCAAAAAAATGAACTTGTTCATGCATGTTCTCAAACTTGATATCCCCTCTATCTCGCCACCAATAAAAATCGCACTAAACGGTCCATCTACAAATTATTTGGCAAAAAAATATATATAAGCACAACAACCATCTTACTAATATATTTTAGAAACAAACAAAACAAGTACATGGAACAAAGAAATACAATCATGTAATTCCTACTCTAGGTCAAATTCACAGCAAAAAAATATCCTAAACCGTTTACATGAACCACATTGCTTCAATAAACGATCCAATCAATCACAATTTCACATTACAAAATAGAAATTATATCTAACCCTAAACCACAATGCATGCATTCACAACTACTTTCATGCAACTCGATCTCCACCTCAAATCCACAAACCAAATCGAATCCTAAACCGATTCTACGAACCACATTGTATCAATTAACGCTTGAATCACGAACAATTTCAATCAAATAAAAAACTACCATGAACAAGGCAAAAATAGGAAATAGAGGGGGAGGAGAGGAGGGATTAGCACCTAATCGTGTTGGAGGATCGGGTGGGAGGCCGGGTATCCGATCCCCGCCGGGCGGGCGGCGCTCACCCGCCGCCGGCCCCGCCGGCCGCCCTCGCCGCCGGGGAGAGGGGGGGCCCCTCGCGGCCTCCTACGGCGCTGGGGCGGCGGGACTCGACGGTGGCGGCGGTAGGGCGGCCGGGCGGCGGCGTCCGGGCGGCGGGGAGGCCGGGCGGCGCGCCCAGCGGCGGGGGAGGGCGGCGGCGGGTCGGGCGGCGGCAATGCGGGCTCGGGCGGAGGAAGGAAAAGAGTGAGAGAGAAAGAAATGATTGAAGTCGGGCTGGTGGAACTCTAATTTAACACGCCGCGCCCGACCCGGGCGGGCGTGACATGGTGGGCCCCACACGGTTTCCACGAGGCCCAAACCGAAACCCTAACGGGCCGCCGCGCCGACGCATCGGGCGCGACAGACCCGTCAAGCGCTGCATGCATAGGCGCGACGTGGTGGGACCCGCGACCATCCACGCCAGCCTCCTCAACTAATGCCGCTTACGTGGCGGGACACGCCGCGCCACATGCATAGGCGACATGACATGTGTAAACTTCGCGCCTATGCATCCGGCGCGACAAAAAAGGGATATCCGGTGCAAATTGTTTTAAACTAGGGATAGATTTGAAATTTATTTTGAAAAAAGGCAAAATTTCGCAAAAAGTCCCATGTATAGTTGTCAAAAGTTTCCACTTCTCATCATGTTTTTAAAATTATTACTTAAAAATTATTTTTTTTGCAAAAAGCCACTTGTCATGAAGTTGACTAAGTCAACAACATGACAAGAGGCACTTTCAAAATAAAATGGTTTGCCAGAATATAAAATTTGATTGAATTTGAGCCGCATCTGAATTCAAAGTGACACCATGCATGTGACATGTGTTAATATTTCCTAAAACTAAATCGACCCTAACTCCACCACTCATCTGTTTCGCAAAGAAGGTTCATAATATAATCTGTGTGCATCCATGTGATTTTGTATTGCATATGCGCCTGGCCTTTATTTGAGTTTTGTGAAGTTATTTTCCTCTTCAAGCCCTGATTACCCGGTCCTAGTTTTTTTTTGGTTGAAACAGACCCGGTCCTAGTTGTGGTACTGAATGACCCTGATGTTAGGATGGTGAAGCTAATGGCGATGATGATGTGAATGAACCTAGGAGCGTCAAGCCTCATCAACAAATCATGCCTCAAGGAAAGAGTCGCAAGAGAGAGTGAAAGCTGAACTGGTGGAAGAAAATGCGAATGCAAGCCAGGCGCCTAAGAGAAGACCTTGATGTACTAGCCAAAGTAGTCGAGGCTGCTCAGGACTTCCCCAATGCGCCATGTGGCGTGTCGCCCGTCTTCCACGTCCTTGCCATTCACCAAGCTAATATGTCACACGCAATGGTGATCTCACGTGTTGTCATAGACTCCTACAGAAGAAGTTATGACTTTGTCTCATAAAAGAAGAAGGCATCACTTGAGGAGTGCGTTGGGGCAAGGAAGCCACCATCACCTTTGTAATGCAAAAAAAAAAAAATATGGAGCCATACAAAATGTTATAGAAATCAGCCCATTTTTATTTTTTTATAGAAAAAAAGATAGAAAACAATTAAAAAGTATTTCATTCAAAAAAGATGCAGGTATTATAACCCCCACCCACCCCCACCCCACACACACACACACTCACCAACACAAAAAAAAAAAAAAAAAAAAAATCCTACAAGACCAATTAACTTCACAGGTAAATAAGTTGACTGAAGAAATTAGTATCAGTCGGCTTATCAACCATAGAAACCATCAACCGAATAGGGCCGAAAACTCCAAATATATGTTCCATAAACTCTCAAATTTCTACTTATTGTGTGCATTATCAATTTGATCCAAAAAAATCAAAGACAATTTATAATTAGTTCAATTTCATCATATACAGTTTACTACTGAAATAAAAATTCTATATGCGTCAATAATATATAATTCTTTTTCCCTTCCTTATTGCTAGTCATAATTTATTGATATTACTCCGTCTTTAGTAAACCAATTCTCTTGTTAAGCAGGAGCAAATCCACCTGTAACACAAATCCTTTAACAAAAGTTAGGAGTCTAGTCACATTTGGGGGCTTTATTTGGATGCTTAACGCACCACAATCCATGTGTAGGAGTATTTGTGTTGTTTGGTGTGTCCTTGTGTATTATTGGTGTTAAGAATACACCTCAATCCATAATATTGGTATGGTTTGGTGTGTCCATGTGTATTGGTGTGGTTCGGTGAGGTGCCTTCTTAAGCACTAGACGTTCACAATATTAGAACTAGGGAATTCCCCAGCGTTGCTGCGGGAATTAAAGAAGAATGCATTGTTTATAAGAAAGAATGTCATGTTATCATCTCATTTCGACAGGGACTTGTAGTAGAAATACCATTGTATTGATTATACACAACTATTTGTCTTGACCAAAGTGACAAGGTATTTGAAATGTATTATTTGAACAGAGTATTATCAAATTATTATTTAGATAAGACGGTTTATCGACTGTTGGATAGATGTCCAATTGCGGTAATAAAATAAAAGACATGTAATTATTTATTTAAGGGAGTCTTTGGCAGCTGACTTAATTCCTTTTGGTCCGTTCTTCATGACTGACGGTGCAATTAACTTGTAATGGCTACCTGTATCAATTGCGAGTATAATATAAATGTTAGATATTATATTCGATTTATTAATTGAATGTTAAATGTTTGTATTAATCTGTTAAGTACCTCTTAATGTGTCTTTTGTTGTTTTCCTTCAGGATGAACTCGAGCTTTCTGGTTAAGATCAAGCTTTCTTTTGGTCTGTGAGTTGCTGCAAAATAGATGAAATGTGAAGGTGTTATAGATATATAGATTAGGTTGATCCATCTTCTCTTGCCAAATGATAATGTATTGGATATAAATTTAATAAATTATGTATGAACATGTAATGAACGATATGCAATGCAAGTGATGTATTTTGAAATTGACTAAATCAGTGAAGAATAAGGGGCTGGTTGCAGGCAGTAAAACGGCTCTAGTTGGGAAGATTTTTGTCTTTTGTGTGCTGAAGCACAGTATAGGCTATCTAATGTTATCTAAATTGAAGGATCTATTATGTTTGGGCCTTGCATTCAGTTGCGACTCAATCAACAATCCATGGACAGAGAAGGATTAAATGGAAGTTGACTTTCACCTCACTCCAAAGATACTACATATTACCAGCACCAAGGCACCAGCAAGCTAAGCATGCAGCAGCATCCCAGGGTTGAGAACAGCGTACCACCAAATGGCTGGTTTCATTTATGAGAAACTTTTCGACAACACTTAAAGGAGATATGAAGCACCTCTCATTGTGGCTGGTCAAGAATAAAGATGGGAACACTAAGGGAGGGATGGTACCATGGATATCTCCTTAGAAGAAACAGAAAATATGCTGCTGTAAATAAGAAAGGGCATTTCAGGATCGATTAATTGGCAATCGTGAGAACCATTGTGTAACAGATTAAGAACAATTATGGATAATGTGTGTTGGTAAGGTTGCATGTCAACAGAAATAGTTAGTTAACTTCAATATGAAGTATGCCTTGGATTAATTTTTGAGAAAGGTATTTCAAAGATGGTATGTAGCATTATTTACCTGTCCTGAGATGATGATGATTGTATAGCTTCATTAGATTGAGCTTGAGAATTTTTGGAGCCACCTGGGTAACACTGAGTTCTTTTGCCTCTGAGCAGCTGGAGAATGGAGGAGACGACGTTAATTTTCCATTAGGTGTCATCAATGGAAACACATAATGGATCAGCTGTTTTTTTTTTTTGCATGTAAGTTATTGTTAAAACAATAAATAGAGGAACAACAGGCTTACAATTTTGCAAATGATATGTTTGGTAACAGAATTTGATCCATCTTATTGGGTTTTTTTTTTTTGCATGTAAGTTATTGTTAAAACCAAAAATAGAGGAAGAACAGCTGACAATTTTGCAAATGATATGTGTGGTAACATAATTTGATCCATGCCATAGGGTCATGCTGGCTGATATTCTTATAGGGGCACCTTTAGCAGTACATCACAGTAAAAAAAAAGCAACATGGGTCCATCATTGACAGAACCGAGGGAACATTTCCTCCATGGTTGCCCAAAGGCCAAAACTTTTGATGTTTGAGACAATCGGTAGATAGATTATTGGGACTAAGAACTGGGATGTGAAATGCTTTTTGGCATAAATGAATTTTTGGAATATTACCTCTCCGGGTGGTGGTAGCGACATGCTTCGTTATGACCGTTTCAAAGGAGCACAAAACAAATCTCTACTCCTTGATGTTATTGAAGCAGCCAAAAATGAAAGGATACCTCGCTTTGTTCAAGAAAAGCATATTGGTTAGGACATTTATAAATTGTTAGGAGCAATTAAAGAGTCAAATCAAAATATTTGGAAGCACATTGCAAGAAGGATAAATTTAGTAGTTGCAAATAAAACTAATCGATGCACCTGTGGATCTTCCATGGAGTAAAAACACAGATCTCCTAGATGTTATTGAAGCAGCCAAAAATGAAAGGATACCTCGCTTTGTTCAAGAAAAGCATATTGGTTAGGACATTTATAAATTGTTAGGAGCAATTAAAGAGTCAAATCAAAATATTTGGAAGCACATTGCAAGAAGGAAAAATTTAGTAGTTGCAAATAAAACTAATCGATGCACCTGTGGATCTTCCATGGAGTAAAAACACAGATCGAATCAACAATAGAAAACTGATTATGGGAAGGTGGCAGTTTAAACTTTCTGTCAGAATACCTCAGTTTAAACTTTCTATCAGAATACCTTGCTTTCTTGAAGAAAAGCATATTGATACTATTTATGTCTTTGCTAGTGGAACTTATTACATGACATAGTCATCATGTTTTGGTAATGGGAGAATTCAAATGCAGTTTGTTTCTATAATCCTAAAATTGGATTGTGGTTATAATGTTTAAAGTTTGACATAAACAATGTGCCATTGCCAAAAAAAAATGGCATATTGCGTTACGTAGAAAAGTGGTATGCTGCTAAAGACAGCCTCCTAACTGTTACTTTATATGGCTAATCTTGTGGCCCTAGCAGCCTAGCAAAAAAGCTCAATCAGAGAAGGAAAATAAGGAAAGCTAATATCTGAAGTATACTAACTATCCTATTCAGGTTCAGAGAGACGTGAATCTTCAGTTATCGCATAATATTCATTCACTTGATTTTGATCAACTATGAGTTCTGGGGTGTCGACTTAGCTATTTGCCGAAAAAAAGCACAGCCTTCTACCCATTATATAGACAATTAGGTAGAGCTCTTAGCAAAGATGATATCTAACAGATCAAACAAAGGTAGAGACTTGAAAATCTTCCAAACAGGAGAGAAAGGACAGATACCTAGGGTGTGTTCGGGTTGGTTTATGCCGATGGCTGATTTCGGGCTGATTTAATAGTATTCTGTGAGGGGAATAAGCTGAAATAAGCCAAGCCAAGCACAAGCGAACACGTTCATACCTTGTCGAGGTACCTGATCTGGATAATGAAGAATACAACGATTCCCCAGGTCTCCAGCGTAACAAACATCCAAAAACCTGCATAATTATTGGGATTTTTCCATGAGCGTGGATGCCAAATAATAGAAAATTGGAGACATAGTAAATCAACCACCCGCGGCCTCCACCTCCCGAGGAGAAGGCTTCTTCGTCGCCCCGCCCTGTCGCCCGTGGGCGCTTCCCCGCCGCATGGAGCTCCGCCCCCCCCGCCGCCTCCAAATCCTCCTTCCTCCCTTCCCGCCGCGCCCCGAATCGGCCGGCTGCCGGCGTCCCCCGCCCGCCGACGGCCAACCATGGAACCACCGGATCCCCGATGTCGAGCCACCTGCTTTCTCGCGCGCTGGAAGGGCGCGACCCCGACGCCCCGACCGCCCGCCATGCCCCGCCGCGCCCGACAAGTCAGGGATCGAGCTCGTCCGTCCGCGCCATGAGCGTGAACCCCGCCACGATGGCCTCAGATACGCACGCGCCGCCGAGAGGGCCCGTGCTCCAGAAACGCCGGCCGCCGCCGAAAGCGTGAAACCAAGAGCCGGCCTCCGCGAGCGAGTTCATCGAGCCGCGTCGCAGAGAGAGGGAGAAGGGCACCGGAGTAGGGGGCCCGAAGGATCCGATGCGTCCGAAATTAAGGAGAGATATCGCTGTGCCTTCATCTCGCAGATGACGCTGTCTCTTCATGTACTCGGCGCACTCGGTGGAATCGGGGATATGTGAGGGGTGGACGGTCGCCGCGAAAAGAGCGAGGCAGGCGAAGAGGCCGCGGCGCGCGCGAGGGCAGGAGCGAATAGTAACGAAGGATGATGACGTGTCACCTCTCGCATGCGTAGAGAACTCCTCTAGTGGCCTCCTTCTAGGGTTATAGATGTTTAGAAAGCCGTGCGCCGCCGCTGGCCGCAACCGCCAGCGCTCCCAAATTCGCCACTTCTCGAGGAGCATCTTGCTTCGACCATTCATCTCCCCTCACCGTTCTGGCGCCTCCACCACGGCCCGGGGCGCCGCTGACAGCCGGCAATGCGACCCGCATTCGCTCCTCCTCCCACTCCTCGGTGCAAACATCTCCCTATCGCAGCCGCTGCCGACGTGCAGGCACGCTCCATGGCCACGCTTGATCTCCTCATCCTGCTGCTCGTTTCCTTTTTGGCTAACCAAAGATCCGACAGCCGATGCTACTGTTGGCCACGCCCAAGCCGGCCGCCGTCGCCGTGCTTGCCTACCTCCCGGCCGCGAGGCCGTGCTCGCCGATGCCGCGTTCCTCTTCCCGCCCGCTTCCGGCTCCCGCGGGGCGCCGTGCCCCTGTCCCAAGGGCTGGCGCTACCCGCGGAGGGCGCTTGATTTCGACATCCAAATGCTTCCGCCGCGAACCGAGGAGGCCGCGCGCTGGCCGGCAGCCGGAGCACCGTCGGCATGCGCCCGACGCATCCATGTGGCCCGAGATCGAGGCGCCGGGCGTGGAAGGGGAGGCAAGGGTGGAAAGAACACGTACTTCACGTGCCTTCCCAACGAGCTCCGCGGATGGCGCCGCCAAACGGCCGAGCCGTGCTGCTCTTCCTCAACCGGTGTGGTCGTCCCGGCTGCTGAAATGCTCGAAGGATGGGGACTCCCAAGAGCAAGCGGCGCGACAAGATGTGAGTGATACTGATTGTAATGGTTGTTGGATTTTTGTTAAGATTGTTTGTATTTCATTCTCGCATTTAAGTTTCTTGGCCTAGAATACTTCTTAATTTCTTTGCATTGCCTTGAAATATCTACCTATTTATTAGTGTTTGGAGATAAACTTGTTTACTTATTATGATTATGATTGATTTACGGATGACTAAAGTACGAAGGGTACTACATAATACTTTCTACTCCCTGTTTTTTAGATAATGGATAATAAAATCCGGCCTCTACATCCGGGGATAATAAAATCCGCCTCTACATCCAGGGATGTACACAGTCAATTATTACAGAGTTTTGATAGGAGAAAAACAAAACAAAAGCAAGCCAATTGTCCGTAACATAGACATAGGAACTAAAACAAACGGAAAAAGATGCTTCCACCCTCTATTGAAATTTCTAAAGCAACCATCTCCAATTGCTTGCTCAACACAACGAGGACGTCCTTTGCTTGCTCAGCACGCTGCAGCTGGGCCCTGAAGCGTAGCCAATAAGCTCCCATGAAGATAACCTGTATAATAGAGTTAGATTTCATTTTTTAAAAAAATCGTGTCATTGTGACATCTCCAGATGGCCTAGAATAAGGCAGCCACACCAACCCAAATCGGTGGCTTTAGTCTGCTTTTTGTTGATTATTAAGCAAAGTACCAAACATATGGTTAGTAGAAACAGGTTGGGTAAGGTTAGTAGCATAGAAAATAATCCTCCAAATCATCTTGGCAAAAGGCGGAGTCAAAAAAGAGGTGTTGGATAGTTTCATTCATGTTACAACACTCGCATTTCTGACTCCCTTTCTAATTTTTCCTTGCAAGGTTGTCTTTTTGTCAAAAAACGACACCTCTTTGGACAAAACCGAGGAAAATTTTAATTTTTAGAGGTATTTTCCATTTCGGATCCTCTTATGTTGGAAGGGTGGATTTGTATCTATAGCATCAAGATACATAGACCGGACGGAGAAAACTCCAGGACTTGAATAAAAAGCCATTTAAAATAGTCTTTACCATCCACCGTGAGCCACATTAGAGATCTGAGCTACAAGGTTAAGCCACTCTAAAAGGTTATTATCCACTAAAGATCTCCTAAATGAAATATTAAGAGGATTAGAGGACATAACTTTTTGAAACCGTTGCATGTCGATCCCTAGCTATATTATATAAGCTCGGGTATCTAAGTTTGAGGGGCTTATCACCTAACTAAGTATCTTCCCTTAACCTTGTGCTGGTTCCATCTTTAATTATGAAACAGCCTTTAGCAAGCACCTCATCTTTAATATGCATGAGGCCTCTCCAAAAATGAGAGTCATTGGGTTTGGCTGACACTTGGGTTAGAGTCTTGGAACTCAAGTATTTATTCCTTAGCAAGGATTGCCAGGTGCCATCGGTGTTTATAAGATTGACAATCCATTTGGCCAATAAACATTTGTTTTGTAGATACAAGTCTAGAATTCCGAGACCACCTTGATCCTTAGGGCGACATAAGATGTCCCACTTAGCGAGTCTATATTTGTGTTTATCTCATAGACCCCGCTTTAAGAATCTTGATCCGAAATTGATCAAGATTTTTGAGGACTCCTTTTGGAACCTCAAAAAAGGACATCATGAACATTGGGAGACTGCTTAAGGCAGAGTTTAGCAATACAAGTCTCCCCATAGGATAGGTATTTAGCTTTCCAGCAAGAAAGTTTTTATTCAAAGCGTTCTTCCACCTTTCTCCATTCAGAATTTAGGAGTTGTCTATGGTGCATTGGGATACCTAAATATCTGAAAGGATAGGCCCCTCGCTTTGCAACCAAAGAGTGTTGTATAATAATGTTCCATCTCTTTGGCAGCACCATAACAGAAGATTTCACTTTTGTAGAAATTAATCTTGAGACCCGATAATCGTTCAAAAACGTAAAGCAAAAGTTTTGATTTTTTTAAACTTGCTCGGGTTATGGTCTAAAAAGATAATGGTATCGTCTGCATATTGTAAAATGGATAAACCATCATCAATTAGGTGTGGGATAATCCCTCTTATTTGTCCATCGGCTTTTGCTCTATTAATGAGAAGAGCTAGCATATCAGCAACGATGTTAAACAAGATAGGCGACAGAGGATCTCCTTGTCTAAGGCCACGTTTGGTCCGGAAGTAGGGGCCAATATCGTCATTGACTTTAACCCCCACACTCCCCCTGTGACCATGTTCCGGACCCATCTACACCATTTGGGAGAGAACCCTTCATGCGTAGAGTTTGCCGTAGGAAGGACCATTTGACCTTGTCATAGGCCTTTTCAAAATCAATTTTGAAAATGACGCCATTCCTTTTCTTGGTTTGTAATTCATGGATAGTTTAGGTGTAGAATAACTACTCCTTCCATGATATTCCTCTCTGGCATGAATGTCGTCTGCGTCGGACTCACCACTGTCTTAGCTACTTTATTCAGTCTGTTAGTTCCCACTTTTGTAAAAATTTTGAAACTAACATTAAGGACACAAAATTGGTCTATATTCTTTGAATAGTAGTAGCGTTTTGAGTTTTGGGGATCGGAGAGATTATTCCAAAATTGAGACTAAAAAAGATCTAGATTCTCCTTATGGATTTCATAGAAGATGGACAGAAGATCGTCCTTGATTACCTCCCAAAAAACCTGATAGAATTCGGTAGGAAAACCATCGTGTCCTGGAGCTTTATTGTGTTCCATTTGGAAAATGGCTTCCCTCACTTCAGATTCGATGAAGTCAACAATGAGGATATCATTTTCCTCTGGGGTAACTTGTGGAATATCTATAATTTGATCTTCCATCAAAGTCATTTCGGTCTGCTTTTGGTGGACCAAAAAGATTTTATAATAGTTTGTAATGTGACTTTTTCGTACGTCATCACCAATAACAACACCTTGATCATTTTCAAGTCTATAAATATGTTGTTTTCGATGTTTCCCGTTAGCCACTAAGTGAAAGAACCTAGTGTTTGCATCTCCCTCTAATAAGGATTTAACTTTGGCTCTCTCGCACCATTTTAGTTCCTCTTCTCTCAAAAAGAGAAACTAAGCGTTCTTTTAGGTATTGCTTGAGATTGATTTCTTGATCGATAGACAATCCGTCTCACTTTTTTATCCAGCTTTCGTGTAAGAGGGCTAAAAGAGTCTTCTTCTCTTTTTTATAGGTTCCTCGCAGTATTTGCAGCCCACCCTTTAAAATATTGTCTTAGTTTGCGAATTTTGGCTTGCCAACATTCTAAAGGGTTGGATCCCGAGGTTTCAGATTGCCAAACATTTGCAACCATATCATAAAAAACCCTCCCTTATTAACCACCCTCTTTCAAATCAAGGGTCTAAGCCTGGTCCGGTGGGTAGACACACCGAGTGCTAATTATGAGGGGAGTATGGTCGGAAATATTCCGGTCTCTAGGCTCCACCATAGTTAGAGGGAATTGATTCTTCCAATCCGTACTAACTAAGACTTGATCAAGCTTTTCGAAAGTTGGGTTATCCCTCGTCCGCCCAAGTAAATTGGCGGCCCGACATGATGATTTCTCTAAGGTCAAGAGATTCAATGACCGCATTAAAAAGGTTCGGCCATTTAGGGTCAAAATCCCTGTGCTTTTGTCCTCGTGGTTACGCGATAATATTAAAATCTCCACCAATAAGATAAGGGAGATTTTCTTTCGAACATGTATTAGCTAGTTCTCGCGAGGAAAGCACTCTTGTTTTGATGTTGTGCTGGTCCATAAATAGAATAAAGGACAAATTTGAAGTCATTTACTTTATATCGTAAAGTGAATTTCACATAGAAATCCTCTTCGTTAATGGCTCCAATGTCAAAAATTGTCGCCTACTCAAGTAAAATACCCCGGATCTACCATGAGGAGCCATAGCATGCCAAAGAAAGTCACGCCCTCCACAAAGGTTTTTGAGAACATGATCCGGAAAGAGTCTCGACCAGTTTGAGATAGCAATAAAATTTATCTCGCTCCTCTTTAACTAACTCGCCAAAAATCTGTTTAGCCAAGTCGAGCAAGGTCTCGCTATTCCGTAAAACTCCTTTCATTTTATAACTATTTTGGAAGGAGTTTTAGGCTTTTTAGGATATTTGGCCTTATTATATTTTTTTTTCCTATGCGGATGGGAGATAGATCTATGATATGATCATTCTCCGCGACTAGCGGGTTCTCATTAAAATTTCCACAAATGTGGTCGAGAATCGCATCCAGCGTTCTTCCTTTTCATCATCGCTAGTAAAATTATTAACTCTAGGTTTTGATTTCTTGGAATTAGCACTAAGAACCAATCTATCAACATCTAGATTTTTAATAGCAACAACATCGAGGAAGTTATGTCGATGCCTACCCTACCAAGTTTTGAAATAATAACAAAATCTAAAAGCTAGCGAAAAGAGGTACCGAAGATTCAAGGTTCTTTTTCATCGCCATCCGTTCTGCCTTGCATAGGGTGTGCTTTCGTCCCGCCTTTGTCGCATTCCTTTGGCTCCGTCGGTTGTGGAGTAGGGGCAACCGCCCCACCACAACCAAGAAGGAGGCGTCGCGGCAGTCTTGTGGAAAGGTCCTTGACGGCACCGGACCCGGCCGGCTCCTCGGCGACCGCACCAAAGCGGCGTGGCCGCTGAATGTGCCGCCGGCCGCTCCTTGACATCGCCAGCTAGCCAGCGGATCCGGCCACTCACCGCTCGCCAGGCCAGCCTGGGCGGCAAAGAAGCAGCCGCATCGGCCGTGGCGGCAAGAAGAAATGGCCGCAGCACAAGCACGCCGGCACGCCGACCTTCCACCATCACCGGCCAAGGGCTGTGGTGGCCGAGGGAAGCGCCCACCGGGAAGACCTCGACGAATCAAGAAGACCCACCGGTTCGCACCTCACACGCTCACCATGGACATCTGGACGGCACCTCGACGAAGGCATCGCTGGGAGCCGTGGGTCGAGACGTCGCGTCGGCTGGTGCTCCTGACATCAGCAACAAAAGAAGCCGCTCACGCCGCGGCCAAAGCCAACAACAGCCTTGGCAGGCGGCAACAACATCCACCGGCCGGCCACTTTTGTGTCGAGAAGCCGAGCTGGTTCACTCCGATGACCGTCCCCATCGTGCCTTCAAGAGCCGCGCGGGCGGGGGGAAGCGCCGTTGGCGCTCGACGCTTGCATCCATCGCAGCAGGCCGGCTTGTGCATCACCAGCCACCAAGGATGGCAACATCCGCCTCACGAAACCTCGACATCGACCCTCTTCGAAACCTCCTCGACACCGGCATCAAGGGACGCTGTGGCCGAAGGATTCACCGGGGGCTGCTCCTTGGCAACGGCAACAGCAGAGGCCACCTGTTCACCATGGGCGGCAACACAAGATCGAGCACCCGCGCAGCGCCCCCATCATCATCATCACAGAGCACCGCACCAATGCCCCCATCATCAAGGGCAGCTTGAACCTGAAATTCCACCGCTACTCTCCGCATCGCCAGCCAGCCAGGGTAAGTGAGCAAGGGTAGCCCGCCCCCCAAAGGAGGAGTAAACAAAATTTCTCCACTTTCATCAACATCACTTCCCAGCAAAGAATGATGTTTAATAGGAGGTGCTAACATGGCATTATAGTTTGCTAGATCATCCTCAGTGAAAGGTGAATTGAGCCTCCAAACAAGCCTCTTCTCCTTGTCGGCCAAAGACTTGATGCTTACTTCTTCAAAGAGCTGCTCACCCGCCAAAGTAGCCTGTTTAAGGGAAGCTCCACTAAGCGAGTGCGAGGGTAGAGCACCATCAGCAGAAGAAGAAGAAGTGCCCACCGGGCCCTGTGGTTTTGGAGCATCATCATCCTCCGCTTCTTCCATCTCCTGATCACCATCCATGTCTTTATCCTCATCTCCCAAGAGGTCATCATCATCATGACTAATCTCTGGTGCCACTTCATCTGGCTTGAAGTAAAGACGATACAAATCCCCCTTGACACAGACATCACCAAAAGGTGGGATTTTTTTGACATCAAAAACCGCCACCAAGATTCTAATCTCTCCTGTCTGACGAAGATGATAAACATCCACTTTTTGAGTAGCACCAACCATCGTTCCAACCGCCCAAAGTGGTAGGAAGGAACGAAGTGGACGTGGTACATTGGTGACCGTCACCCACACCTTTTCCAACACTTTGATAGGCTTGACATCATCAACATACTCTTTAAACAAAAGAGTACCTTCCTTGTTCTTTGTCGTAACTGTCTCAATAGCTACCATGCGGTCTAATTCCTCCTTGCTCGGGAAAGGGGCAATGTAGGTCTGCCCTCTCACTTCCTGCACTTCCCATTGCCAATGCACCGGGATGATCCTTGATAGTTCTGGACAGCGAAAGAAACGAAAGCGAACCTCACCAGATTGCACGCGATAATTTGTGCGGCAATAGAGTTCTTGGAGGAGGAGACAATGTCATTGAGGTTGGCAGCTTGAATTTGGAAAGCCCATACCATCTTCACTGCACCGCAGTAAGCAAATGGAAGGTTTTGGTCCTCGCAACAAAGGGCATTGGTTTGTGTAGTGATCCTCAGTAAGCGGATGACACATTCCAAATTGCTCGGTCGCTTCCTCTTTGGCCTGCCAAGGTCATCATCCGCTCCCCGTGCCCACGTGGACACGAGGGTTGTCTCCGTTTCTCGGGCATTTGCCTCGAGGAGGATCGAGGGGCGGGAGCATCTGGCCGTCGCATCAATGCGGGGGCGGTGTCATCACCGCAATATGAGGCGCCCGGCCACGATCAGCCGTGCCGCCTGCATCATGGGGTGCACGGCCACGATCGCCAGCGCGCCCTCGATCCACCGCATTCCTCGCCCGCGGACGGCCGCCCCGTTCCCTACGCGCTCAAGACCTCAGCGACCACGCGATCGGGGACACCTCCTCGACCACGATCGCGGCAGCAGCGACCAAACTTCGCGCGACCGATCGCGCCTCGGCCGAGGTCCATCTTGATCTCGATCCACGGCTCCAACACGGCCCGCCACATATTGGCTCGGACGGCGAAACGACGTCCTTGACCGCCGGCCATGAGGACGACGCGATACGTCGGCTTTGGAGGAAGGAGTTCCGGCGGCACCCGCGGGATTCACAAGGCGGCGCCTAGGGTTTTTCGGTTGGTGTCGAGTGCGTCGCTGTGAAGTTTCCCTAGGCGTGACTCGGTCGAACCCAAAGTCGGAATGGGTTTGGTTCAACCGGGTGCCTGATTTGCACCTCTTGCCCCCGACCCGCTTGGTTTGAAATTCGAAACTCCACCAATCCCGGATCGAGACCCGCGACGTCGGCTTCTTCACCGCCCGGCGATGGATCGCCGAAGGCACGGGCGGCGTGATCCGCGGTGGGGGGGGGGGGGCCCTTCCAAAGAGACTTCAAGGTGGCTTTACCGGGCGTGGAGATACCAGCAGGCTTTCCCCGGACGTGAGACCGATCCATCTCCGGCTACCGCTTGAATTCGGCGGTAGGGACGAGAAGTGGATCTACCAGCGCCATGGAAGAGATCTTGACAAACCTTTCGGTCCGCGGCTCTTGGCAAGGGAGTCCGCTTCTCCAAGATGCTCACAATTGGAGTCGGAGTCGGAGTCCCAAAATTTGCCGTGCACTTGATTCGGAATCATCGTGGAAATAAGATGGAGGTCTCCAAAGATGAGCCGACTCTTCACTGCTTCAAGATCCCATGGCGGGGGTTCCTTGGCGTTGATCCGCCACAAAGCTTTCTTGGATCGTAGGGGCTAAGGCGACCGCCGGCATCACCCATGGGATGGGGAGACGGCAACCACCGGGGAGAGCACCGGTCGGAGGAAGGAGCGTCCCCTCCGGCGAGCACGAAGTTGAAGGCGGGGCGGTGAGGGTCACCGGGCGGCGAACACTGACGACCCCCGAGCCGTGAGGGCCACCGGCGTTGAGGCACACGGCCACTAGGCTAGATCGCCCCGGTCGGCCGCCGGACTCCAGCCGGCCGGACATGATGAATTCTACCGAGCATCCAGACTTTCTACTCCCTCGTTGAGGCTTACTATTTTATTTGTTGGACATGGGTTGATCTTCTGAATAACCTTTCCTTACTTAGAGTGCCTAGCTTACAATCCACTCGAGTTGATCTTTCAAAAAGAAAAAAAAAAAAATTCACTAGAGGAACGTCATATAGAGCAATTTGCGTAAATTTAAAAAATAATACAAATTAGTTAGACACTTCTTCATGCCTTTGGAAGCCACGGCTGAATGAGAAGATAATTAACAATAAAATGCTGCTACATTGCGCCTCTCGCAAATGATGTTTGATGATTTAACCCGACCATTTCCTAGCCTCGCCTTTCACTACCGTTCTGCTATCCGTGGGCAAATTCTTTCCCGTGAGCTAACAGAACAAATCACGGAAATCACTACCTATCCCGTGAGCCAAAAGAAAACATCACGGGAAAGAAAAAAGATCACGGGAAAACATATTTCCGTGAGGTATAGCTCACGGGAAAGCCCCATCCCTTTCCTCAGTGAGAACGGGGCTCACGGAAAGCTAACCGCCGTGAGCCCCCCCCCCCTCCGTCACCTCCGTGCCCCTTTCCCCGTGAGAACTCCGTCAAGCTCACGGGATATCTTTTTCCCATGAGTAGGCTTTCCCGTGGGCCAAACAAAGAGGCCTCCGTGAAAGGGCCCCATTTCCCCGAAAGCGGTACCACGCTCACGGAAAGACGCCACGAAAATTTTTTTAGATTTTCATCTCCAAACTTTTTCTACACTTGTTGCACATCATATGGCACTCAATATTAAAGTTTGGTGAATTATTGACTTTATTTGATATATTTAGTTAATTATTCTCTTTTTATGGGAATTTATGAAATGAGACCAAATTTGAACTACAAGTGCTTCAAATTTTTGAAAAAAAAATAGTAGAAAATTTATATTCCTCATACTCAACACAATGTAAGGCCTTGCATTTAAAAAAAAACGAAATCTGGAACATCTTAATACGAAATCATCAACTCTAATCCCCTTGCTCGAAAGTGGTTTAAAAATTCTAGAAAATAAACCGATGTGCAAAAAATCATGAAATTTGATAATATGTCATGATATCTTATGCCGAGGCTATGATAAAAATTTGAAACATTTCAAGACAAGTTGGCACGTCACGATGTTCACAGTGCTCTAACATCTACGAAAAGGTTCATGTTTGTTGAGAATGATCTAGTGTCATTTCATGTGGATGTGGCGGTCAAGTTGTGGTTTGGCTACTGAAACTTTTTCTATATGCAAATGGACCTCGATATTGTGTCATGTCTATTTTCGAGAATTTTTTGGATTATTTTGGTAATTATTATAATTTTTTGTTGTAGTGAAGTAAATACAATTTTGAAAAAAGGAGATAGAACCACATGAAATAATGACAATTTTTTTTCGCGCAAGGATCAATTATGTATGGGTGAGTGTATGTGATGAGGTATTTTTAAAGTAATGTTGATCAAAGTTTGAAAATATATCTCATTTAGAAAAAGAAAGGGGAGAATTAAATTTAATTCCTGAAAAACCCTTTCCCGTGAGCAGCTCACGGGGAGCGGCAACCTCTTTCCCGTGATGGATGTCGGGGGATCACCGGAAAGAGGTGGTCGGTGGGACCCGCCTCGCAGGTGGCGGCGGTGGATATTTAAAAAACAAAAAACCTCTTTCCCCGTGATGGATCTTGGGGGATCACGGGAAAGAGGTGGTCGTAGGGACCCGCCTCGCGGGTGGCGGCGTTCTTATTTAAAAAAAAAAAAAAACCTCTTTCCGTGATGGATGCGGGTGGATCACGGGAAAGAGGCGTCTTTCCCGTGAGCGGCCCGGATCCATCACGGAAATCGTTATTTTTTTTACAAAGTCAACACACCACACACTCACTCGACACCACACACGCACGCACACGCCCGCACACACACAACACACACACGCACACCGGAGCAGCGCCGCCGCCGCCACCCCGACGAGCCGCCGGGCCGCCACCACCGCAGCGCCCCGCCCCCCCCCCGGCGGCGCGCGCCCCGCCTCCGCGGCGGCCTCAAGCCGGCAGCCCGCCCCGACGGGCGCCGGCGGCCGCGGCGCCCGCCGGGATCGCGGCCGGGCCGGGCCGGGCCGGAAGGAGTTGGGGGGGGGGGGGGAGGGAAGGGGAGGAAGGAAGAGGTGGTGGAAGGAGGGAGAAGGGAGGAGAGGAGGAGGAAGGAAGAGGAGGAGGAAGGAGGGAAAAGGGGGAGAAGAGGAGGAGGAGGAGGGGGAAGGAAGGAGAGGAGGAGGAGGACCGCCCACCGCCGCCCCGGTGTGCCCGCCACCCTTGCGACCTCGCACCGCCGCCACCCGCCGGCGGAAGAGAGGGGAGGAGGGACCGCCCACCGCCGTCCGTCGTCTTCAGCCTCGCAGTTGTCGGCCATCGTGCCGTTGATGTGAATATGATTGTCGGCCATCGTGCCCCCTGATGTGAATATGATTGTCGGCCATCGTGCCACGTGCTTTGTTTGTGTATTGGAAACCTCCCGTGCAGGGGAGGTTCTGTCAAAATTTTGAACTGATCCCGTGTGTTTCTTTTTATGCAGAGAGCAGCCTTCTGCTGAGCGGAGTTGAGTGCGTTGCCGAGCCGGCGAGTCCCCTGGCGGCCCCCGATCTTCTTCCTCGCCGGCTAGGGTGACTCCACCGCGACCCTAGGTATGACCCCTCCTTCCGTGTCATGGTCGTAGCTAGGTCGCGCAGCCTCGCGCTTAGGGCGTCTCCGTTCAAAGAGATACGGTTGGAAGTATGCGAGCATCCCCCGCATACCTATAACCGTATCTGTTTGGAATTGTCCACGTTTTTGGACAACCCAAGGATGCGTAGATGAGGTTTGTTCCATGCTCCACTCCTGCCCGATTCCGAGTTTCGGTAGCATCTCCCTCGTTTGTTCTTGAATACACGACTCCCCATCTTGGGAGGACGTGTATTTGGAGAACAAATGGGAGGTGTCGCCGAAATTCTGTCTCGGATAGGAGTGGAGCATGGAACCGACCTCATCTACGCATCCCGGTGGGGATTAGGACCTATCTTCACCTATTAGATGGTAGGATCGTTGTGTAGATGCACCGCATTCTTATATTCTCGATATATGATAGAGAATGGATGACCGTGCGTGGATATACGATGGTTGGAGGAGTTTTGGAGATTATGACCTTGAGTGGGTTAAGAAGAGCAAATTGCTTTTTCGTGGACAAGGCTTTTTTAGAATGCTCGAGGTGCGAGTAAGGTTTGGTGTCCATGCAAGAAATGTGAGAATAAAAAAGGCAAAGTAAGGAGGACATGTCTAAACATCTTCCCAAGTATGGATGGACGGATGGCTATAAGCGGTGGATCTTCCATGGTGAAACTGAAAGGTATGAGAGACGAGGTCGTGAGGCAACGCGATCGATGATCTTGCTTCGATGCCGGATAGGAGACATGATAGATGACTTTCATGCCGGAAACTTTGAGCAAGGACTTGGGGATGAGGGGAGGAGGAGCCGGAAGAAACCGCAAAGGCCTATTATACCATGTTGGAGGCGGCACGAAAAAACCCCTTCACGACTATTGTGAGGTCTCCAAACTAGATGTCATTTCACGCCTTATGGATTTGAAGGCCCGATGCAATATTAGTCGAGACGGCTTCACCGACATGTTGACGATCTTTGGGGGGCTTGCTTCTCGCGAGGTCACGTCTTTGCCAAAGAACATGTACAAGTCGAGAAACTCCTCAAGGTACTCAAGATGCCATACGAGCGTATACATGCTTGTGAGAACGGGTGCGTCTTATTTAGGAAAGAGTACAAAGATGATACGCATTGTCCAAAGTGTAAATCCTCAAGGTTCATAGAGGTAGACCCCGTGAAGACGGTGAGAAGAGGCAGCTTAAGGTCCCCTGCGTGAAAAATCCTACGGTACCTTCCCTTCGGACCGAGGTTACAACGGATGTACATGACCGAGGAGTCTGCGAAATGTATGACATGGCACAAAGATGGGTTCAAGGGACGCCTTCCCGCCAAAGATTCTTGGTATTCTGTCAAGAAGCACTACCCCGCTATGTTACCATCGACGGAGTAGAGCATGCTATCACGTCGTTCCACCAAGACGCGGACTTTGAGGACAACTATGATGAGGATGGCATAAAATATAGTAACAAGGCAAAGGCGTGTGATCAAAGAGTTTTGGGTAAGTCTATGTCGCCTTTGTAGTGTACAAATACATCGCTTCAAATTCTAATGTTAGAAATAATGACTTATTACATTGCTTCTATGTGCGTAAATACTTCAAGTGTGAGGAGGGATACGAGGTCGAAAGGATGAAGTGGCTCTAAACGCCGTTTCAAGCTTGTGTCGACATGTGGTACGAGGCACGCGGCCGGGCCGTCGGGGCGTGGTACGCGATAAACGAGAAAAGGAGGCTCGATAAGGAGGAATGGAAAACGCTGAATCGACCAAAGAACAATACATGGAGGTAAATATTGAATGGTCATACTAAGTTTAATTATGCTTAATGTGATTTTTATAATATGTGTTATACTTGGTGTCCCGTAGGTGATTCCGCAGCTGGTGCTTGTTGCATAGGCGTTCTTTGGGAGCTTCGGTGGACAAGTGGGTCGATACAGATTATCGGGGAGGTCCACAACGACTCACCGGAATGGCGTGCCATGATGCCGTGTACCACACCATCAAGGCAACCTTAATCTCGACCTACCTACCAAGTTAGATATGTAAGTGTTATCCAATTCTTAGTTTCGATGTGCAACTCAATACTTTCTTAGCATTCTAGCTACTTTTCTTTTTCTCACACAGAGCGGCACACATGGCACGCCAATCGACGCTCGAGGCCTTTGCTTGCCCCACACGGGCAGGTATAAAGATCCCGCGGGTCGCCTTCAACCCTCGAGGTCGGGCCCGAAGCCTACACCAACCCGACCGCCTACGAAGATCAAGAGGTACACCGGAAGTGGCGGGGAGCAAAGATGGGAGAAAGCTTCGATCCCCGCTGGCACGACATTGAGGAGGACATCGCCATGATCGCCGGAGGAGGCAAGAAGCACGGGCGGTACTATTTGGGTGATAGCGTTATCAACCCGCACAACACAAAGAAGCTATCGAGCTCCGCACGCCGGGGGGCCCCTGTGATACGCGAGCGGCCAAGCACTTACTGTGCTACGGTCTCCGGACTTGAGGTTCATTTATTTTTATTTAAGGTTCATTTATCGTTACATAATCTTTCACCGTGTTCTAACTTTGTGTTGAAATAGGCCCCGTATAGAGGAAGAGAGGAAGCGACGGGAGGAGGCCGAGGAGAGGGAGCCGGCAAGGGCTCTGGGCGGAGCAAGAGAGGGCTCGAGCGGGCAAGAGAGGGTGAGCAGCACCGAAGAGCATGGAAGCTCTCCTAGCGCACTCTCCTCAGTGTGTTGGTGGCCGGGTTGGTGTGCAGCGCCACCGAGATCGCCTTCCCGCCACCGCCCGTCTTCGCCCCACCGCCCGTCTTCCCGCCACCGCCCATCTACGGTCAAATTCGATCTTCCCTCCACCGCATGGAGCCTCTCTCGTGAGTTTGTCTCCCCGTAACTCGAAATATGCATATATGAATGTGAATGGATATGATCCGAGTTTTGAATGCACCATGAGATGCGCAAGTGGACATGTGGTTGTCGGCCATCGAGCCGTTGTTTTCTTTGCAGTTGGAAACCCCTCCGTGCGGGGAGGTGCTGCGAAATTTCTAACTATTTATCTTCTTTTTTTCAAGTTAATAGAATCTATCTTGAATTTTGTCTCACAAATTTCTAACTATTTATTTTTACCTACGCAGCAGGATAATTCTCATGCCTCGAACCCAACTCCGAACCAATCTCAACCTGACGCTTGGGAACGCTTGGAAGGTTGGAGGCCGTGGGTCAGAATTTGTCATGATTTAGGTTCAAAACTTGTGCACTTGAACTTGTGAACTTGGATTTTATGTGAGTTTGTGAACTTGTGGTTGCACTCATGGACATGTGGTTGAACTTGTGACTTGGTTGGATCTTATATAATATATGTGGTATTATGGATTTATCGAGCTATATATGTGATATTATGCAATCTGTGCTATGTATATATATATTTATATGTGTCATTTATGTGATGGAACAAAAAAAAAAAAAAAAACTCAATTTCCGTGTGTAGATCACGGGAAAGAGGCCAAACCTTTCCCGTGAGTGGGGCCGGCTCACGTAGAAATCTGCCAAATCTTTCCCGTGAACACAATTTGACTCACGGAAAGAGTTTAGATATCCCGTGAGTACTCCGTTATGCTCACGGAAAAGAGCCCCAAAACGCCGTTTTGTGCAACAGCCACGAGGCCATAACGGGTTCCACACACCTCCCCTCGTTGGCCCCCCGTTAAGTCTATCCCGTGTGCTAAATGGGATCACGGGGAAAGGATATCCCATGTGTAGATGCCGTGGTTCACGGGAAGGCTGATTTCCCCCCCTTTCGTTCCCGCCATCGGTATCCCGTGTTTTACCCCCCGGATATCCTTTCCCGCGTGAGGAAAAGGGTCTTTCCCGTGAGCAAAGGCCTCATGGGATATCGCGCAGAATCCGGGTAGTGTTTTGACCTATTGTTTGAGAATAAGAAATTTAGACGCCCACCTTAAATCTTTCACCAAACTTCATCTCAAATGTGTATAGGCGGGTGGAGCCCCATTATTGTTAAACCGCATGATACTTTTCTGAAGTTTCTCCACCGTTTTGAATAATACTTGACCTCCGGTCTTCTTAAATCAAACCATCATCCCTAGCCAAAATTCCATGCATCTTTATTATCACTTTGCCTTTATCAAAAGGTTTGAATAAATGCCTCCGGATGGCAACAATTTTCGCACAAACATCTTGCATTCCCCGGTCTATCTTTTGGTGATTCCATGGAGCACATCGTGCCAATTTCGACCAACTCTGCACGATATAGTTTTGCATCCGTAGATTACAAACAACTTCATCCTCCTCATTTTGCATTTGGGGGTCTAAAATCTCATTGATTTTATCGTGAATGCTATATCCACATACTTGTGAAGGCTGAGGTCATCGCCAAATAATTAGCCGGGTTGGTCGCTTTCGCGGAGCAATTCTAGTAGGAGCACCCCAAAACCATAAACATCACCACCGGTTGAAATTTTGCATCCCATCCCATACTGTGAAATAGACACACACAACAATGCACATAGAAAAATTGAGAAGTTAACCAAAAAAAAAAAAAGAGAGATCGAGACAAAAATTTGTAGTCCTCCCAATGTAGGAGCCATACGGCATAGTAAAACTTACCAAAAAGCGATATACCCAATGGTTCCCGAGGCACCAACCAAGTCTTACGGATCGCTACTAATAAGACTTGAAGAGAGAAACTTTGTCGACCCAAAGTCACCAAGGCGTGAGGTCATGTCATAATCCAAAAGAACATTGCCGTGCTTCAAATCACGGTGAATCGGTGGAGGTATCAATTGGTTGTGCGTATAGTCAAGAGCGTAAGCCACATCTCAAGGGCAATACTAATTCGTTGACCTAAACTTAACACCCTCCTTGGTCTACCTTGATGTAGACTTGGGTGTATCCACATGTCTAGACTACCATTTGGCATAAACTCATATACTAGAGCTTTGAATTCATTGTTCTCAAAATCTACTTTGTTGAGCATGAGGTGATTGCTTGAATTAGATTGCGATGACGGGTATGTTTCAAGACTTCACATTCATTGAAAAAGCTATTAAGGGAACCTTGCTCATCAAGATGAAATACCTTGATGGCAACAATGTAATCGTATCAAGCTCAAAGCGAGCAATGTATACCGATGACGTATGAGTTGAGCTGATTTTGTTGATTGGAGAGAACCAATTTGTGGCTTTAATAATATCTCCATATGACACCTTCTTCATTGTCTCTCTCAAGCTTTTACGGTGGTTGGGTTCCTTTTCCCTTCATAACAAAGGCAACAACACATAGAAATGACAACAAAGCAATAGTAGCCTGAGGGGCTACTATGAGCAAAGCAGGCGTGCATTAAATTTTCTTTTGTTGTTGTTGTGGTGGGGCGGTCGGCAATGTGAATATAACAATTTGTTGACATAATCCCAAGTTACCATCCAACACGACTGCATTTGAATTTGTGAAGATACCACTGGTTGGAATTGGTCCTACCAGTTTGTTGTTTGACGTGATCAAGATAATCCAAGGTCATGAAGTTCTCAAAGAATTCTCGAATTTGACCCGATAAGTAATTTTCGTGAGAGATCCATCTCACGCATGGCCTTTAGTCCATTGAGAGACCGAGGAATAGTCCCACTAAGCATATTGCTTTCCATCCGGAAGGTATGACAAGAAAACGACCGGCCCAAGTTCAGTTGGTATTTCACCGATAATTTGTTGTTGGAAACATCCAATAGGCCAAGATTGATCGGTTTTCCAATTTCTCGATGGTATTGTTCCATTAAGGTTGTTGTTTGACAAGTCCAACCCTAAAGAAAGAGAAGAGATGCTCAGGATTTCACTTGGTATGGATCCATCAAAGTTATTGACAGATAAGTTTAGCATAGCCAACCTTTTGCACTGTCCTAGACTTGCCGGTATGGCTCCAGACAAGAAGTTATGATCCAGGTAAAGCTGGTTCAGTTGAGGGAGATTTCCAATTGTCGATGGCATTTCACCTGACAATCTATTCGCGGACAAAGGTCGACAACCAAGTTTCTTAAATTACCAATACTTGAGGGAATGCTTTTCGACAAAGTGTTGTAGTCCATGGCAAGCGAGTGAGATTCACAAGATTTCCTATCCCAAATGGTATAGTTCCTGAAATCCAGTTGCCTCTAAAGTTTAGCCGTTCGAGGTTTGTGGAAAGATTGCCCGACCGATTACGAAGGGTTCCTTCCAGAAAATTCCCATCCAGTGACAACATTAACAATTGACTGCAATTTGCCAGGGAGGTCAGAAACGCCCAATCTTCAGCTTGTAGCATGTTACTTCCAAGATTCAGTCTACTCTAGTTGTTCAAGGATCCCAGAGATTGAATCTATCCGGCTCAAAGCTAAACTACGAAAATTGAGAAGATAAACTTATGCTGTACTCTCGGCATCGAGGAAGCTAAAACATTACTTCCAAAAGACGAGATCACTATCCCAACCTCTCAACCGCTCGGGCGAGGTGTTAAAAAAAACAAAGAAGCCCCGGAAGAATAGGAAAATGGGCGGCGAGCTCTCACAATATGAGATCACGTACACACCAAGGACAGCGATTAAATCTTAAGTCCTGGCCGACTTCATGGCGTATTGGACACCTCGGCATGTAAGAGGCCGAACCGCCAAATTTATCAACTATGGACAAGCTACACCGATGGAGCCCGGGGAAGAAACGGAGCGAGAGCCTCCGCAAATCATTGTATCTCCATCGGTATCAAAACAAAGTACGCACTAAGGTTAGACTTCAAGGCAACCAACAACGAAGCCAGCACGGCTGGCCCCGATCCTAGGCCTCAACAAAGCAAAAGTGCATGGAGCACAGATCCTAGAGATAAGAACAGATTCTCAGCTCATAGCGGGGCAAGTTGAGAAAGAGTACACCGCGACGAGAGCCGACCAGCCAAGCACGTTGCTGTGGTGCGAGGCCTAGAGCGAAGGTTCCGAGGGTTCACGCGGTGAAATACATTCCAAGGGCGTAAAACTCAGAGGCCGATGAGCTAGCTAAGGCAAAGAAAGAAACTATCAACCAATGCCCGCGGAACATTCTATAGCACACCGCAACCAAACCATCAACCGAAATTATTTGGGGAAAATTTGCAAAACCGTGATGTCGACTCAAAACGAAGACCGGAGGCGACTTTTATCTTTGGATGCTCTAAACGATGCCACCAAGCCAATAGACAAGCACGGCAATCGAATTGCAGCAAGGGCAAGAAATTATGTGTTGAGCGAAGGTGTATTATACAAAAAAGGCGTCGTGCAGCCCTTGTTGAAATGCATATCCCAGGAATGAGTGGAATTGCTCCAGGAAATACACTCGGTGTTTATGGCTCGCACCTAGGACCAAGGGCTATCTCTCGCAAAGGCTCTAAGACAAGGCTTCTTCTGGCCTACGCACATCAAAGATGTGGAGCGCATTGTGAAAACGTGCGAAGCTTGTCAAAACTTCTCGGCCCATCAAAAAGGACCCTCACGGGAGACACAGCTAATCCCACCAACATGGCCACTGCAAAGGTGGGGAATGGACTTGGTAGGTCCACTACCACCAGCGCAAGGAGCAAAAGATTCGCGGTTGTCGCAGTAGAATACTTCACAAGGTGGATCGAAGCCAAACTATTGGCAACCATAACCTCGAGTCGGTCAAGAAGTTCTTCCGGCAAAACATCATCCAGAGGTTCGAGTGCCTAGCACCCTCACAAAGAGACAATGGCAAGCAATTCACTCGAAGAAATTCAAACAATTACGGAAAGCATGGGGGACAAAGATAGCCTTCGCCTCCCCGATACCACCCACAATCTAACGGAGCGGTCGAGAGGGCAAACGGAATCATATTCTCAGCAATATCTAAGAAGCTTTTCAACCTACGCAAAGGCAAGTGGGTGGAGGAACTCCCAAGAGTGATATGGTCGCATAACACCACCGTATCCAGAGCAACAGGCTATACTCCATTCAGGCTGTTATACGAAGAGGAAGCCATGCTACCCGAGGAGATAAAGCATCAAAGCCTGCGTGTGATGAAACAAGAACTCGCAGAAGACGAAGAGTACGCCAAGGAGACGCTGGAAGAAACAAGGCTCGAGGCCCTTGGCAACATAGAGAAGTACCAAGCGAGACCAAAAGGTGGAGGGACCGTAAAGTTGTGAGAAAAGAAATCAACGACGGAGATCTGGTGCTAAGGAGGAAGCCAAATGCAGCAACAGCGGGAAAGCTCCAACAAAAGTGGGAAGGGCCGTACACGGCCAAGGCCACCGGAAGAGCAAAAAGTTCCTTCCACCTAATGTCAAGCGAAGGTGTCATCTCCGATCACACTTGGAACATTGACAACCTCCGCCATTTCTACATTTGACATGTAAGAACCGTAACCCGTGCATGATGTAAGCAAGGGCTAAGGCATTTACCGCTTACTTTTTACTTTTTTCAATCAAAAAAGGCTCGCACTTTTTCCTCACAAGGGGACTCCCTAACGGAGGTGAGGTTTTTAATGAGGCGAGACCTATGTAAACACTCCTTCAAAGTTATATAAAAGTGTGTGTTTTCCCCAACGATTCGTGCAAAGAGTCGAAATTGGCTGTGTAGATAGCCCATTATTCGACAAACTAAAACCTGCTTGGAGGACCTTGCGCGGTTTAAACCAAAGGTTCTCTACCGCACAATGACCTCTAAGGCCTTCAAAGGCCCGTATACCGAAAAGACCTCGAGAAATTCGGCACCGTGAGTTCTTTTCGCATACCCGAAAAAGACACGAGAAATTCAGCACCGGGGAGTTTTTCTCATGTCCGAAAAGTCCTCGAAAACACAGCACCGTGAACCTCATTTCGTTACAAAATGGCTAGTCGAAAGATTTTACAAGAAAGTCGGACCTACCACGTGAATCGAGCGCAAGGCCAGCAGCCTTCGTCTCATGCCTACGCAACTAATAACATCCGAGAAAGGCTAAAGTCCCTTAGCCAAGCGCGTAAACCTCTTCACACTCTTCACCAGACCATCGGTAGGGACACCCAAGATGCGGTCATTCAGTGGCTCATTTCTCACTTGATCCACATGCTCACAGCCATAAGACTTGACCACCTTAGAAAATCCAAAGGCACCCGCCATAGCAGCATAGTCTCTTGCTGATGTCAAGGTCCGGGGGAGCCGAGTCATGTACTCATTCATCCAGCCCATCACAGCGTCAACCGGAGTGTCCTCACCCGGTGGGACCACAACAGCCCCGTGATCCGCAAGGGTCCCGCAAAGCCCTCGCGACCTCCAAATTCCTCCAGGGCGGGCACTTTCCATAGCGCACAACGGCTCCTCAACTTTACTCTTTGCGCGCCAAGCTCCTTGCGCAAACCCTCGGCCTCGGACTTTAGCCCCGATGCCTCCTTTTCAGCCTCCGTCTTCGCCAGAGCAAGCTCCTCGCGCAACCCAAAGAAGATCATTGCGCAAGCCTTCGACCTCGACTTCAAAGACAATCGTCTCCTCTTCGGCCGATGCAGCGCCTTAGTCGGGGGGCCGAGTCGCGTTCCGCTGAAGTACATCTTTGGCTTCACGCGGCTGCCCGACCTCTACCGCGATCGCGCCCAGTTCCCTAACCTTCCCTTTCAGAATCTCAGCACTATCCTCAGAACCCTTGAGCTTATTTTTAAGCCATGCAATAGCCGCGTCGTCTTGAGAGCAATCTCCTCCTTGGTACGAGCGTGAAAAACCCCAACAAGTATACCATTTTCCTGCGAAACAAAGCGATTAAAAGGACAAAATGGGGCGTGGCGTGGCATTAGAAAGCGAAACCAAGAGGGAAGCCAATGAAAAATTAGTCACAACAGAGAAACTTACAACAAGAAAGCTCTCTGCACGGCACTCAAATTCTCGTAAGAACACGCTTCCATCGCCACCCTAAGCCGTTCCGCGGTCTCCATATCGGCGGTGCCAAGAGCAACAACCCAAAATATCAAGAACACAAAATAAGTGCAAGCATGAAACAATTCCCAGCGCAAAAGCCGACGCACCTCGGACAAGCGCACAATAGTGCAAGAGTCTTCTTGGCCGGACACCCTCGGTAAGGACCCCCGGGCCTCCGTAGCCAGTGCCCGAGGAGAGGCCACGACACCAGAAGACGAAGTTTCGCCAGGGGTGCCCAAGGTCGAAGTCACTGCCAAAACTGGTGGCGCGGGCGCCCCTGGGCGTGACAGAGCAGCGGCGAAGCCCCATGGGCGTCACCCACGAGCAAAGCGGGGCAGGGGGCCTTGAAAGCGTTCACATCACCAGAAAAGACCCCAAAACTATGGTTGCCAGGACCAGTCCCTCGCGAGGTCGAACAATCCCCGTCACCTAAGCAAAGAGAAAACAAAAGGAAGACATGTCAGTGAGCAGCAGTAAAAGAGTAAAAAAAAAAGTAAATGAGAATAGGAAAAAATAAAAAACATCAAAACTCACATGCAACCACCAAAGCAGCGGTAGAGCCTGTAGGAGCAGCTTCACCCCCTTTGTCAACCGTCAGCATCGTAGCAGGGGAACCTCGCGCGAAGGAAACACCGTCCTCATCATCATCTTCTTCCGATCCGGAAGAATCGAGGTCCATTTCAGGAAATGCCTCGTCATCCATAGGCCTCACCAAAGTGATTTGCATGCCCGACTGAGGCTCGGGAGAGGCCTCGCGAGTTACCTCGTCCACAGCTCCGCTACTTGTAGCAGTTTCCCCCTCAGAGTCCCCTTCGAGAGAGAGGAAGCACTTTCCAAGCTTGTGCCGATTAATGGGCGGGCGCGTCAACCCACCGTTTCTTGTTAGTAGTCGCGGCAGCCGGGCGATCACGCTTGCGAAGGCGGGTGTTAACTTCATCAGGCCGCATCGCATCTTCACTCTGCACTTCACCCAACACTCTCTCCGACACCTCATGCCCACCATACCTCACGTTCAGCTCATTGAAAACGCGGTTCAGCCTAGGCATCTTTCCAAGGGTAGTCATGTCCCCAACTAGCAACCTCCGAGCCATGTACTCTTTCTTCGAAACCTCGCCAAGAATCATCAAGGGCCGGAAGAAACCACCATTCCCAAGTAATCAGATCCCTTCGCTCGAGAAGGCAAGGTAGCCCCCAAGACGGGGCAAGGGATGCCTTCACCCGAAGCCAACTCTGGCAATACCTTCTCCTCAACAGTCAACCCCTTGATCCTCTCTCGACGAAGAGGCCAGTAGCCGGCAGCGATAACTTCCTCCAGCAAGTCCCTGCCGCTAGAATACTTGCATGCAAGGGCGAAGGCCTTCTCGCATGCCTCATACTTCGAGGGATTCTTCTCAAAAAGTTTGCCCATAGCCTGCCAAGACGGGTGTCAACTCTGAGGCAAAGACATAGTGAGGAACCCCAGTTACAGATCGCGGCGACATCCCATCTTCACGTAGAACCAGTGAGCCATCCACCCATGCTCCAACCTGCTTTTACTTTTAAGAAAAAGAAAGCTCCAAGCGAGGACCCTGCCGGGGACCCTCTTGCCTCTTCTTAGGGATAAAAAGTACAGCAAACCGAATTGGAGCGTGGGACCTCCACCACCTGGGAGTAAACCGACAATGCATCTCGTGGCGCTCCGCAAACACAACAGGATCTGGCCTTCCACCATAGGACTCACAAGCCTAGCAAAACTTGGTAAGCGCAAGGACCGCGCGAGGAGTCAATTGATGAAGCTGAACGCCGAAAGATTCCAACACCTGCGCCACAAATCCTCTGCAAGGAATACGGGAGGCCACACTTGAAAAAGTCACCAAGACCACAGCCCAACCCTTGGCCGGCGAAAGGCCGGGCGAGGGAGGATAGGGTGTGTCTCGTCCCTTCCCGGCGTCCTGCCGAACCCTCTCGGGAAATAGCCCTCTTGCTCAAACCTTCGATGTCCCCTTCGGTGACTTTTGCCAGGCCTAGCACATAAGTCATCCCTTTGTCCTTGTCCTTAGCCATAGTATCCCACCGCTCGTCACGAGAAAAGTTCAGAGAGAACCCTTCACGTCCAAAAAGCTCTCTGTAAGTAGCACTGAACCCTCCGTAGCCACTAGCATGCGAGGCTCACTGCACAACACTTCCCGAGCGCAAGGATCGATCTAAACCCCACTCCCAGAAATCCAGCAACCACCTGCAGAAAAATTGAAAGAACAATTCAATCACCCTCCACAATACTACCAACAAACTAATATATGAAATAAATGCGAATCTCAGTTCATAACGCAGGGAAAAAAAGTGCCAAAAGCCCCCAGGCTCCAGTACAAGGACTGCCTGGGGGTAGGGGTGTATTTCACCTCTCAGAGCTTCAGGAGAGCTAAGGCCGAAGGAGAACTAGCACAACGCCCGGCTGCCAACCGGACTGAAGACGGCCGGGTCGCGGTTAAATAGTGTGGCGTGTAGAGAAGGGGGGCCTTTTATAGGCGCCCACCCCACCGCTTCCCTCCTCAAAAACCAACCAACACCTGCAGCAACATTCAAAGACAAAATCAATGAGCCTCTGCAAACATCACCAACCTTTACGCAAATTTAAAGCATTCGGATTCTAAGGCCTTTATATGCACCACCAACTCTTACATATGAGTATAGATCACAGTTTCAATGCATAAAGGAAGTAAAAGAAAAATTAAAGACCCCCAAGCTCCAGTGCAAGGGCGGCCGGGGGGAAGGGGACGCCAAGCGCAGCCTCACCTCTCGGAGCTCCAGAGCTAAGGCCGAAGGGGCCGCCTTTGCGCTGGACCTTGCCCTTGGGGGAACTATTGGGCCTGTGCTTCGGATCGAGTTGAGCCTGCAGAAATTTGGTTAACGCAAATTGTCAAACTGTTCTCGTTTGATTTTGTGTGCAGGAATTGAAGGAATCGAGCCCGTACCTCGCGAGCGCGCCCGGCACCTTAGTCGACGTGGCGCAAGGCTGGGAGGCGCCGCCGCGGCTTGACGGCTGGAGGCCCTGGCCGCGAGCAAGGCCCTCGCGTGCGCAAGGACCGGCCGCAAGCCCGGCGCCGCAAGGGCGCCCACACGCCGGGCCGCCCTTCTTGCGGGCGCCGGGCGCAAAGGCCCCCTGACGACCGGCGGCGCAAAGGCCCCTGCGCAAGGGCCGGGGTGCAGGCCCGGTGCGTGACGACGGGCGCAAGGCTCCTAGCCGGGCCACCCCGGCCCGGTCGAGTCGGCGTGGCCCGACCCACTCGCCGGAAGGTCGGCCCGCGGCCCTCTGCCGAAGCCTTCACCTCCCGCACCTCCGCCTTCTTGGCCGGCGCCCGTGGGACCGCCCTAGAAGCCGTCCACGACTCGGGCGCGAGGACTTGACAGCCGCCCGCCCGCCCTCGGGTGGGCTGGGCTGCGCCAGCCGCCTCGACGGCCGAACCGGCCGTCGCCGCCGCCTCCCAACCCGCGGGCACTGGGACGCCGGACCTCCGCCTCCGTCGCGCGCCGCGCGCGACCCGAAAGCGAGTTTAGCCCTGCGCGGCCCCGAGGGCCCGACCCGCCGCGAAGCGGAGTGCAAGGCCGCCAAGCTCGCCTCCGCCCGGGGTTTTTCGATCGCCGCCGTCTTGGCTCGGGCTTTGTCGTAGAGGATTTTTGTCCCCCGTCGGTAGGCGGATGGCCAAAACAATCGGCCTTGGGCCCGAGAAAAAGAGAGGTCGCTGCGCCTTCGTGGGCGGCCCGTTGCCAACGGCATAAAGACCAGCGGGAGCTGGGCCAAGCTGAAGAACGGCTCCTTCCGGCCTGCGAGATGAAGACCATAGTGCCCTCGGTTTCTTCATTTGGCTTAGAGGATTTCTATAGAATATTCCGGGTGCGCTTGTAATCTTAACAAAGGCTGTCCGGACATCTATAAAAGGGGAGGTACCCCTCTGTAAACGACGGTTGGTGAGAAAGTAAAGAAACCCTAACTCTCTCTACTGTGTCATTTCCCGCCTGAAAGCATCGCTCGGGTGGAAATCTACCCCTTCGCGTTAGGCCTCGGTCTTGAGCGCAAGGTCTTGGCTCTACGCAAGGCTTTGGTTTGCGGAGGTCCACCCCGTGTCTGGAATTACGATTCCAACACGCGGCCCGGGCAACACGCGACATGGGAGAGCAGCGTGGCGAGGCGCCAGACGCAGACAGAGGAGGTACCAGTGGCGAAGCCACATTATATTTACCTGGTGCACGGGCACCACGGTGCAAAAAAAAAATGTTAATAAACTAATTAATATTCACATTATATATGACAAGTACAATTGCTATTTTCTTTTAGCGGTGCACCATCATTACTTTAATACTAGCTTCGCCACCGGGAGGCACGAGCACGGGCTCCTAGCAAGCAACCCAACCGGGCGACGCGACCTACATGGATAGTCCTCCCAGGCCATGGCATCGAAGACGCTGCACAGAAGAAGCCACGGTGTACCCGACCCCCGAGCGGAGTCCGTGTTGCACCTAGCCTAGGAAGTGCCCGATCGACGATCAAAACCACAACGCCGCAGCCATCTTGCAGACACAGCACAGGGAGGGCTGCCGTTCTACACCGTGCTAGAGCCGTCGTCTCAGGCTCTGAGCCCACGCCACCACGACATCCTCCTCTGGCCTTCCGGGGCACCACGCACGTCAATTAGCAGCTGCAATGCCACTCAGGTCCGTCTGTGGGCGTGCAGCCGTGCACCGCGCAGCATTTGGATACGGAGAATTAGCGTTTCAAAACAGGTAGGAGTACGTCTTTCCGTGGGTGACTGGGTGTGCAGGCGCAATAAGTCGTTCCGTTGGCGCGGGTCCATCTGTTCGGTTCGGACGCTCCATATGGACAATTACCGTTTGTTTTTACGTCTCGGATACATTTAGTTAGACCTTCCCACGTGTGTACGTGCGTCATAAAATCGGATGTTGACAGGGTGCTGAGTTGGTAAATCATGAAATCGATCGTCAAAAAATTAAAAATATGGCATATTAAAGCCTAAAGCCCATATATATGATAAGAAGGCTTAAAGTGGGCTACAATATATTGTTTGGGCTGTTTTTATCATGAATGCGCGCTGGGTTGCGCTCGTGGCAGAGCGAGCGACCCTGGCGGCCTGGCTCACCCAGCATGTGGCCTGGCCTGCATGCCATGCGGCCCACACGCGCTCACTATGTATATGCACCTGCACGCCATGCACTCACTCCCCACCTGCGCTCACCTTATCGCAGTCCTATTGTTTTAGATTTTTTCTGTGGCCCATTTCTTCTCTCAGATCAGGCCAGCCCATGCCACAATTTGAACTACCGCTCATGCCACAATTTTTTGGCCCATACAGTTTAAACATTATTTTCAACCCGATATTCAGTAGAACACGACCCATTCAATAATCAGCTCATATATTGTAACCAATTACCATCAAATGAAAACTTACTATTGAAAACTTCATTGGCAATCAGAGCTTATGGATTCCAAGCTACCACAGAAAATTAAATATTACCCAAAGCATGATAAGCAAGCTCAAACCACTTGTAGCAAGTTAATTCCATTGAACTGTAACGAAGGCTTGCAGACAAAACGGTGACTGACGGACTGCACAACAAAATAGAGATCCAAGAGTACACAAAAGCTGCTGAATTATTCAAAAGAAAGCTACCTATATATGCTCCATCTGCACCTATCCAATTTATAGGAATATATCAAAATAGGCACGTGTCATTATTTCTATTTGATTCACCACGTATCCAACTAGGCGCACAGCTGCCACGGGCACGCCGCCGCCCAGCGACCGTCGTCGCCGGGGCTCGCCATCACCGGCGCGTTGCGCCGTCCGGGGGCAGCACGCTGAGGAAGGAGGCGAAGTCGGCAACTGTGAGTAAGAGAGTTGGCGATCAGTCACGGAAAGAGGCGGACGTGGCGGTGGCTTTGCAGTCACTGCGGTGGAAAAGCATGTGAAACTGAGGAAGAGAAAGAGAAAAAAAGATTAAAAAAATAGGTATTGTAGTTATTTTGTACCTTTGATCTACCTAAGAGCATCTCCCATGGAGGCCCAACCCAAATTAGGCCCTCAAATTTCTATTTGCATGTCGGACTAAGAAACTAGAGGTGAAGTTTACTTGACTCGAAAAAAAAAAAAATAAAGGCTTAAGACCCTATCCTTCGTGGGCCCGTCGGGCAAAAAGAGGAACCATGTCTTCCTCGCCCCACCACGCATTCTCCGTAGCCCCACCCGCACATGCTCCAAAGACCCGACCTGCGCGCTGCTCGGTGCCCTTGCTCCCCGCCTCCCTCACGCACTCCTCTAGCTTCTCCAGGCGCCACAGCCTCCCGCCGCTCCTCACGCGTCACCCATCACCGTCCTCTTCTTGCTCATGGATAGTGTCGGTTGCCTCTTCTTGGGCGAGGGGCCGAGGCCCGGCCCGGCGGGAGGCCAACGCCGCGGCGGGCGTGGTGACAGCCCTCGCAACCTCGGCGGTGGTGGTGGCGGCGGGCGGTAGGGCGCGCACCGTGGCTCTCGGCGCGCCCCGGCATTGGCGAGCTTTCGAGCTCTGCCGGGAGGCTGCCATCGCGCCATCGCGCGCCCGGCCAGCGCAAGCGGCGCGGAGCTCGCCGCTGCGTCTTTGCCGAAGCAACACCAGCATGGCGTGAACGCGTGCGAAGGCATTGGCCGATGAGGACGAGGAACCCATCCAAATGCTCGAGTCGGCGCCGCCGTGACAAGGGACGAAACCCATCGACGTTGGCAGCGGTGCCACAAGCGGCCGTGGCGGTCTACGCCAGCGAGGTGCAGAGCTCATCCAGCACGCAGAGGAACGCAGCGCCGACGTGTGCCGGTGGAGAAAACATCAGCTGCGGCGAAGCGGTGCATGTGGGCTCCCCCGCAGGATGTAGACGACGAAAAAAGTGGGTGGGGCCCACTGGATAGGGGGTCTGAGTGTTGAGGGTTGAGATTATAATTTGAGGTGGCGTGCAAAAAAAGAGGGTCCAAATTGGGGCTCCATTTGAGTTGTAAATTTGTTTTAAACCCTAAAATTTAAGGTAGGCGACCAAGTAGGAGCCCGCACTGAAGATGCTCTAAAAAAGATCTGTTTTGTGAAATGGGTTAAAGAAACACATCTCAACTCCATCAAGAGAGCCATTTGAGGAGCTGAAGAAAAAAAACCTCACCCGTGATGTGAAGCCCTGCCAAACGGGCCCAAATACATCACCATGCATCTCAATGTGGCTAATGGAGATAGAGTGTGTTAATGTATCGTGGCATTCTTTATTTACTTTGTCCGTAGCAACACATGACCATATAGAACTTGACATATACCTGCATACAGTATTAGCAATGACATCAAGCGATTCCAAAAGGTGATTCTTACTAGCTAGACGCATCCTTTATTATTGGTTACGCTGCGTGTAGGAGCCCGGTTGTGCACGCACATATGTCGGACGGAAAAGCACGATTGAGCGTTAAAACAAGCAAAGAAAGGTATCATCACCTAGCTTTGCCGCTCTTTCACCTCCGATTATAGCAAAGCACGCATGTAGATGACACGAGAAGAATCAAATCAATCCCTATCTGAGCAGCAACTCAAAACGCGATCATCAAGCAATTAGTTTCCACGCATATGCACGCCACCGTAGCACGTGTGTCTGTAGTACATATATATACACACAAACACAAATTTGTACGTGCGTGTTGTCTGGCGCTGTCGTTTCTGAAAGCCAGCAGATCGACACATACACAGACAGAGAAAGACCGAGAAGCTAGGTAGCTAAGGATCGATGGCGGAGGCGATCATCGGGCCTCTGGTTGGGAGGCTGCAGGAGGTGGCCGTCGGCGAGGCCCGGGCGCTGGTGGGGGTGAACGCCGACATCCACCGGCTCCGGGACAAGCTCATGTGGCTGCAGGCCTTCCTCCGAGAGGCTGACACCAGGCGCCGTGCCGTCACCGACGAAGTCACCAGGGTCTGGACGCTGCAGACGCGAGATGCCGTCTTCGACGCCGAGGACGCCCTCGATCATTACCATCTCCATGTGGACATGTCCAGGTACAACATGAAAGGGCTATGCCATATCTAACAATTACACTAGACAACCATGCATATAGAGCAGTCTGATGATGATCCAACAACCCACAAAACTGATGGCCGGATGGTTGCATTCTTCAGGTACCCAAGGTGGCTTCGTCCTACTATGATGTGCCTTGAAACATTCACAATTCAAGTACAGATGAGACGCGGCCTATCTAGAAAAATTAGAGCCATCAACATGAGGCTTGATGGCATCATTGAAAACAAAGAGAAATACAAGATAGAGGATTCCAATAAGAAGACAGATGTGACATGGAAACCTTCTACCTCAACATCTATAAATTACACTCACAGAAAGTTGTAAGTATACAGAATTACCTTTTGCACTTAACTATATTAATTCTATATCAGATTTCACTTGTGTCATTCGGAATTACCTTTTGTACTTAACTATATTCTATAGCCGATTTCACTTGTGTCATTCCTATATGGTACTCCCTCCGGTTTTCCTAGAGAATGTCGTTTTCAGGTTGAGTCAAATATTTTAAATTTTGACTACAAATAAATTCTTTTAATTGGGGTGAGTTTGAAAACATGAAAGTGATGTAAGTAAATTCATCTTGAAATGTAGTTTCCTAAAGGCAGCCCATCACTATAAAAAGGGATTTTTGAGAGTCCTCCATTTATATATTGCTAGGTGGCGCTTAACTTCCATTCAATGGGTCTATGGACCCATGCCACCTCTGTACATCGATTTATAGATGTAGTGTGGTGGCAGTCTTAAGATGCATGCCTCTGTACAGTGCATGTAGTGCTATAAGTGGTATCTTGTTTACAGAGTAACTTTGGCTGATCGAGGCAATATTGACTGAGAAGTGGAAAAATGATTTTCAATTTTCTTAAAAAAATATCGATGGGCAATGGATAGATTATATTTGACACTATATGTTTGGTTGTCAACTTACTATTCAGAGTAAACTTATACTGATACTAACCACTATACAATGGTTGAATATCTCAGGGATGATGATGTGCATGATTCAGAGGCGGTGATATATGTGGAGGAGCACAACCAATTAGAGGATGCCCTAACTGAACATCAAGACGGTAAAGAACACTATCCAGTCATGATCACTGTGTCTGGAGAAAGTGGTATTGGCAAGACAACTCTTGTGAGAGACATATACAAAAATGGAAAAAGAAGAAAGTGTTTGAAGTGCAAGCCATGGAATGTATTGCACCTTATTTAACTGCTCCCAATATCCTTCAACAAATTACTCAGCAACTGACAGAAGATGACACAAATTGCCCTAAAAAGAAATGGCGCAGAAAAAATGCTACACAATAAATTGAAAAATAAGAAGTACTTGCTTGTGATAGATGGTGAAGTCAGTAGTACTGAATGGAAGCACTTTTTGGCTAGCATCCCAGTTGGCACTAGGGGTAGTAGAGTAGTGCATATCACACAAGGTAAACCAGAAGAGCCACCTAGCAGCTACCATCATGTCACCATTCAGTTAAAAAAACTTACAGAAGATGCTGCCATGTCATTGTTTCGTGAGAGGCTACCTAAGGAACTGCATGATAAAAACCTTAACAACTACCAAAAGAGTATTTTCAAAATCACCCATGGGTTGCCTTTGGCAGTTGTTCTTTTATCAGGTCTTGTGCAATCCAAGAAGTTCCCAAGTGAGTGGGTGAAGGTTTTTCGGTACCTTAAGTCCAAGCCATCAGCCAATCTTGAAAGCATGCTGTCAGTTTGCTTTGATGATCTTCCACACGAGCTAAAATGTTGCTTCCTCTACTTTGCTGCATTGCCAACCAACACTACAATTGAGGCACGCAGCTTGGTATTTATGTGGGTTGCAGAGGGATTTCTAAGTTCAAAGGGTGGGAAGACAATGGAGAAGATTGGCTACATCTACCTATCTGAGTTGATTGATCGGAATCTTGTCAACCGAGCAAAGATGGATGATGATTCCAGTTTCGGCAGTATGTCGGTCACAATCCAAAACAAAGTCCATGACTTTTTGCAGATAGAAGCACATGAAGCAAGCTTTGTGGAGGTCCATAGCCATGATGATATCCCTACATTAACTAGTGCTCGCCGCCTCTCTCTGCAGAATTACACTGACAAATATGCTGTCCTGGCCCATCCATTGCCAAAGCTACGATCCATCTTCTCTCAGTATGAGCAAGAGCCTAATAAAGGTGATCAGGGGCACAGGTCCAAAGGAAGTCGGGCATATATGTTTCATTTATCTCAACGAAGGGCGATCTCTAAGATGAAGAAAGACATCAGATCTCACATCAAGGAACTATTTCATGGATCTGAGTTTCTCCGTGTCATCAATCTGCAAGGTATTGAGATTGGTGACACTTTAACAAGTGCAATTGGCAATGTTGTGCACTTGCAGTACCTTGGAATCACATCATGTTCAATGAAACATATCCCAAGGTCCATTGGAAGACTCGCTAGCCTCCAAACATTGGATGTTAGGGAAACTAATGTCCGAGTGCTCCCGAGGTCCTTTTGGAGGATTAAAACCCTAAGACATGTCCTTGGTTTTGTCCTCGATTGCCCAAGAAAATTGGCAGCTTGAAGCAGCTACATACACTTGACTCCATAGATCTTGAAGAAGTTTCGGAGGAGCTAACTTTGGAAGGGACACTAGGAGAGATGATCCATCTTGAGTTCTTGTCTATTTGGCATATCTCACATGTCAATGTGAAAGCTCTTTCTGTTGCTCTGGAGAAACTTGAGAGCCTTAGGACACTGATCTTAGAAGGTAAAATTATTCCTTCAAATGTCTTCACCACTGCTTCCCTCCGGCGTGTCAAGTTTATGTTCCTAAGTGGGGATCTGCTACATTCATCTAATATAGATGGTAGTGAGTCCTTATGTCTCCCAAATCTCATCATGCTTTCTCTGGAGAAAACAAATGTGACACAGGAATTCATTAACAAGCTCTCGACCTGCCATTTCTTGCAACCCTTGCATTGTACTCTGGCTCATACAAGGACAAGCAACTTGTATTTGCTTCAACCAAATTTCCGCGCCTCAAAAAGATCAAGATGATTGATGTGGAAGTGCTAGAGAGGGTCGAAGTTGAGGTGCGCATGGTTCCTGAGCTCAAAGAATTGGAAATTCACTCCCGCTTCACAGGCTGTTATCATGATATTGACCTGGGTAATGGCAAGAAACGTTCTCGAAGACAAGGATAGTGGTTGATCTTAAGAAAGAAAATGCTGTTCATGAAGAAGATCCTGATATTACAGGATGGTGGACGATATTCTCATGAGTCATAATAAGGTAAAGTTGGCACCCACAATTGTACAAAATATAGATTAAGATGTCATCATTCCTATGTGCTACGTGCTTGTATATGGCCACCGTGTATGGGGTATGATGTGCTCCCCATGCACTCTATTAAAGATGTTTATGTTGTTCGTGTTGAATGCAATTGTAATTTGTAAATATTTGGATGACATTGTTGTTGGTGTTGTTCTATGTACAAACTTAAGCCATAATGTGGAAAAATTCATGACCCTTACACTCAGGGGCTTAAGCCACATTGGCTTTCCCTGGTGCACGTGCACCATGGTGAAATAAAGTTTACTAATAATTTGTCTCAAGTTTTCCATGTATTTCATTTCAAATATATACATTTCTTTATGCTTGATAGAGTGTGCACCAGGGTCGGTTTTAACCTAGCTTCGCCCCTGCTTATACTGCCATGCACTATATTGAGTCGACACCTTTTTTTTAGTACAAACTTATGTAACAAGGGACCAGGTCTTCAATTTTTGGCCCATCAAGGAGCCCATGAGCCCACCACAAGATGTCCAGGGAAGGTGCTGGCAACTAAGCTCTCAGCGCTTGCTTGCTTAGTCACTTGGTCCAACGTAACATCACTCCTAGCGGTGACTCGCATCATGCCCGACCACCACTGACCCGCCGTGACGTTGTTGCCGGGGACCGACAGCCACTCATGATCCCTTCCAGCCATCCCCTCTGCACTTCGGCTCTCCGATGTCACCCCTCCGCTCTATGCTCTGTTGCATCACGACTCCTTCCTCAGTCGGGCACTGGTTGCCCGCCCGCTGCCCGCTCTTTCTTCTTGCAGTTGCAAGCGAGTAGAGCATCTAAGCAAGCTTCCCATGTTAGATTTGGATCATAAACTGATTTTGAATCAAAACTAGTGGGCATATAGGAAACCACCTTCATATATATTGTTGGGCCTGTGCTTCGGATCCACCGGATCGAGGTGAGCCTGCGAAGCGACGCTTTGGTTAACAAAGTTCGTGGTCGTGTTGTTTATTTCTAAGTGCAGGAAGCGAAAGCAAGTCAAGCCCGAGCTCGGCTGCGCAAGGCACCTACGCCTACACGAGCGCAAGGCCTGGCCTCCACTCGACCGCGCAAGGCCACGGCTGTACAGAGCTTGTGCAGGCGAGGCTTACCTTCGCTGGCCAGTGCACAAGGCAGAGGGGCGAGCCTGGGGCGCGAGGTGCCGACGCGGTGCCTCCGTGCGACCTGCGCAAGGCCCGCACCCACGAGGACGAGGCCGACACGAGCGCAAGGCCCGAGCGCGCAAAGGCACCGCGCGCGGACGACTCCGTGGGCCCAGCGTCGAGCAGCGGAACGCAAGGCTCCCGGGCGCAAGGCTCTGGCGGGTCCGCCGAGCCCCCAAGGCCGCAAGGCCCCTCGGCCGCGCGTGCCGTTCAGCGCAAGGCCGCCGCCCGGCCGAGTGCGCGCAGGCGCCGCCCAGCGCACAGGTGGGGCCCGCCCTAGACGCGCTGCTGCGGCGGCGAAGGGCCTGCCACGATCCTCGTCCGCCCGCGCCGCCCGGACCGCTGGGCGAAGGACCGCCGGATCGACGGCCCGCGACCTCCGCCTCGGCTACCGCCCTGCGCCCCCGTCCGTCCGCCTCGCCTCGCGCGAGCCCGCCCGCTTCAGCGGCGGCGAGCGCCGCCGGTGTCGCCTCCGCTCGAGGAGCCACGGGCGAAAGCCGCCCCCGGACTCCGCACCCGACCGGCCGTGCTCACCCCAGTCGTCGCCGCTTTCGTCCGCCGTGGAGCGTCTTGCCGGGCGCAAGGGAGTGGCGAAGAGGGCGGACACCGTGCTGGCTCCGAGCGAGGAGGAAGGCGGCCCGGTCCTCCAAGCCGGGCCGGCCCATTAGGGACCGGTGGGCGTCCCAGCGCGGGGTGGCGGGTCGGGTTCTCCTAGCTGGACCGCCCGGCGGCGCCAACCGCCCCCACTTGCCGGGCGGGCGAGAAGCGCCTTCCCAGGCCGAGGTGAAGAAGACCATTTTGCCCTCGGTTTCGTTATTTTCCCGGAAGAATATTTGTAGCATATTCCAGGGCATGAATGTAATGTAGCTAGTAGCCCGTCCGGTCATCTATAAAGAAGACGTGCCCCGATGTAACGGACGGTGGGTGAAGTAGTAATAGAAGCCCCAAATTCTTTACTACGTCATCTTTCGATTAGCGATCGTCATCTCGCCCGAGGCAACGCTTGGGCGGGACCTGCGAGCGAGCCCCCCTTGTGCTGGGCCTTGGACCTTCGCGCAAGGTCTCGTCCCGCGCAAGGCTTCAACGAGCGCAAGGTTCCGCGTGTTTGGAGTTTCGAACCCAACATTTGGCGCCCACCGTGGGGCCCGAAGGACCGTCTCACGAGTTTCACAAGCATGGTCTACAAAAAGAAAGAGACGAGGCCCCTTAGCGAGCCTCCGCTCCCGCTTCAACCCGGGGAACCAAGGCCCGCCCGCAAGGCAAGGAGTGCCTACGCCACTCCGCATAGAGACCCCCCGCCAGAAGACCGTGAGCACGAGGATGAGGAACCCCCCTTCGGCGGCGGAGGAGGCGGACAGCGGGGCGGGCGAGGATCCTCGGTGGAGCAAAGAAACCAATGAGGCAGCCCCCCCTTGCACCTACCTCAAAGAATGGCGGGGCCGCACCGCAATCCCACGGGATGCGGAGCTCCAACAGCCTACGGCCGAGCTACAAGTCCTACAAAGGAGAAAGAAAGAAGGGTCGAAGCACTTTCGTCCAGGAGCGCAAAGGGCTCGGGAAGCATGGCAAGAAGCGGGCTTAAGCAGGTGACCAGCGCTTCAAGCGGAGATTCTCGGCCTTACCGTCTTGCCTCGGAGGAGGCTGCCCCCTCCGTGCACACCGGGCATTGGAGCCACCCTCGCCCGCTTGCCTCACATGGCACCAATCGCGCCATTAGTGCCTTCGTCGACCGGTGCCAGGGCCTTCGACTCAAGATCACCCCGCTTTATGCGAAGGGGCTTCGGCGCCTTTGCGTGGCCGCAAGATATAAGCCTATCCAATCGCCCGCGTTTCAATGGCGGAACCAACCCAAGCACAATTCATTATGAGCTGCGAAGGGCAGCCATAGCGTCCCCGCCCAGGGGACGACACTATACTTGCCAAGTCTTTCATAATCAGCCGCCGAAGGAGATGCTTTGTCTGGTACACGATGCTGAAGCCAAGCTCTGTCTACTCTTGGGAAACCTGCGACAAGATCCTAGCAAACTTCAAGGGCTCGTCGAAAGAGTCGCTAACTTCCATGGACCTCTTCCAATGCAAACAAGGGCAGAATGAGCAGCTTAGGGACTACTTCCAACGATTCTTGCAAATCAAAGCCAAGGCTCCTCGCGTCCTGCACGAAGTGGCCATAGATGCGGCAATAAAAGGCTTGCGCGATAGGCCAATTCGCCTCGTGCTTGGCTCCTCGGAGCGGCCGACCACCATGCACAAGCCATTGTGCGAACAATTTGAAAAATGGGGCAAGTCGAGGCCGCGACTACCGCAAAGAGGTTGGAAGAGCAAAATCGAAAGCAGCAGCCCGGCAAGGGGCATCAAAGGGGAGCGCAAGGTACGAGAAACCACACGGGGCAAAGCCCGAGCAACCAAGTGTTCACGGTGGATGCTAAGGACGGAGGCGCCAAAAACCAACCAAAGCCAATGCATCCGAATCAAGCTCCTCTTCAAAGGCAGCCCCAAACCAAGCCAGGAGGTCGGGGAAACAATTGGCCCGGAAGACCGAGGAAACAAAGATTGTGTGATCCATGGAGAGGAGCAAGGCCATATATCTAGGGACTGCCCGAACTCCGGCAAAGCAAGGGAGAGAGCAAAGTATAAAAAAGCCAAGGGCCGACGGCACCCTCCGCCACCAGCCAGTCCCTCCAAAGGAAATTAACCACACCTCCGCTCCCTATCACTCGCACCTTCCAAGTCTACCCCCGCCACCGGCCTTGCGGTACTACCCCTCCTATCATAACCCCGCCCGCCCCAACCACTCCCACAGAGTTCTTACTATCCAAGTTTTTTGCGGCTTGGCGTCGCACCAAACGCCTCAAAACCCGGCTAGTTAATCGCACTACGACATCGGCGTGTCATACCTGGACAGGTGCGTCTCACATCACCTACATAGAGGCGGGACAACCTCAACATTCTCAACACCTTTGCCGGAGGTTTTCGAAACCCACCCCCACCAAGTGTCTTACCCCCACCTCCACAAATACCGCTGCCCGACCTCAACCTAAGAACGAACCAAACCATGAAAATCAAGTAAACGTGCCACGCTCCTCTACCAACCATTGGCATGATACTCCCCATAGCGGGAGGATCCTCCATCTGGCTTTTAGTCGAAGAGGCAAAAGAGAGACCACCTCAAAGCTCGTAAGCAACGTGGCGTATTGAGGCACCGCTCGGGCACAACGATTGGTCCAAGGTCCCTATAACCTTCGCGGAAGAAGATATGCAGCTAGAGAGCTACCCTCACGTCGATGCAATGGTGATCAAGGCCAACATAGCGTGGGGATCGAGCGAGATTTAGTAGATTCGGAGTTCGGCGGATATCCTATTCGCAAGCACCTTCGACCAAATGAAGCTTTAGCGGGGGGCCAACTACAACCCTCGGAATCCCCCGCTCATAGGATTCGGAGGGGGAGTGCGTATTCAAGCCCCTCGGTAAGATATCACTTCCCCGTGTCCTTCGGGGATCGAGCTAGCAAGAAATCGTAATACATCACCTTTGACGTAGTAGACCTATACTACCCCTACAACGCCATATTCGATTCGAGGGTTCACCAACAAGTTTAATGCCGCCATCCACATGGGGTATCATGCATGAAAATACCGCCTTGCATGGGGTGATAAAAAGTAAACGGCAAAATGGAAGGACGCAAGGAACATAGAGAGAGCAATATACAAGGCCAACCGCAATGTGAATGCCCTAGAAAGGGCAAGCACTACAAGTGAACCCCCAGACATGCCAAAGGGAAAGACAGACCTTGCTCGCCAGGAGCAAACAAAGAAAGTGCGTCCCCCACCAAAGACTCCCCGTCGGAAGGTAACAATCAGCGCCAACTTAGCGCCACAAGAAGAACATGACCTCCTAGAAACCTTGAACAAAAACAAAGGTATCTTTTCGCATGGTCGGCCCAAGACCTCAAAGGGGTGAGCAGAGACATCATCGAAAGCACTCCTTGGATTTAAATGAAAACATGCGCCCAAGAAAGCGTAAGCAAAGGAAAATGTCCGACGAAAGAATCATGGCGGCCAAGGCCGAGGTCCAGAAGCTACTGGATGCAAACATAATACGAGAAGTAAAATACCCAGAGTGGTTGGCAAATGTAGTCATGGTACCCAAGAAGGATGATAGGTGGAGGATGTGCATAGACTTCACGGATCTGAACAAAGCGTGTAAGAAAGACCCGTTTCCTTTACCCAGAATAGACACCTCCGTCGACAGAGCCGCGGGGTGCCAGAGGTTTTCCCTCTTGGATTGCTTCGCCGGATATCACCAAGTGTGGGTTTAACCCCAAAGACGAAGAAAAAGACGAGCTTCACAACTCCCTTTGGCACCTCTTTTGCTTCAAGAGAATGGCGGAGGGACTCAAGAACGAGGGGCCTCCTTCGAGAATGATGAAAAGGTCCTTGACAATAATGAGGAAGAAAGCCCTAATGCGGGACAATGTCATAGCCTATGTAGACGACATCGTGATAATGAGTAAGAAGGGCTCCGTCACATCAAGGACCTCCAAGACACCTTCGCCAAATTAAGAAGGGCGGGACTCAAGCTCAACCCGAGAAAAATGTGTCTTCGGGGTAACCAAGGGCAAGATGTTAGGCTACATAGTCGAGGCCGAAGGCATCAAAGCAAACCCGAGAAAAACTAAGGCAATCTCGAGAGATGAGAGAACCTACGACTAAGAAGGAAGTAGTTGGGATACGACATAATCGCAGCTCTCAATCGATTCATATCTAAGTCGCCAGAAAGGAGTCTCCCATTCTTCAAGGCACTCCGAGGGCAGAGAAAGTATGTTGGGGACCGTAATGTACGGAGGCATTCCGCGAAGCTCAAAAGGGCACCTAACAACGGAACTATCGGTGACGCCTTCGGAACCGTAAGCCCCACCACGCTTGTGCGTGGCGCGCCTCCCCACACGCAAAAGGCGCGGTTCTCATAGTGGAAACCCAAGAGGGATCCCAACTCGCCCAAAGCCCGATACTATGTATCCGAGGCTCGTCCTGGCCAAAACCGAACTACACGTAAATCGAGAAAATCGCCTACGCCGTTCTATCGGCGTCGAGGAAGCTAAACACTACTTCCAAGCGCCACGAGGTCCTTGTCCCCAACTTCCACGGCCACTTTCGGTGAGGTGTTGAAGAACAAGGAAGCCTCGGGGGAGAATAGGAAAATGGGCAGGTGAACTCTCTCGATGTGAGATCACTTACACACCAAGGACGGCGATAAAGTCCCAAGTTCTTGCGGACTTTGTGGCGGATGGACACCTCGGGACGGGAGAGGCCGCACCGCCCGACTTACCAACTATGGACAAGCTACTACCATCCGGAGCACAGGGGAAGAAAGCGGTGCGGAGCCTCTGCGGTTATTATATCCCCCTCGGGAATCAAGACAAAAAATATGCACTAAGGCTAGACTTCAAGGCAACCAACAACGAAGGCCCGAGCACGAAGGTCTAATCCTAGGACTTAACAAAGCAAAGGCCCACGGAGCACAAGTCCTAGAGATAAAACAGACTCTCAACTCATAGCCCGGGCAAGTTGAGAAAGAATACACAGCCTCGAGAGCGGAATTAGCCAAGCACGCTGTCGCGGTAATGAGGGTCGGAGCGAAGGTTCCAAGGATTCACGGTAAAATATATCCCAAGGGCGTAAAACGCAGAGGCGACGAATGCTAAGGCAAAGAAGAAACTATCGCCCCTTGCCCGCCGAACATTCTACAAAGATCGCTTCTAAACCATCAAATGTAAACATCGAAAAAGTCCGCAAGACGCTGATGTTGACCCGTAGCGAAGATTGGAGGCAGCTCATACTAGATGCCTTAAGCGGCGTCCTCAAGCCCAAAGACAAACACGGCCGCCCAGATCGCGCAAAAAGGGGCTAGGAACTACGTATTGATAGAAGGAGTGTTGTACAAGAAGGGCGCCGTGCAACCTTTGCCGGGTGCATATCCCGACGGAAGGGGTGGAATCGCCCGCCAAATACACTCAGGATCTGCTGCTCGCACCTTGGACCACGAAGCTATCTCCTCGCGAAAGGCCCTAAGGCAAGGTTTCTTTTGGCCCTACGACATAAAAAGACGCGGAGCACATTGTGAAAACGTGCGGCCTGCCAAATTTCTCTCTGCCCACCAAAAGGGACCTTCCCGGTGAAACACAACTAATACCACCAACTTGGCCATTGCAAAGATGGGGAATGGACCTCGTAGGCCCACGCCAACAAATAAGCAAGGTTCAAACAGGTTCGCGGTTGTCGCAATAGAATATTTCACAAGGTGGATCGAAGCTAAACCAGCGGCAACCATAACCTCGAGTCGGTCAAAAAGTTCTTACGGCAAAACATCATCCGCGCAGATTCGAGTACCCAAAGACTCTCACTGTGAGACAGCGGCAAACAATTCGACTCACGAGAAATTCAAGCAATTACGGCGGAAAGCATGGGTACAAAAGATAGCCTTCGGCTTAGTGTACCACCCGCAAATCCAATGGAGCGATAGAGAGAGCAAACGGAATCATATTCTCCAGCAATCTCCAAGAAGCTTTTCAACCTACGCAAAGGCAAGTGGGTGGAAGAACTCCCTAGAGTGATATGGTCGCATAACACCACCATATCGAGAAATAAATCGCTACACCCCATTCAGGCCGTTATAACGGAGAGGAAGCCATGCTACCGAAGAGATAAAACACCAAAAGCTCAACGCGTGATGAAACAAGAACTTCGCAGAGAGGGCGAAGAGTACGCAAAGGAGACGCTAGAAGAAACGAGGCTCAAGCCCTTTGCAACATATAGAAATACCAAGCGTAGACCAAAAGATGGAGAGACCAAAAAGTCGTAAGAAAAGAAATCAACGACGGAGATCCGTACTAAGGAGGAAGCCAAACGCGAAGAACAGCAGGAAAACTCCAAAGCAAAAATGGGAAGGGCCTTACACCTGGCTAAGGCATTTGGAAGAGTCGGCTCCTTCTACCTAACGCCAAGCGAAGCGTCACCTCCGAGCACACTTGGAACATCGACAACCTCCGCCGCTTCTACATTTGATATGTAAGGACCGGAACCCGAGCATGATGTAAGCAAGGGGCTAAGGCATTTACCGCTTTTCGTATTTTTACTCTTCAATCAAAAAGGCTCGCACTCTTTTTTCCTCACAAGGGGACTCCTATCGGAGGTGAGGTTTTTAACGAGGCGAGACCTATGTAAAAAACTCCTTTAAAATTATCCAAAGTGTGTGTTCCCCTATCGATACCGTGCGGGGAGTGTCGAAATTGGCTCATAAGTGGCCCTTTATTCGACAATTTAAAACTTTCTCGGAGGACCTTGCGGTATATGAATCGAAGATTCGTCACAGCGCAAATCGACCTCTAAGGCCTTCAAATACCACTTACACGGAAAAAGACACGAGAAACACGGGCACCGGGAAAGCCACGAGAAGTGCAGAGGCACCAAGAATTATTCTAAGCACACGGAAAAGACCTGAGAAGCTCGGGCACCGGGGGATATTTTCTTACACACGAAAAAGTCCCGAAATATGCGAGCACCAGGAATTTTTGCTTGCCGCAATGTGATCGGTTGAAAAATCTCTAAAAAAGATAAATAAAAGCGCCAACGTTCCAGCAAGGCTATATCCTCCCTACTCGCGCTAAAAGCCAAGTCAAGCGCAAAGCCGCCCAAAGTTGAGCCATGCGCCAAGGCTAAAAATTTTGAGCCACGAGCCAAAAGCAAGGTAGAGCCACAAGCAACAAAATTTTTGACAGAACTCCCGCAAAGCGCGCGATCTCTTAGTTGCTTGCGGGGCGAGGAACGAAGGCGCAAGGTTAAGGCCCTTCGCCTAGAACAAGCGTGCCATATTGGCACGAGAACGCTGCGATGAAACCACACCAAGTCAACAACCTTAGCCAACTCTCCTCAACACGGATATTATCACAATGACTAAGGTTCACGGATCACACTTAACAAACTTAGAGTCTTGCACCTAATTCAGCGAAAAAAGCTAGCGCGGCGTTAACAAGTACACGGTTAAAACTAACATCATCCGAGGCCTCAAATTATTACGCAAAGTCGTGCAGTACGCCCGTAAGGCACAACTCAGCATAAAGCAGCAACCTAAGCGTCCTCATTTGCCCTGCAAAGAGATGGCTCCTCCGGACCTTGAGGCTCCATCACTTGGCGCTATCCTTTGCCGAGACCAAAGCGATTACCACGCTTTGCAGCCGGCGGCATCGTCTCCCCCGAGCGCAGAGCATCGGCAACTGCGGCACCTGCAACAACACAAAAATTCAAAGCCACATGAGCAAAGTGTGCACAAGACATGTCGCTACGAAAAAAATCTATATACAGATAAGCACCAACATTTAATACCTCCGCCACCATCTCAATAGAAGCTTGGACAACCTTGCTCGGGTAAAATCTACGCCCCTCCGAAGGCACCCCTGCCCATAGCACGTCAAAGGAAAGGGGAGAGTAAAACACTAGCAAGGCCATCAAGAGGCGATTCGCGAATCAACCAAAGAAAAGTTACCTTAGACGACTCAATAGCAAGAACACGCGGAGCCTCGGCCAGCCTTGGGACCTCGGACCCTCCACCTGCGCGCCAAAAAAGAAAGAAGACACAGGAAAAAAAGGGGAAGGGGCACAAGTTAGCTACTCACCTTTGAGTAAGCGAGAAGGGGGCTTGGTAGACCAATAAAAAATAATAAAATAATAGTGAGACAAAAAAAAGAGAAAAAGCTCAGTCGCAACCTCCACGGCCCTTGTCGGTGACCATTAGCGCCTACGGCCAAGCTAGAACCAGCCACGCCCCGTCCCCGGCTCCGCCTCTCCTCCAAATAGGGAAAAACTAACAAGTGTTAGCGACAAATGTGTAGGGGAACCCAAAACCAAACCAAATACCCCGTGCACAAATGGCGTACCTTAGAGCTAAAAAGACCAACAGCGTCGCAAGCCTCCTCAGCTCCATGGCGCGTCCAGAAGTAGCGTGTGAACCTCTTCACACTCTGAACCAAACCATCAGTAGGAACGCCCATAGTGCGGTCTCCTATATGCTCACTTTTTTACTTTCTCCCACGTGGTCACAACCATAGGACCTAACCACCTTAGAAACCCAAAAGGCACCCGCCATAGTCTGCAAAGTCCACTGGCTCGTCCCAAGGTTCGGGAAGCCGAGCCATTGTATCCTTCATCCAGCCCATAACGGTGCCGCCGTAGAGGCATCCTCGAGAAAAGCAGAGCCCGCGACAGCTCCGTGGTCGCCAAGGGGTCCTTGCAAAAGCCAGCGCAGCCTCTAATCCGGTCCTCACGGCGCTCGTAGCAAGAGATAGCTCCTCGAGGCGCGGCCCTTGCAGCGAGATAGCTCCGCGGCGTATCGCGCCAACCTCCGTGCGCGGGGCCTTGACCTCGGACTTCAGCCCCAGTGTGTCTTTCTCGGCACTCTTCTTCACCTTAGCAAGCTCCTTGCGCAGCTTCGGCAAGGTCCTTTTTGCGGGACTTCGGCCTCGGACTTCCAGTTTAGTAGCGGCCTCTTCAGCAAGCCGCTTGGCCATCGAGGCCGACTCCCATAACGCCTCAAGAATAATCTTGGCGTCGCGCGGCTGCTCAACCTCCTTTGCGGCCTCGCCCAATTCCACGACCCTCCCCTATCGATTTCAGCACTTTCCTTTGAACCCTTTAGCCTCCTCTCGAGCTGTCCAATAATCGCGTCCACGGCGTGCAATTTCTTCGTTGATACGAAAGTGAAAAACCCCACCACAATGCTGTTTGCCTACCAAAGAAAAAAGATATCCATCGCGTTAAAACCAAACATAGCGCAACAACTAAATAAGAAAATGCTCGCGTACAAGTAGGAAAAGCTTACAACGAAAAAACGCTCCCCGTGAAATTCCCTCAAAGTCTCGTAGGAGCACGTCTCCAACGCTCTCTGAAATGGTGCACGCCTCGTGTTAGCGTCTGCCAAAAATGACAACCCAAGACATTAGGAACACCAAGAGACCCCCAAGTATAAAATTTTTCTCCCTTATGAGCATAGAGCCCGCGCACCTCGGGACACAATAGCGAAGGGCTTAGCGGTTGGCCCCGACCAAGGGACCCACGGACCTCCTCGGCCTCCCGTAGAGGAGGATCCGTGGCACGAAGACTTCGCCCGGGGCACCAAAAGGCCAGGGCCACCTTGAGAGCGGCGCCTTGAAAAAGCCCGGACGAGAAGCCGGGAGAAGCGAGGAGGCCCCCGCCCCGACCACGGGGAGGCGGTCGCAAAAAAGCGTTCACATCACCAAAAAGAAAAAAGAAACCGCCCGGCGCTAGGGCCCGGCTCCTCGAGGGGTCAAGCCCCTCCATGCTTCTTTTTGCACAAAAGCATCTCGATGTCGGTGAAAGACCGCGAACATAATGAATTAAAAGCGAAAACAAAATGCAAAGTATTAAAACTTACTAGCAAGGTTAGCAAATTATGGCGCCAACCGGTGCAACCTCGAGCGGGGGCGTAGCCGAGGCGAGAGCGAGCGCAAGGTCCCTCCCCGAGCACATCGGCCGAGGCTCACCGCCTCGGCAGCAGCCTCCTCGCGAGAGCCGGCGCAAAGGTCCCTCCCGGCCTCGTCGGCCCAGAACCAAAGGTGAGGTAGGCGCGGAAGCGGCGTCTCGTCATCAATAAACTCATCAACCCCCCCTCATCATCTCCAACACCTTCCGAGTCCAGGGGCCAAGGTCAATATCGGGAAACTCACCCCCAATCACGGAACGAGCTCCACCACTCGGGTAGCCGCACTCGACCGTGGCCCCGAAGAGTCTTCGCAAATAGTCTCGGCCGCCTCACCACCACTAGCTTCCTCATCCTCGGCCTACGCACCTTCTCCAGCTTGACCAAAGACCTTCCAAACTTCGCGCGAGACTCGGCGGAGCCAAGCTACAACACGACGCCTCTTGCTAGAAGACGAGGCCTCCGGCCCGACGCCTCGTAAGCGAGAGCTAACCGGTTGTTCACCTTGCGCTTCCTTCAACACTTCATCATTTTGCGCCTCCTCCAAAAACTTCTCATCCTCGCGTCGCACCTCCGCGAAAGCACCTTCTTTGAGAGACCTCATGACCACCGTATCGCGCGTTCGGCTCATCCAAAAACAGGTTCAGCCTAGGCATCTTCCCAAGGGTAGGCATGCCCCCAATAAGCGACCTCCGACTCATGTACTCGGCCTTTGACACTCCACCCGAATACCCACGACCAAAAGCAACCACCGAGACCAAGAAGTCGAGAACCATTGGTGCGGGGGGCAAAGTAGACTCGAAATATGGGGCAAGGAATGCACGACCGAGGGTAACCAGGCAAGGTCCTCAGCTCGATACTTGGCTTCTTCCTCTGTTCACAAAAGCGGCCAGTAGCTAGCACCAATTACTTCTTCCACCAAGTCCCTACCGCTCGGTACTTGCACGCCCGGCGACAAGGCCTTCTTACATTTCTCGTACCTCAGGCACCTCCTTGCAAGGTAACCCAAAGGCCCGCCCACGAACCATGGTGAGCTCCGACCCAGTAGACATAGCGAGGGGGCTCGCCATCCAGCTGTGGCTGCGCCTTCGTCTTCACATAGAACCAGTGAGACATCCAGTTGCCTACTCTTCCTCGGCAAAAGAGAGTTCAAAGGCAAGGCTCATACGAATCTTCCTCGGGATGAAGGTGCAGCACCCATATCGGGGCACAGGACCTTCCCCGCGGCGAGTACCGACAGTGCATCTCGTAGTGCTCGAGAAAACGTTAACATCAGTCTTGACCCATAGGACTCGCAAGCCCGGCGAGAACTTAGTGAGCGTGAGAAAGGCTCGAGGTGTCGGGAAGTGAAGTTGAATCTGAAGGCATCCAAGACTGATGCAACAAACCCTCGCAAGGGATCACGAAGGCCACACTTGAAGTGTCGAGCGAAAACCACGGCCCAACAGTTCGGCGACGAAGGCTCCCCCTCCCTCAGGAGTCGAAGGCTCCCCCAATTGGCGGTAGGAAGGGCTGGTCCTCACCCTCCAGCTTCCTCGCCCCAGCCTGAGGCGGGAAGCGAGCCGTCCGTCTCAAGCTTCTTGATATCACCTTCTGTGACCATCGATGCCCCCAACACATAGCTCACTCCCTTATCCTTTTTTCTTAATCATCTTGTCCCACTCAGCCTCCGAAAAAACCTCCTCGGACAAGGTAAACCCTTCGTCCAACTCGTCGTTTCAAGCAGCACTGAACCCTTCGCAGCCACTAGCATCCAAGACTCACTGCACAGCACGACCAAAGCGCAAGGACCTCTCCAAACCTCACTCCAGGAAATCAAGCGGCCTGCGTAAAAAAAAAAAAAAAAAAAAAAAAAAAAAAAAACCGATTCAATCAACCTCCGCAATACCACCAGCCATCTAAGATATGAAATAAATGCCAACCTTAATTCATAAGCCTATGAAAATAAATGCAAGAAAAAACAACAACAAAATCAAGCTATACCCTTCATGGCTTTTCAGATGTGTAAAACTCAAGTCATAGGTGCTATCTTCTTCGTAAAATATACAGAACCAGAACACAGTTGAAAATACGTCTGTTTCTGCTTCAAATGCATGCCGCGGCACGTGTACTGCCAGAACCCCCTCTTATCTTAATTTTTTTCAGAAGACAAGTTTATAAAATAAGGTACCCGTAGCTCAAATTAAACTAGAAGACCAAGAAGAATCGCAGCATATGGTGCAAACAAGGGTATTTGTGCTGTTGGCAATATTTCCAACAAGTTTTAAAGCATATAATAATATTTTTGCACCAGTTCATAGCTGTAAACAGGATACCGAGATATCTTACCTCCCAGAGCTTCAGGAAGCACGGCAGTGAGACAGAGCCGGCAGTGCTTCAGGAAGCACCGCACCCGGCAGCCAGCCGAGTAGAAGACGACCGGACCGAGATGAAATAGTGTGGCGCGTCGGAGAGGCGGGGTTTTTATAGGCCTACACGCAGACGACAAACCACCACCTGCACCTCAATTTAAGGACAAAGTAAATAAGCCTCTGCGAATTTCACCGACCCTGGCATAAATTCGAAGCTTTCAAAATCTAAGTCCTTAATGTGCACCACCAACTCGCACATACGAGTACATATCACAGTTTCAATGCACAAAGGAAGTAAAAGAAAAATTAAAAACCCCCAAGCTCCAGTGCAAGGGCGGCCGGGGGGGAAGGGGTGCCAGTCGCAGCCTCACCTCTCGAAGCTTCAGCAGAGCTAAGGCCGAAGGACCGCCTTGCGCCGGACCTTGCCCTTGGGGGAACTGTTGGGCCTGTGCTTCGGATCCACCGGATCGAGGTGAGCCTGCGAAGCGACGCTTTGGTTAACAAAGTTCGTGGTCGTGTTGTTTATTTCTAAGTGCAGGAAGCGAAAGCAAGTCAAGCCCGAGCTTGGCTGCGCAAGGCACCTACGCCTACACGAGCGCAAGGCCTGGCCTCCACTCGACCGCGCAAGGCCACGGCTGTACAGAGCTTGTGCAGGCGAGGCTTACCTTCGCTGGCCAGTGCACAAGGCAGAGGGGCGAGCCTGGGGGCGCGAGGTGCCGGCGGTGCCTCCGTGCGACCTGCGCAAGGCCCGCACCCACGAGGACGAGGCCGACACGGCGCAAAGGCCCGCCGCGCAAGGCACCGCGCGGACGACTCGTGGGCCCGGCGTCGAGCAGCGGAACGCAAAGGCTCGGGGCGCAAGGCTCGGCGGCGTCCGCCCCAGCCCCAAGGCCGCAAGGCCCCTCGGCGCGCTGCGTTCGCCCGTTCGAGCGCAAGGCCGCCGCCGGCCGAAAGTCGCGCGAGGCGCCCGGGCTCCGGCGCGCACAGGTGGGGCCCGCCCTAGGCGCCGCTGCTTGCGGCGCGAGGGGGCCTGCCACGCGAGCTCGTCCGCCCAGCGCCCGCGGACGCGGGCGAAGTCGCCTGATCGGCGCATCGCGACCTCCGCTCGGCCGCTGCGCCAGCGTCCGTCCGCCTCGGCGCCCAGCGAAACCCGCCAGCCAAGCGCGGCGAGCGCCGCCAGTGTCGCCTCCGCTCGAGCCCTGGGCGAGCCCGCCCGAGCTCCGCACACCGCCGGCCGTGCTCACCTGTGTCGTCGCCGCTGGTCCGCCGTGGCCAGCGTGCTGCCGGCGCAAAAGGAGTGGCGAAGAGAAAGGGCGGACACCGTGCCCGGCTCCGAGCGAGAAGGAAGGAAGGCCGGTCCTCCAAGCCGGGCCGCCCATTAGGACCGGGTGGGCGTCCAGGCGCTGGGGTGGCGGGTCGGTTCTCCCTAGCTGGACCGGCCCGAGGCGCCAACCGCGCCTCCCACTTGGTTGGGCCGGGCCAGAGCGCGCCCGAGGTCCTGAGGTGAAGAAGACCATTTTGCCCTCGGTTTCGTTATTTTCCCAGAGAATATTTGTAGCATATTCCAGGGCATGAATGTAATGTAGCTAGTAGCCGTCCGGTCATCTATAAAGAAGACGTGCCCCGATGTAACGGACGGTGGGTGAAGTAGTAATAGAAGCCCTAAATTCTTTACTACGCCATCTTTCGATTCGCGATCGTCATCTCTCGCCCGAGGCAACGCGGGCGGACCTGGCAGCGAGCCCCCCCCTTGCTTTGGGCCTTGGACCTTCGGCGCAAGGTCTCGCCCCCCGCGCAAGGCTTCAACGAGCGCAAGGTTCCGCGTGTTTGGAGTTTCGAACCCAACATATATGAACGCTAAAGTTTAGAACAGGAGTGCTAAAGATGGAATGTTTGTTGCACCTTTAGAGGAAATTAGTGGCAAAGTTAAGAGAAAGGATGATGAAGTGATTGTGTTGATGGTTCACAGGAAAATCACGAAAGACAAGGAGCTATAGGATGTTCAGTGGCAATCGCTTTGTATTTTGGCAGCTGGTGAAGGGGCTGAACTGTGAGAACCGAAAGAATTGAGCACAGTACTACACAATTTATTTTGTATCAATTCTTGTTATTGGTCATTTAATGATGCGACCATATTGCTTGATATATCTTGAACTTAATGATGAGCTCAACAACCTGACTACCAGATTGTTTGTTGTCACAAGGAGCTTTGTTTGTTGTCACAAGGAGCTTTTTTTTTCTTACTACAACTTTTTAGTATAACGATTAATTATGGAAGCATCTTTTCTAGGTAGAGATCAAGAGATGGATGGTTCACGCTTATTGTATATAATTGTGTGAACTTATTTGTAGCATCCGGGGCATTACTTTATTATGCCTTGTTATGCATGAATGTATTTCCGATTATATTTATGATCATATACAATTGTGAGATAAAAACTATGGAAAAGAATCTCGTTGTCTGTTTGTTTTTAAGTGCATCCCTCAAAAGAAACCGTGGCAACATACGGACACTATACTAGTTAGAGGAAAGCCACCATCATGTCAACACTAAAATTTGGAGTTCTACTAGTGTCTGGCGATCGAATCGCCTGTTAGTGTAATCTTGGCATTAGAGTATTGCATGTTTACATTGTTAATTGCATGTAGAAAATAAGTGTGAGATGGTCCATGTGATGTGGGCCTTCGGCTAATGTTGGCGTGCCGCGTGTGATGTGGACGTCTTGCCGTGTGATGCGGGTGTGCGCGTGAAGTGGTGCTACTAAATAGAGGCAATGGAAAGGTCAATTTGACCGAGTGAATTGATGCATGGAAGGAGTAGAGGAATGACCTGAATTGGTCGGTGTGAGGATGGGTGCATGCACGAGATGTGCTTTGCGGCCATTAGTGACCAAAGTGAAGAGGCCATTCCTTAAGTTTTGCATGGTGTGAGTTATGGCTAAGTGAATTGGCGGTTGTTATCCTTGCATGTACATAGTTGTTGAGTCTATATATTAATGGAAAAAGGACGAGAGTTGTGTGTGGCTTTGCGCCAACAAAATGTGTCTCTATTTTGATGGTTCTTGTGAGTTCATCCATGAGAGTTTGTGAGTGTTTGTGATAAACACTTACGGAGTGAGGGAGCGATTCCCATAATTAGGGAGAGATTTCCAACATCGCCGCCCACACCTCAAAAAGTGTGTGAACCTAGGTAGCTTTCCTTTGGTTGAATGTATGTTGGGCGATGCGAGATAAATATTGCCGCACGTTTCTATGAATGTACGAAATATAAGAGCTACCCTATATAATTAAGCATCCCGCTTTTAGTTTTTCAACTAGTCAATACCTAGGTGTCAGTTGTTTGTCCGATCATATGAACTTAAACAATTTCTTGGTATGTAGTACATGTTATTAGAGATCTAGATTGTCGATTCCCTGGCTAGATTGGGCGAAATTGACACGTAAATTGGAGGATTGGGAGGAGAGGATGGAGCGGGGGAGCGCGGCCGGCGGCGCGAGGCCCGAGGGGGCGGGCGGCGCGGCAAGCGGCGTAGAGGGCGGGGCGGCGTGTGGGGGAGAGGGAGGCAGGATAAAAATTCTTTATTTGCTTGTTGTCCCGAAAGATTACAGACCCCTTACTTATATAGCCCGGCTAGTGGGACTTGTATCTCAAGCAATCTCTAAAGGTTTCCTTATAGATTGGAATACCTTTTACAAGCATGTCCTATTTATTTATTTCCTAATAAGGGTCTCTCTTATAGATGAGATATCCCCTTGCACACCAAAACACCTAAAGATAATCCTAGATATTTTCCTTCCCTTTCTCTGAATTAGTTGCCGAAGAATCCGCGGAAGGGAGGAGACGGAGGCGGGGGCGCGCGCGCAAGGCCCGGGGGGGCACCGCCGTGTTCCTTGGGCCTATCGGGCCTGTCCCTCTAGGCCCCTATTTCTGGATCATGACATCTCCCCCCCCTTCTCCGGCCGGGCGTCCTCGCTTTGATGATGAAAAGTCCATTCAGTGACACCCGGATGTGGATCGGCTGCCCCCGGGAGAATGAGCTCGACTGCGGCATGATGAGCGACCCTGCGGGGTTCCTGGAGGATCGTGTTTTCCCCGGTTTCGCTTGGGGTCAAATTCCGAGAAGATAGTGAAGGTTGCCGATGTAGCCGTGATAGATGTACCGATGAACGGCACGTCCCCTCGCTGTGAAGCCGCCCCGACGACGGGCTGCCGGTAGGAGCTTCCTCGGGATGCCCACGCCGAGGTGCCGGTGCACCATGTAAGCGTGGGGGGCTCTCTAGGAACAAGAAACGCTCATTGGTTGGAGCGTTGATGAAGAGCAGAAGTAGACGCCCAGATAGTGATGTCACGGCGTGTAGGAGGAGTAGCAGACCAAGTTCAACATCGTACCGCATACATGAAGGAGCCGGCGCCGAACGGGGGGGCGGGAGCTGGTGGGCGGCCCTCTCTCGGATCATAGCTGATGTGGACGTTGTCGACGGTGAGGAAGAGGCGATCCATCTTTGTCGAAGACGACCAGGGCGGGCCGACCGTGGTGGCGCGGCGACCATATGCCGCCCAAGGATGGCGATCGGTGCGGTGATGTTGGCTCCGCTGTGTAGGCTCCCAAGGCGAGGAAGTTCGTCCCTGCGAACTCCGCCCTAAAGCAAGGCCTCCAAAGAAGTCCGGCAAGAGTGGAGAGGAGGCCGGAAGGTAGAAGCGGCCGTCGAAGAGGAGGAGGCCGTCTTCGGTGTCCATCTTTGGACGGCGTCGTGTGGTGCCGAGGGCGATGCGGCGTAGATGTCGATCCTCCAATGTGGCTTGGCGTGAGCTGGACGAAGACTTCGGTGGATGTGTCGTAGAGGTCCAAGGCAGTAATGCCTCGAACGTTTAAGGCCGAGTCGCGGTGTACGGATGCCAGCCGAAGATGCGACGAGGAGGCCGTGGGCCGGGCGCCTGCGGCGAGGGGTGGAGGCTGAAGTGAACGTGCTCGGGCGACCCTCACGGTAGTGGCATCGGCAGCTCGGTGGGTCGTGAAGTCCCACGTCACGCGTCGGGCTTGCCCGGCCCAAGGCATGCCAAGGATGACGTCGGCGTCCTCGCCCGGTGGCATGACGTAGGCGTCGATGTCGGAGTATGCGGCGAGGCGTAGTGGCACGCCAAAGGTGGCGACACGACCATGTAGAGGTGGCGCCGGTGCGGTGGTTATCAACACACGCAATCGGGCTGAGTCCGAGGCTGCCGTGGTCACCACGCGGGGTCGATGTAGTTGTGCGTTGCTCGAGTCGGCGATGATGTTGACGCCCGTGCACGAGATCATACCGGCCAATTAGAGAGATGAGCACCACGAACCGGGAGTCGGGGTCCCCACGGGGACCTTTCAGTCGGTGGCTCCCTCTTTGACGTGCGCTGGGCGGCGTTCGTCGATATCGTCGATTGTAGTCGTTGAAGATCGTGATGTCGAAGAGAGGTGCTTGCACTTGTGACCCCGTGTGAGCGGCTCGCCGCGATTGAAGCGAGTCCTCGCCTTGCGTCGCTCGGTCATCTCCTTCGGTGTCGGCCCGGCTTGAACGGCCGAGTTGGTGCGCGGTGGTGATGGGGGGAGGGCCCGAGGGCGACCCGGCGGTAGCGCCGGGCGCCGTCCCTTCACCATTGCTGGCTTGCGGTGTTGTAGAGGATGCATGGCACGACGCTCATATGGCTGGCGAGACATGGCTGCCTCCATGTCCTGGGATTCTACATCTCGACGTCCGTCTTGAGCGGTTCGCCTGGAGCTTCCAGTATAGATATTGACTGGCTGGCGTCGTCGAGGTTGCCGGCGCGTGCTACGTGTGCTAGGAAGCGCTGCGTGTACTCATCGACCTTTGCTGTCTTCCTCGGCAAGGCCAGCTCACCCGGCCAGTTCCGCCGTTAATTTGGGCAGGGCGCTTCGTTGGCGTATTGAGCGAAGCTTGCCCAATTGGCCACCGGTTTCTCTGCGGACGGCCTCATGTACCACTGTTGTGCTCCTCTGTGAGATGATAGGAAGCATACCGGACTTGCTCAGAGGCGGGCGTAACTTGTCCCCGAAGAATTGCTTTCGCGGCCGGTTGATCCATGGGAGGGATCGTCCTTGCCATCATAGGTGGGGAAGGACAGCTTGTGCGGGCGAGGAGCGAGACACTGGAAGGTGTCGGCCGGAGAGGAGGAGGAGGGGCGGCGCATCGCGCCTAGCGATGATGTGCTGGCGATTCAGCCTTCGGCCTCAAGTAGCCCCTTCGAGAGGTTCTCGTGTCGGCCATCGCGACCTGATTGTCACCGTTACGCTTGCCATCGATCCGGCTTCTTGATGAAGTCGGTGGGCTGCCCGACTCGAACATTGCCCGCATCTCGATCTCGGCGTCATGGAGTTGTTGGACGTGTTTGAGCATGGTTGGATCTTCGCGTGAGAGGATAGCCGAGTTTATCGTCGAGCTTGTCTATCCCCGGTGTTGATCTTGGCGAACTCATCCCCAAGTTCTTGATCGGTTTCTTGGCTTCAACGTCCATGGTGGTGAGTGGATCGTAGTGGTCTCCGGATACGGTTGTCGATTCCGGCTGGATTGGGCCGAAATTGACACGTGAATTGGAGGGATTGGGAGGAGAGGATGGAGCGGGGGAGGCGGCGGCGCTCGGCGGCAGCCGCGCCCCCGCGGCGCCGTCGTGCGTGCGGCCCGAGGGCGGGCGCCGCGGCCAGCGGTGGCGGTAGAGGCAGGGGCAGCACGTGGGAGAGGGAGGCGAGAGAGTTAGGATAAAAATTCTTTATTTGCTTGTTGCCCCGAAAAGATTACAGACCCCTTACTTATATAGCCCTGGCTAGTGGGACTTGTATCTCAAGCAATCTCTCTAAAGGTTTCCTTATAGATTGGAATACCTTTTACAAGCATGTCCTATTTATTTATTTCCTAATAAGGGTCTCCCTTATAGATGAGATATCCCCTTGCACACCAAAAACACCTAAAGATAATCCTAGATATTTTCCTTCCCTTTCTCCCGAATTAGTTGCCGAAGAATCCGCGGAAGGGAGGAGACGGAGGCGGGGGCGCGCGGCCTTGGGCCCGGGGGGCGGCGCCGGTGTTCCTTTGGGCCTATCGGGCCTGTCCCTCCGGCCCTATTTCTGGATCATGACATAGATTTTGTGACAAGATAATAAATTATTACTTGTTTCCAACTTTATACGTTTTTTAACAAACCCGCAAAACGATGCCCAAAAACCCATGTTGGGAACTGAAAACCTACATTAATGAATGTTATATCATAAAAGAAAAACTCTTCCCCGGCGTTGTCCTCCTCCTCGGGCGACACGGGGCGGGCCTCCCAATCGGCGCCGCCACTTCCAATCTCGCCCCTTCCCACCTCGCCGCCGCCTTTGAGGGCGGCGGGAGGCGGAGAGCTTTGGTCGGCGCGGGGAGAGGCGGCGGCGGGCTTCTTCTCCTCCCCACGCTGCTTGGCTGGCAAAGGAGGCCATGGCTGCGGCCGACGACGACCTCGCCCCGGTGGATCTGCACCCCTCCCACCCGGCCGATGCGACTTAGGGCTGGCCGGATCGGTGCTGAGTAGCCACGGCGGCGTTCGGCGAGGCTAGAGCGGCCCTCGTAGTGACGCCCGATGGTGGTGGGGCTCGTCCTCGGCGGCGGTGTGGCCTCTGGCGGGCGGTGGCGACCCGGCGGTGGCGGCGGGTTACACGGCGCGATGGGGCGACTGCGGGGGAAGAGGCGCCCGATGGGCCAGCGGGGCTCCTTGCGGCCGCAGACCTGCGGCTGCGGCGATGATGGATGGACGCGAATCCGGCCCCTCTGCGGCCGGATCCCAGGTCCCCCTCAGCGGATCGGCTTCTTGGGGCGAAACCGGGCGTCTTTGGGCGCGGGGTGGGGTGATGGGGAAGGTCTGCGATGGTGGTGGTGGAGGTGCGGTGAGGTGGTGGTGGTGGTGCGTGGTGGGCGTTGGCGTTCCTGCCCCGGCGTCTTCTTTGTGTTGGTGGTGGTCGTCGGCGTTCTGCCGGCATCTTTGTTGTGTGCGGTGGTGTGGCGGTGGTGGAGTGGTCTGGCTGCTGTGGTGGAGTAGCGGTGGGCGTAGTCGGCATGGCTGCGGCAAGCAGCCGGCGACACATTGACGGGGGCGTCTTGGCGCGCGGCTGGGGAGGGCGGCGGCAAGCGGTGGTGGCGGGCACGCAAGGTGCGAGGGCCGCAGCGACGAGGCTGCGGGAGGCCCCGCAGGGCGCTGAGGGCGACCGTTCTCGGTGGTGGTCGGGAAAGCGGTGTCGGCGGTCTTAGCGTGTGGGGCGGTGGAGCGGCGGTGAGGTGGTGGTGCTCCCTCTCTTCTTCCTCGTCGGTTGGGGTTTCGGCGTCGCCTCGGTGGGCGGGGGTGGCCAGGTATGTTCTCGCGGTGTCGTGGCGACATTGTGGTGATGTCTTGGTCCATCTCCTTGGCTGGGGAGTTTCGGGGGAGCCGATGTTGCTTGTCTGTGGCGCACTAAAGGTGCGGTGTCGATCCGGCGAAAGCCTTTACCGACATTCTTGCGGTGGTAATGGTGGTGGCGCCCTTTTTGCGTCGTTTTCTGTTGGGGACACCATTATGGGGCATCGTGTCTGCGGCATGGAGTCTCGGGGTGAAAACCGGGTCCGATTTTTCACGAATGGCGGCGGCGGCGCCTCCTCCTTGGAGGCGTCGCTTCTCGAACTCATCTCGGCTTGTGGCGGGGTGGGTGGTGGTTTGGTTTGGCGGGCGCGTGGCATAGGAGGTGCGCCTTGGTCTTGGTGTTGGTGGCGAGGTGCGAGAGGGTCCATGGGTCTTTGGAGGTCTTGAGTCATTTGCGCATGGTGTTGTGGTGATCTCGGTGATGGGCGGGCGGAAGTGGTGCTCTCGAGCGGTTTTGGATATCTGTGTCACGGCAGCGGTGGATTAGTGGAGTGTGAGGGCGGTGGGTGAGGCGAGGCCCCCACGCGGAGTAGCGGGATCGATGGTTTCATTGGTGCCGTGGCGGGAGTTTGTTGATGCTTATTTGGAGCGGGGGATCGGCGATCATGCGTGTGCGGTTTGGGGGCGAAAGTCCCGTGGTGGAGGAGTGATGGTAGCCGCTCGGGTTTGCGTGGTCTGCGGCGGCATTAACCTGGCGTTGTAACGGCGAAGCAGATTTGACGGCCTTACTTTAGACTCCTCTCGGTGGTGGTGGTGTAGTTTGTGTTGTGTGCGTTGTGTCGATGTCCCAATCCGACGGTCGTCGTGGATGGAGGCTCGTGTTGATGATCCAATCCAACCGAAGCGGAGCATCATGTTTATTTTCTCCCATTCAATTGGTGTTGTTGTAACAAGTGGTAGAGGTGGAGTGGAACACTCCCCTAAGTTGAGTTGAGTGGGCGCTAGTTGTGGCGCAAGTTGAGTTGACTTGGTACCTAGGTGTGCGGGTGGAGTAGGGTACCCTCCACATTTGTATAGTTTTTCGCCCGGTTTCCAGTCAAAAAAATTAGGCGACACTTGCCTTTTTCTTTTTTCGCGTCTAATAGAAATCGTGACAAAGCTTTTGCCGTCATTTCTAAAAAAAAAAAAAAAAAAAACCCTAAATCTCTAGGTGCAATCAACAATGTCCAAGATTTTTGTACGATATATATTTCATATTTGTAACAATTACAAAAGTCCTAACTTTTTAAAACTTTCCCTTGAATGCGTCTGGTATGTATTGGGTCAAACCGAAACCAATCCCTCCCCTAACTCCGGTTTTCAAACTCGAAAACTATTGCAAAAGGAAAAACTGGAAGCCAGCGCCGGATGACGAGTGGGTCCAATTTAAGTGAAGATCCCAGTCCAATTCGGCGGGATGGCGGCCCGGCCCACTCCATAATGCACGGCCCACCATTTCCTTCCTTCCCCGTGGCCCTTGAGGCGCGGCGTAGCCAAACCGCGTAGGGTTGCTTGCTTGCCGCCGCGCCCGTGCGCTTCGAATGCTCGTCCAAGAAAATTCCCCTCTTCCCACACAAGGAGAGGAGAAATCCTTCCCGCGGGCGGCGGCGGAGGAATTCGCCGACTAGGTTTGGGGTTCCCGATCCGGCCGCGTCACCGGCCGGTTCCCATCACTTACCAGCCATCACCACCAGGCGAGGGGGAGCATATGGCGCCGCTGACATGGCGGCACCACACCCTGATTCAGGCGCTGCTCCACCGCGGACCCCTCACCGAGCGCGACTTCCACGCCGTCTTCGCCGGCGTCTCCGGCAAGGACCCCGGTACGCCCGCCGTCTGCTGCTTCGTTCTCTCTCCTCTCGTCGTCTCTCGGTCTCTTCTTTCTTTGTTCGCGCCATACATAGCCCAAGAAGCGTTCGACGAAATGCGTCTCTGCCTCTGCCGTACCTGTTTCTCTACTCCAATGCCGTTGGGGTGCGTGCGTGCAAGCAGAAGCAGTGTCCGGTATGGTCGAACCTAGCCCGCACCTGCTCTTCATCCTCGTTCTTGGCCGAGAGTAGGCGTGCAATGTGTGGATGGCAATGTGGGGCAACAGAGCTGTGGACATGGCATGGACGGACGCCTTTGTTGATGCACTCTGATCAGAGCTACAGTTGCCCGCAGCAGCACCTGGAGGCTGGAGCTTACACTGCAAGCTAGCACCCCTCCATTCCCCTGAGGCAGAGGCTCCTTCCAGTGTAAGCCAAGCCTCCACAACATCTATTGAGCTTCCTGCTCAGTTCACATCACATTCATCTGCTACCTAGGCTATCCTCACTACCTTCAGCTACAGCACCTCTCCCCTGGCGGCAGAGGCAACACACCCTGCTGCAGGCGCTGCTCTGCCGCGGCCCCCTTGCTGAGCCTGAATTCCATGCGCTGTTAAGCTGCTGTCTCTGACAGGGACCCCGGTACCTACCTATGCTGTGATGCTTGCAGCTCTCTTCCTTTTTAGCTTTAGTCTTTCTCCATCTTCTCTTCACATCTGTTCATGCAATGATTTTCTTTTCTTGAACTTATTACTGTGGCAGCGTGGTGGTAGTAATACATCTGTTCGGAATGTTGTGTACATCTCTATACTTTTCTGTAATCCATTTTGTATCTCTATTTGTCTACTACAGATCTTTTGTTTGTCAGGCAAAAACAGTGCTAGTTTGGTCTCCATCTGACTTTGTTAGGCAATGCTGCTGTATACAATACCTGACGCTGCTTGTATTCCCTTTTCTTTTCTGTGCCACAAAAAAATGTCTTTCTGAATATTAATAGCATCATTCTTATTTAAGTTGGCCTCTTCTTGACCTGCTTGTGCCCCTCACAAATAAATTCGTTTAAATGTGAATTCTTTATCTTGAACAAACAATTTAGTGGAAATTTGTGTCTGATCCAGCAGTAGCTACACTTACTTTTTCACCTAAGGTAGATCTATGAAATTTTTACCATTTGTTTGCTGATCACCCGAGCCAGTCGGAATCGCTTCAAAGTTTTGCTAAAAACATAGTGAATTCAGAATTGCATTATATGATTGTTTGAAACAATGGTCTTGATTCCACATGGGATTTGAATCATTAAGCCCAACGGCGCCTCACTCACGCCTACTTGGCTCAATCATATATTTAGCAGCGGCTTTATACAAGAGTCGATAACCTATGGGTTGACTCCACATTAATCCTAGATGTAACCGATGGAGCCGTTAGCCCACCCGCTCCCTTCCTTCTGGCGGCGCGCGCGCCGACACGAGATCGCCCGCCGCCCGACCAAACGACCAAACAACCTCAGCCCTCCACAACCAAATCGACATCCCGCCCCAGTCCCCGGCACCAATTTGGAGGCGCGCTCATCCCCCCCCAGTCAAATCCATCGTGGTAGGGTCGATTCAAATCTCGGTGGACTCCAATCCTGCTGCTACCGCTCGCAAGGTCAGATTTGCAGCTACTCCTCCACGCTCTCCCAACCACCAACGCCGGTACCGCCATTACTCCCCTCCACCTTCCTTCATCGGTAAATCTGCCGGGGATGCGGCCGGAATGGGCGCCCGTGAGGCCGTCTGCGCCATGGCGCGTGCGAAGGGTGCACGCACCCATTTATGGCTCCGCTCCTTCCCAACATGGGGACACGGCGGGTCGCCCGTGGCGCCGAGCGAGCTCCCCCATCCGCCGACGCGTCGGCAGAGATCGGCGGGGCGCCCACAGATTTGGTGCGGGGAAGCCTTCCACGGCAAAGAACGCGGGCGATCAACCTCCATTAATGGAGCAACGTCTCCCCACCGCAGTGACAAGACAAATCGCCACAACGCCAGCGGGAAGAGGAAGAGGAAGGCCGGACCAAGGTGCTCTGACACGCAGCAAGCAACGGCATTCATGCTCATTCAAGCCGCTCACCAACCCGCAATCCGACCCCCCCCGCCCGGCCATCCACCAAATCCTCAAAGGCAAGTGCCTCCGCTGCCTCTCCGGGGGGACACTGCCGCTTTACTGCGAGGACCCATCCGCTGCCTCAAATGTGGCCGTGTTGGCCATAAATCCAGGAGTGCAGTCGCCAAGCAAAGCAAGTACAAGCTCAAGCAACTCAAACACCTGCGCCTAAGCAACCCCCTCGCCTTGAAGACACACCGCCGCCTTCCCCAAGCTCGCCACCCACAATGGTGCCGCCCGGTGCTCCCGAGCTCCGTCCGGCCGAGACCGCGACAATGGCGGCCGTGACCTCAGACCATGGAGGAGGAGAGCGCAACGCCTCTCGACCGCGCCATTGTGGCTTGTCTTTGCGGGGGCAGGGACGGCGTCGGCACCGAGGCACTCAAGAGGATGCTCGCACCAAGCTTTGGCGTCCCGGATGGGGGGCGTCAAGGTCACTCGGCACACCGCCCGGAGGATTTTCTCATCGTCTTCGAGCATCGGCACCACCGCGACGCACCGCCTGAAACTTGAGGTCGCCCCACGTCGGCCGCCGACATCCGCCTCCCCCTTGGCGCATCCTCCCCATCATCGCGCCGTGTCGGCTGGCCATCATGTCCGCATCTGCCTCGAGGGAATCCCGGCACATGCGTGGAACGAGAGCATCGCCAAGAGGACCATTGCGAGGACCTGCGACATCGACTACGTCGAGGGACGCTCCATCCGTCGCGAGGACACCCGAGCACTCTGCCTCTGGGCGTGGACGTACGACCCCTCCGACATCCCCAAGGTGACATGGCTTACACTTACGGGAGGATCGGCGCTTGTGCACGAAGGAGCTTCACCACCGAGAGGCCGGAGGGGCCTCACCTTCAAGGTCCCGTCCACCTCGACACCATCGAACCACCGCCCGGACGAGCACGGCAACTCCATCCCTAGGACTATTGATCGATCACCACGGTGTGGTCGATGGGGGAACGCGCCCGGAGCGGAGCGCCCACGAGCCCCCACCGATGTCGGGCCGCGACCGGGCGCCGTGGGACGACGGGGACGACGACGACTACGGTGACGGGCCGCCACAACGACAGGGAGAGAGGGGCCGGGGATCCAGGATGTTCCGCAGCCTCTCACGCGCACCCTAGGGCGGGGAGCGGGACCGCCTCCAGTCCCGTCGTGAGCACCCTGCACGACGCCGCATCTTCAACCGGAGGCCACCGCCGCGCATCCCGGGCCGGGTCCCTCTCCGGCCACAAAGAAGGCTACCGGGAACCCGGGCTGGTTTCTCGACGAGCCCCGTCGACATCCTCGACAAGGAGCCCACGACGGCCGGCGCTTCACCGCCCGCTCGTCGGGCGCCCCCCCGCGTCCTCCAGCGCAAGGAACGAGGGCGCAGCCGAGCGCAGCAGCCCACGCCGCAGCGACACGCCCTGCGCACCCCGCCAAGGCCATACTCGCACGACAACGACATGGCCCCGGACTCCCCCGCCTCCGCGACACAAGGTGCACTACTCACGCAACTCCCGCGGCAAGAAGATCGCTCCCTCGAGTCCGAGCCCCCTCAGCGGCGCCTCGACAAGAAGAGCAGGCCGCATCCAACACCGATTCGTTCATATACCGCAGGACTCCACAACAGGACGAGAAGGAGGGGGCTCCGCGACCAACGCAACGAACCGGTCGGGCACGTTGTTCGCCCGATTCAAGCCGGGCCGATTCTTTAGGGCGTCGACCCGCACACGGGCCTGCCTCTCTCCGCCCGGCGGAAAACAAAGATAAAGAACTCCGCCTCCAACTGGCCGCCACCCTCGCGTGGGCTGCAGCGCCCGGCCGGAGCCGCCGCCGCGCCGTGCAACCCCGCCGTGGCGCCCGGAACATGGAGGGAGCCCAGTGCGGCGGAGGCTTTCCTCTCCACCATCGCAAGGCCGGTCCCCCGCCCCTGCTCCAACTCCCGGCGGCGTGGGCACGCGAGCCGCCGCCGCAAGACCGCCGCCGCAGACTACACCAACTCGCCGTGGACACCGCCGCAGCCGGATGACGCCGCCGACATGGCCACGGGGCAACGCGAGGATCGTGCCGTGCCGCAGATTCTCATGAAGCGCCCGAGTCATGGAGGGAAGAAGACGCCCGGACTCATCGGCGACCAATTCCCCGCAGTATGTCCACACTCGAGGGCGGCTCAACGACGCCGCCATCGCAAATACCGACGGCCTTGTGCGGCCTGGAGGACATCCCGACACCGGAGCAATTCAGCATAGTGGAGCATCTTCCGCGGGGGGAGTTATTTGTGTTCATCATGTTAGTTGCCATGCTAGTCGCCGTGTCGCCAAGTTAGTCGTCTTCGTTCTTCGCCGCATGAAGCTTGTTCAAGCGCTATCCGTATCGCCCGATCGGGCAAGGTGGTGGCTAGGGGCCCAAAATTACCTTCGTCTTGGTTTGGCCTCTTTTGCTCCAAAGCCGGCAAACGTCGTCATGTTGCCGCCGGCTGCTTCGCTCCCCGGCGTCCCACAGCTTACCTCGATCGCATAATTATATCTCGCCTCCCCATATGGAATGACACCGCATCTTGCTTTGTTTCCTTTCTTTGCCGCTTGTATGGATACATGCCCGCTTGTCTTCTATGTTCTTTGCGTTGAGGCTGCCGCTCCGGCCAACAGCTTAGGGGCGACGGACCCATCCCAGGGAAAAAAAAACCTTTTTTTATGGCTCAAAAGAACCGCAAAAGTTGCTGAATTGGACGTTAGAGGTTTAAATGACGCCGCAAGACGCGATGTCATCAATCAACCGGTAAGAGATACCGGGCGCTACCATAGTATGTTTACAAGAGACTAAATCGCAACAAATCGACGCCACCATTGTCACGCTTTGTTGGTCAATGCTTTGCAAACTCTTTTTTTGCGGCGCTACCGGCGGCTCGGGACGAGAGGGGCATCCCGCTTGCTTGAAATGAGAATTTTTCGCTCTATCGATGTTCGCCATTCCCCCGCACGCGATTCGGCGACCATAACCATGAGGGCCAGCAATGTCCAATGGCGGATCACAATGATATGGGCCTCAAGATGACGGCCGAAAAGCTTATGTTCCCCGCAGGAACTAAAGTCCATTTCTGTGCCCACCCATCAGCGATGGCTCATATTGGGGAGATTTTAATTTGATATACCAAGCACAAGATAAAAACAATGCAAATCTCAATCGCCGCCTCATGGGCTCCTTCAAGGCAACAATTGATCACCCGGGGCTCAAGGAGATCAAGCTAAATGGACGCCGTTTTACTTGGACAAATGAGCAAACCTCCCCACCATGACCGGGATTGATAGATCTGCCGTGTACTCCTCGAATGGGACCTCCTCTTTCCATCATGCTTCCTCCATTCAGTCCCTTCCTCATGTCGGACCACACGCCTTTGTTACTTCATGGCACACTCGACCACTCCAACAACAATTTCTTTTCGCTTTGAGAATTATTGGGTCGATGGAAGGCTTCGAGGAGGTAGTGCAAGCCGAGTGGGCAAAGCCGGTGAATACCATGCTGCCCATCAAACGCTTGCACATTAAAATGGCGAGAGTGGCAAAGGGTCTAAAGAAATGGCGCAAAGAAAAAATAGGAAACACAAGGCTTCGCCTAGCCATTGTGAAGGAGGTTCTTCCGCAATTGAATTGGCCCAAGAATCAAGGCCGCTATCCTCCCGAGAAATTGAGCTCGGGAGGCGTCTAAAAATTAGAAGTACGGGATTGGCGGTCATTGAGAAATCGCGTATGAGGCAGAGAGGTCCAGCTTACGTACATCCGTTGTGGCGATGCCAACACCAAATTATTCCACATGAAGGCAAATGCTCGTCGGAGAAAGAACTACATTCACCTTCCAAAAAGAGGGAGGGGGTTGGTCTTCTCCCAAGAAGAAAAAAAGAAAAGTGGCCGAAGAAGATTTTTCAATGGAGCATCTAGGCACCGCCACGGCAAAGAACTTTGTCCTTTGATCGGCGAGCCTTGGCTACACTCCTAGAGACCTACACCCGCTTGGAGTTGCCTTTCTCTCAGGGGCTAAATACGCCGCACCATTCACACAATGCCTTCCGAAAAAGCACCGGGGCCGGATGGCTTCACGGGGTATTCTTCAAAGAGTGCTGGGAAACGATTAAGGATGACCTATCGGGCTATTAACAGCCTTTTTTCAGCTCAACTCCTGGGGCCTAGAACTTATGAACTCCGCAAATATTGTGCTTCTTCCAAAAAAAAAGGCGGGCGCCAAAAAATTACGGATTTCGCACCCATCGGCCTCATGCATAGCTTTGCTAAAATCTTCGCGAAATCCGCCAACAGACTAGCTCCCCACCTTAACTCCCCGGGTCTCCAATTGCCGAGTGCGTTCATAAAGAAAAGGAGCATACACGACAATTTCTTGTGCGTGCAAGCAACGATCAAGAAAATGTACAAGGAAAAGGTACCGTGGGCTGTTCATGAAGCTTGATATCCACAAGGCCTTTGATTCAAGAACCGGAGCTATTTACTAGACGTCTTGCGTGCCCCTCGCCCGGCAATAGATGGTGTGATTGGGTATCCATGCTATTTCGCACGCCTACCTCGAGAGTGCTCATCAATGGGGTACAGGGGTAAGAGTTTCCACCATGCCGGGGCGTCCGCCAAGGGGACCCACTCTCACCGATGCTCTTCATCCTTGCCATGGACCCACTGCAGCGTATGCTTGACCTAGCAACACGTAATGGCGCCTTGTCCCCCTTCCCTCCACAACGGCCGGATGGAGAACCCTCCTCAGATGCGGATGACGCGCCATCTTCATAAATCCTAATAAGGAAGATATCGACGCCATTCAAGTGATCCTCCGTGCCTTTGGAAACATCTCCGGCCTACACATAAATTTGGATAAGAGCTCATCCCACCCGATCCGGATGTGATAGCATTGACCTAGACCAAGTTCGCATCCTTCTCGGGAATCGAGAGCGCCTTCCCTTGCCGATACCTTGGGCCGCAGCTCCACACACGTGCTCTCACGCAAGGTCCACATCCCCGCCACTCATCGAGCGGATTGGGCAAAGACTTCCTGGATGGAAAGGGAAATGGCTTAACAGAGCCGGCCGCCTCACCCTAGTCCAAATCTTCCTCCTACGATGCCTACCTACCACTTAACGGTATTCCCATTACCGGCGTGGGCTCGCAAAAAAGCATTGACAAGATAAGAAGATCCTTCTTTTGGAAAGGCGAAGAGAAGGCCAATGGCGGCCACGCCTCGTCGGTTGGCCAACGGTAGCTAGACCGAAGGACCTTGGTGGGATGGGGGTTCCCGACCTCGACAAGTTCAAGAGGGCCTTGAGATTGAGATGGTCGTGGCAACAATGGGTGGACACGCCCAAACCATGGGCCGGAATGGAGATCCCATGCAATGACCTAGATCGTGCACTTTTCAATGCTTCTACAAGTGTCACCATTGGTGATGGCCACAAGGCGCGCTTCTGGCATGATAGTTGGCTAGATGGTGAGACCCCAAAATACCTTGCCCCCAACTGTTTGAGCTTGTCGGGTTCAAGAACAGTCCGTTCACCGTGAGCTCCTAATAACGCCCGGGTAAATTCATTCATGGGGCGAATCACCACTTCCTTGCAAATAGAGGAATTTGTATCACTTTGGAGCGAGGATACAACAAGTACACCTAACACCTGGTACTCGACACCATCACGGAGATGGATCGCAAAGCGGCGTGTACTCCACCGGATCCGCATATAGGATCCAATTTTCTCGGTTCCTATAGAGCTTTTTAGGGGAGACCTCATATGGAAGGCGCACACCGAGAACAAATGCAAGGTATTCGCATGGATCATGGCACGAGAGAAAAGCCCTCACGGCGGATAACCTGCAGAGGAGAGGTTGGCCCCATCGGGAGCATTGCTCCTTGTGTAACGGGCCCATGGAAACATGCCTCCATCTTGCCCTATTGTGCCCTTTCACCAAAGCGGTTTGGGACCATGTCCTTCGGGCCGGGGCAGTTCGACGCCAACCTACTCCCCTTCAACCGCCGACCCAACACATCTCATCTCCTCGGTGGGAAGAGGCACAAGCTAGGATACCCAAGACCGACGAGAAGACGCTTCAAACGGTTTAGTCATCTACACCATCCGGAACGTGTGGAAAGAGAGGAATAGGAGAATTTTCTCAAATGAGCCGGAGACGCCGGTGCAAGTGGCATCAAGAACGAAAGAGGACATCCTACAAAGGAGGAGGGCCCCAAAATTGGAGTGTGTAATCTAGTTTTATTTTGACTTCCTCATCGACCCCGTCCTTTATGGCAACGGGGGACTACAAACACTCCTGTACATAAACTCTATCTCTTATCTTAATTGAGAGGCAGAGCTCCTGCCATTTTACTTTCAAAAAATAACCTATGGGTTGCAAGCTTCTCTTGATTCATTTGGCCAAATGTCTACTCCCCAATCACTTATTTCGTATCATGACTTGCAGCCACTCATCAACAACTGTTCAATGATACACTTCTCAAGATCAACAAGGACCTCGCCTTTTTGCAGCTCGAGTTGCGGGCATGCATAAACCAATATGATGGAACGGTTTATTACGGAGTGGTTAATAACATTGTTGATGAAGAATCTAAGCTTGGAACGAAGTATTCTGTGCCCCAGATTGCATTCTACAAGGGACTGGTATGCGATTCCTGGCCTTGCATACCTCAGTCTGACACTACTTATGTTGTGTTGATCTTTCGCATGTATTGATGTAACTAATGATTACTATGGCAGTTAGAAGCAATAGTTCAGGAAGCTGGAAATGATGGGAGCATAACCAGTATCGACGCTATCAATGTCCGGCTTGATAACCAGGTTAGCTTTACAGTAACTTTGGGAACATGATTTGTTGGTTTTCATATATCAACCTGTACTGGCCATGTGCTTACTGTAGCTTATAATACTGATTTATCACTAGTAAATACTGGGAACATGATTTATCACTAGTAAGTACCGTGGCGCTATTTTTGGGCTTCTAGTCCTTTTGGTATTTCTTTGACTGTTCCGTTGTCAGGTCGTAATTGTAGACGGTTCAGAGGACAGTCAGTCTCGCCTTCCTAGTTCCATAAAGAACTTCTCACTGAGCCAGAAAGAGAAAAACTCTTGATGAACTGATACGGGATCGTTGGTTGTCATACACCTCCACAGGCAAGATTGGTCTGGGCACCAGATCATTTCTTGATCTCCGAAGCTGGTTCCGTGGTAATGATATCCCATCTTGTGTTGTCTGCAACGAAGCTTGTATAAAGGTACTGATATGTGACTATTATATGATTTGAGTTGCCTTGTCTTTCTTTTAATGTTGTCTCGTATAACCTGCTGGTATTATTTATGTTTCATAACAGGCATCAAGTTGTCCAAATGAGGGATGCAATGTTAGGATTCATGAGTACTGCTTGAAGAAGAAATTTTCACAAAGAAAGGTACTTGTCTAAATCATGGTTCATACTGCTAGCTCATGTTGATGGTAAAATCATGGTTTGCTAATTTTTCTGCATATGTAGGCTTCAAGAGCTTGTCCTAGCTGTGGTACTGAATGGCCCTGTCTGGATGGTGAAGCTGATGGCGATGATGATGTGAATGAACCTGGTGAGGATCAAGATCAAACCTCATCAGCCAATCGTTCCTCAAGGAAGAAGCGCAAGAGAGTCAAAGCTGAACTGGTGGAAGAAAATAACAATGCAGGTCCATCAACAGAGATACCTAGGAGGTCCTTGAGAAGTGCTAAAGCCGAAGCAGTCGAGGCTGCTCAAGAGGCGTCTTCTGCTGGAGCTTCACAGCCAGTCAGGGTTTCCAAAAGAAAGAAGAAGTAGTGATGATGAGGCTAAGGAATAATAGGAAGAGAGATTGCAAAGGCTCTCTTTTGCCATGTAGATACCTAGATGTGGTGGTATCCGGTGGTAGTAGATGGTCCTTTTCAAGACAATCTGGGAGAGCACTATCTATCAGTGCCTCGCCTTCATTACAAGAGTGACCTAGACTCGCCAAAACATGAGCGGCCCTATTACCAGACCTACCCAAAAAGCACAGGAGAAATTACTGAAATTCAACCCAGTAAAGGACTTTAACTCTTCAATTAGCCCACCTTCAGGCCGAACATCATAACTACGCGCCTGCAGCGCCGTTTGGACATTTGCAGCGTCTGTTTCCATGATCAGATTCACCACGCCCAAACTGCTAGCCACCTGAACTCCTTGCATGCAGGCGATTAGCTCGGCATGGAACGCACTGAGTGCATTGTTTATCTTCCCGCGACCGGTCATCACAACATCACCATCATGGTCGCAGATCAGGAAGCCCCAGCTGCTGGTTCTTGTTTCTTGGAGGAACGACGCATCGCAGTTCAGTTTTAGAAACCCCTCTGGTGGCTTGCTCCACTTGGCTTTGAAAGCAGTCCTACTCTCCCTAGCAGTGCTCGGCACCTGGGAATTTTCATGTGCATATATTCTGATTGCTCGCTCCAGATCAGCTGCTGTTCGGCCCCTCCCTTCTTCCCGGACCGAGTTGCGATTTGACCAGATGAACCACAACGTGGTAATCATCAGGCAAGCTTAGGGCTTCTTTGCCGCTAGGATGGACGAGGCAACCTCTTTTGCTGTTGTATGGGACACCAGCGTTTGTCTCCTGCCTTCCATACCCAGTAGGTTCCAGACTTGTTTAGCCACCTTGCATTTGAAGAACAAGTGACCTCCGTCCTCGCTGTCACGGTTGCATACCGGGCATTTTGTGTCAATGTCCATGCCACGATGAGCTAGGCTGCAGTGCAGTGGGTGACTTTCATGCGTAAACCGCCAAAAGAAGTGCTTCACCTTATTCGGGCAATTGGCATCCCAAATCTTCTTCCAGACCGGATCAACTTGATTATTGCTTCCTCCTTGAGCAGCTCGGCTATTCTGGGTTCTAGTAAACTCATCCCGACATACCTTGTAAGCGCTACGAACACTAAATCTTCCATGCTTATCATAGTGCCGGGCCAACAGTTTTGCACGGCCTTCAACACCGGTATAGCAAGAATGATCCGTTGGTCTTCTTCCCAGAAAGTGTCCTTGATTAATCCGGTATCCCAGTCTCCTGTTGCCGGATCGATCAACTCATCAACGTATCTCAGCAAGCTTGCACCCCTAGGTGTGATCGGCTTCCTCTCAGCACCTCGTGGTAGTCATGGATCTTCCCAAATTTTTAACCCTTGGTCGTCCCCGACCCTCCGGATCATGCCCTTCTTCATGAGATGGATTCCTTTCGAAATGCTTCTCGGGTATACGACATGCCTTGCTTAGGTTTTGCTTCTAGGACTGTCATTGTTATTGTAGTACTTAGCTCGCAGGATCCGTGCACAAAGTGAATCCGGATTCTCCCATAATCTCCATGCTTGCTTGGCCAACATGGCAAGGTTGAAAGCATATAGATCACGGAACCCCAGACCTCCTTCCTTCTTTGGGCTCATAAGGACATCACGATGGAGCCAGTGTATTTTATGTTTGCCATCTTGCTGGTTCCACCAGTATCTGCACACCATTCTACTGATTTGGTCACAAAGGGCCTTCGTTAAATCAAAACATCCCATAGCATACGTCGGTATTGTTGAGCAACCGCTTTAATCAATATCTCTTTCCTCCCCACGACGGGAATTTCTCCTTCCAGCCCTGGATGCGTCTCCACAGTTTGTCTTTAATATAAGCAAAGGTGGATGTTTTTGATCTGCCGACCTGAGCAGGTAACCCCAAGTACCGCTCATTCAGAGTTTCCGGCCTTTCTATCCGCTTTAGTGTTACGACTAAACATCACTGCAGACTTCTCCTTGTTAATCATCTGGCCGGAGCAGCTTTCATAGAGATCAAGGATGTCCTGTAGTTGCATAGCGTCCCCCTCCATTGCACGAATCAAGATCAAAGAATCATCGGCAAACAAAAGGTGTGAAACACTAGGTGCACCATGACAAACCTTCACTCCTGCAATTCTGCCCTCCACCTCTGCAAGATGTAGCAGCGCCGAGAAGCCCTCTGCGCATAGTAGGAATATATAGGGTGAGAGCGGGTCACCTTGGCGTAGGCCTCTTTCAGGTTTGAAGCCGGGTGATAACTCGCCGTTCACCTTGATCCGGTAGCCTACTGTCGTCACACATTCCATGATAAGATTTATCCACTGCTCACAAAATCCCAACTTCATCATCATAGCCCGAAGAAAATGCCATTCAACTCTATCATAGGCTTTGCTCATATCTAATTTGATTGTTGCATGACCAGTCTCTCCATTCTTTTTATTCCTCAGATGATGTGTTATCTCATAGGCCACTAATATATTATCTGATATCAGCCGGCCCGGTACAAAAGCGCTTTGATTGGGGGTTATGATATCTGGGAGTATATCTCTCAATCGACTAGACAGGACCTTAGCCACGACCTTATACACCACATTGCACAAACTTATAGGCCGTAATTCGGTTACCTTTTCAGGTTTTTCCACCTTGGGGATCAAGGCAATGGTCGTGTCGTTCCAGCCCTCAGGGATCGGCCCTCCATTCAGCACCTGCATCACCTCTCTGGTAAGTTTTTCACCGACCACATCCCAGAAATTCTTGTAAAAGACTGATGGCAATCCATCCGGTCCCGGAGCTTTGAGGTCGCCGATGGCATCAAGGGCTGTCTTGACCTCCCCTTCAGTAAATTCAGCCACCAGTCTACCATTCATCTCATTTGTTACACGGTTAGGGACAGCGTTCAGCACTTGTTGGAGTTGTGCCTCGGTGCTGCCCCCTCCCGTCCTGAAAAGCTGCACAAAGTGGTTAGTAATAAACCCCATTTTCTCCCTCTCATCCTCCACCCAACTACCATCTTCTTTTCTCATCCTCCCGATATGATTTCTTCTTTTCCTCTCCGAGCAAGCTTTATGGAAGTAGCTAGTATTCCTATCCCCAAACTGCAGCCAGTTAGCATGGGCACGCTGCCGCCAATAGGTGTCTATTTGATCTTCCAACCGATCCACCTTGAAGCTCCATACCGCCTCTCTACTCACCGAATAATCACTAATCGGTTCCCTTCTCCACTTCTCCAACTCTTTCTTCGCCGCTTTCAAACGCTTCTCTAAATCTCCCAGCCAATTGGAACTCCACTCACTTAATCTATTCGTGACTCCCTTCAACCTGTCACTTAGAGAATCATCGCTCCTCTCCTCTGAACCCCACGCCCCCTCAACCACTCGGCGGCACTCCTCTTCTTTCAGCCAACTTGCTTCAAATCTGAAGCACTTATTCCCACCACCAAAATTATTTACAGGTGTTTTTTCAGTGACTATAATGACCGGTCTGTGGTCTGACCGATACATATCACCGTTCTTGACCATCATCATAGGAAACTTCAGCCTCCACTCCGTGTTTGCCACGGCTTGATCCAGCCGCTCCCTAACATAGGAGCTGCTTTTATTGTGTTTATTCCTCCAAGTGAACACATCTCCGCTAAAGCCAAGATCCTCCAAGCTCAGCGGTTCTCCAACGCCGACTTGAAACGGTCCAGCAAGCTTGAGACCGAGGGGCTCCCCCTTCCTTCTCGTGGTGGAAGAGAATTTCATTGAAATCACCGGCGCAAAGCCAAGGAATTCCCTGACGGTGGCTCGCCCCGAGGTCCTCCATGACCTCCCGGGTTTTATGCTTCAAATCTGCATGGGATTCACCATAGATCCCGTGAACCGCCACCACCCTCCGCCAGCCTCCCGGACCTCCATATCAATATGGTACCGATTTACTTCGACATACCACATCGAGACCTCTCCTCCACAACACCGCAATCCCCCCCGACCTTCGCTATCCACCACCACCATGTTTCCCAAGCCCAACTTCATTTGCAACGACTCCATTCTTCGCTCGTCAAGTTTAGTTTCGACAAGAAAAGAATCTTCGCCTCCTCGGACTTGACACTTCGAAGCCCCCCCCCTTGCGGGGAGGAGTTCCCAACCCCGGCAGTTCCACGCTATAAGCTTCATTGGTTCTTGCGGGACCGGTCCGCCGCGTAACCCGAGTCTTGGTGGCTCTTTGCTGCTCCAAAGTAGATTGGAGGGTAGTGGTAACTACTCGCACCATGTGGAAAATTCAATTGTCTGTTGTCTACCTTTTCAAGTACTGCATTTCAATTCTTGTACTTGCTTTGTGCTTTGATCTTTGTTTGGTTGCAAGAATCTTTTGTGACAAGTAGGATTTAATCTCCATGCTAGAGTGCTCTTAGTCACAGGCCTTTGGCTAAGGAATATTTTGTTAGTGTGCCCAGACTTGACTTAGTTTGTTGGCCCTAAGGATAAGCCCCGGTGTGATCTTTGCGGTGTTAGGACCAAACCATTTTCAAGGGGTGAGTATAATCACACAGATCAAGGTTTGTTCTTTAAAATTTTTAGAGCCTGGTTATCCTCACCCCCTCTTGTTCCATTTAGTCCTTTTAGAGGATCTCCTTGCAAACAGAGTTCAGCAGGTACGTCATGACTCTCTTGTCTCGAGTGATCCATGTGGCATAGTCTGGGATTGTTGGTGATGTGTGTTACTTGTCACCTACTCAAGACCCAAGAAACATCAAGTCTCTGTTCAGTCCAATATGGTGGAGGGCTCCACCAAAGATACAAAAACGAGCAAGAACCGAGCCGAGCGATGTGACTTTAGAAGTCTGCCTTCCTTTTTTTTTTTTTTTTTTTTTTTTTGAAAGAACAGGAGGAGCAGTGATGCTCCTACTGAAAATTTATTGAGCAACCAAGCCGGTTTACAACAGGTTCAGAAAAAAACAGCAATACTCGAAAACAGAGAGAAGATAAAGCTAGTTTAAGATACAAAAAGAGACAAAGAAAATTCTATCTATCACACAACTTGGTGTAGCCATGTTTCAATAGCAGAAAGTATTTCCTCTTGGCTCTCCAAAGGTGCTGGCCAAAGATATCTTTGAAGATTTGAAGACAATGAAGACAGCTAGCCGGGATCCCTCCGAAAATTACATCGTTTTCGACAATCCAAATGCTCCAACACATTATTATGATAATCTTCATGAAGAACTTCTCCTTGAGTTGAAGCTTGAAGCTATGAAATCTCTCGACAGGATCTGGGGTGCCAATCACAAAGTGTGAGGCCAATGAGCCCCCAAAGAATCTAGCAAAATGACATTCCGAAAAAGATGATCAACACTTTCCTCTTCATTCGGGTAAAGGACACAATCTGTAGAGGGAATTTGCATGGATCTCCTTAAGTCTGAAGTGTTGTTTTCGTTTAGCTTTAGCTATTCCCAATCGGGTTATGTGATGTCATTGGAGTTCAAAACTCCCTTTCTTATTTGGCTCTAAACTTACGCTTTTGTCTCTTTATCGCTTCACGCATTTCTATCCTGAAAAATTTGTTGTATTTCCGTGCTGATGCAATGGAAATGGTGATATCCCTTGTTCGAAAAACTTGTCACCAAGGCCTTGTTTAGATGGCTAAAGTTTTTCCACAAACCTGCAAATTTTTTTAGACTCTTTCTCCCACATTAAATACAACAAAAAGACATATGTTCGGAGCAAGAAATGTAGGTAAAAAAATAACTACTTACACAAATTTGTTGTAAATCACGAGACAAATCTTTTGAGCCTAGTTAGTCCATGATTGAACAATGTTTAGCAAATACAAACGAAAGTGCTACAGAGTTCTTCCGGAGTTAGAACAGAGTTTTTGGCAAATATTTTGTCATCTAAACGAGGCCCAAGTCTTGATAATTCTATGAGGTGCCTAGGTTTTTGTGTGCTTCCTGGATCGCCGGCATAACCTCGAGGATCACAGCAGACATGTTCGATGAGGAGGACACCATTAATGATCTGTGGTTTTATGTGAATGAAGATGAAAGAGGATGCTTTCACTATCATGTGAAATGGTAAGCGTTTTACCTCAGGTAGGAGGCCGCAACTTTTATGATGTAAAAGTGGAAATATCATCCACCATGGGTTACAAAGTTATAAATGATAAATCATGATTGATTTAGTCAAGGATTACAACACAATAAACTAATACAAACCTACGAACTATACAAAGATATGCCAATAAGATCTCAACCGAATCAATCCACATATAGCACATACTTATATAAAGATTAGTACACGACCTATTGCTACATGTTGGTATCTCCCATATATATCCAGCTCTAAAGAGAAGGCTTCATTGTAAATAAACATATTCCAGGTTTGAGTAAAAGAACATAAACCTGCTCCTTTTTGTTCTGCATATTTGAGTAAAAGAACATAAACCTGCTCCTTTTTTGTTCTGCATATTTGAGTAAAAGAACATAAACCTGCTCCTTTTTGTTCTGCATATTTGTGAAAAATATTTCCACTTTACAGTATGTGCCAATCATTACTCTTGATTTCTTTTTGCAGCAATGCGTGAGGTGCCAGCTAGTTGTTACAAAATACAGTAAAAAGAGCCTCATATATAAAAGGGTGACAGAATTCACAAAGACGCAAGGCGAGGAAGTCACACGGTGGTGACGGGTTGCGTGTTGATGTTGTGGTAAGGAACAGCCCCTCACCGGTGGCTTACATAGAGAGCAGGTGACCAATCGTAATTTGGCCATCAGCAAGATACAATCATTGCTAACCTGCTGTACAGGTCTAAATTACTATCTCTGGCCAAATCAAGATTGGTTCCTTTACATATTTGTCACACAATATTATCTAGGATATTCACTTGTCTAATAAAAGGGTTCATGGACTAATTAAAGAAAGACAAATTTCAAATCTCTTTGCTTCCAAATTTCCTCAGAATGGCAGCCTTGTTGATAGCAAGTTGCACATAAAGCTTGTCATATAGCTGGTCCAAATGCTGAAAGTAAGCAATCCTCCATGTTTTCATGAACAACATGGTGCAAAATACAATCCAAAGACCCATTATAAATCCCATGCTCATGCTGATGCAAAAGATGATCTGCCAGCTTCAGGCTGTCGACTACCAGTTGAATTCGTTACATTATTCATCGAGCAATTCTTCAGAAGAGGAGGCCCACAAAGTCCGGGATTGCCAATGTACATATACTGATCGTTGAGTGTTTGCAGCTGTTGTCCTGAGGGGATTGTTCCTGATAAATTGTTGTATGACAAGTTGAGGCAGCTCAAGAATGTTAGATCTGATAAACTTGATGGTATGTTGCCACTCAAATAATTGTAAGATAGGTCGAGGGATTCTAGTTTTCTTAAAAAACCAATATCATCTGGAATCGGTCCATTTAACTGGTTGTTGGATAGATTCAAACTCCGAAGTCCCTTATGTAAAGTTAGCTCCTTCGGAATCTGTCCACTGAAACCATTACTTGATAAATCTATCAACACAGTATGTTTTGTGAATTCAACGGTATAGTTAAGCACTCGATCTTTTATGAATGTTGATATGTTGATGAAGGGATTCATATAGTAATTGTCGGAATCTGTTTCACGTGGATCTACCATGGCTCTCAACCTTGCTAGGGACAAAGGTATCATTCCTGACATTTTGTTGTGTGCTACGTCCAAGTAATGAAGGTGGACCATCCTTGATAACTGCCTAGGAAGGTGACCATGAAACATATTCGACCTTAAGATCAGCACCTGTAATTCGGGCATTTTCTCTCGTACCCATATTGGCACACTTCCAGAGAACCTATTATACGAAAGGTCAAGAAATCTTAAATTTATAGCATGTTGGAAGAAGTGAGGAAATTCACCAGACAAATTGTTATATCTCAAGTCTAGCGTAAATAAAGGAGATAATGAATTTTGACAATGTGGAAAACCACCTGTTAGTTGATTGTTTGATAGGTTTATTTCAGTGAAATGATTACACATGTATGGCGGGATGGTGCCTGTGAAATGATTGTTGGAGAGATCCAATCTACCCGGGGAGAAAGAAGCTGTGAGATTTCCTGGTAGCCGCCCCGCTAAAGAATTTCCAGAGAGATCTATGTAGTCTAGGGGCGGCAGCTCCAGCTTTGGTGGTAAAGTACCACTGAGTTTATTTCCGGACAAGTTCAATCTTGTAGCGTTAGGAAGTGCAACCCAAAACCAGTGTGGCAAAGCATCATTTATCTTTGCGTTTGAGATATCAAGCCCCTGTATGCCTGGTTGCCATTTCAACCAGGAAGGAAACCGAGGCCCCATGTCACATGACCCAAGATACGCATTTGTTAATCTAAATGGAGGAACCCAATCTTCACCAAAATCCAAATTCAGGGATGTGTTTTCAATGTCCAGATATTCAAGGTTCACGAGACTAGCAAAATGTTTTTTTGAAAGCACACTGCTGAACTTATTTGCCTCAAGGATCAAGGAAGTTAGATTACTAAGTGCTCCAATCCCACTAGGTACGTCACCATCCAACATGTTCCATGAGAGGTCAAGGTAACTTAGACTCCTCATGTTTCCTATTCCAGATGGTATAGAACCAACCACCATGTTATATGATAGGTCAAGGTAACTTAGACTCCCCATGTTTCCTATTCCAGATGGTATAGAACCAACCACCATGTTCGATGATAGGTCAAGGTAGCTCAGACTAGTTAGATTTCCTAGCCATTCCGGTAACTGCCCGATCAAATTTGCACGATGCAAGTGCAGCTTACGCAACTTGCTCCACGAGCACTGCGGTAATCTCCCTATCATATCTGCATTGATATTGTTGTATTCTAAATTGAGTAACTGCAAACTGCATAAATTTTCAAAGGTCGTTGGAATGATACCTGATAAGGAATTCTCATTTATATACTAGACCTCAAGGGAGGACATGTTTCCTAATGCAGCAGGGATGGACCCGGACCATCCACAGTTAGTGAGAAAAAGCTCCTTGATGGAAGTGACATCCCAAAACCAGCTGTGTTGGAGGGCGGAATCAAATGGAATGTACGACAGATCAAGAATCTCAAGATGTGTGAGGTTAGAATGGGAAAGAGGAGATATTTTGCTGTTCAGGTAACAGGAAGACAGGTGGAGGGTTCTCAGATTATGCAGCATATTAACCTTGTGCACCCAATCACTCGCAGAGGTGAGGTTCAACCCACTCATATAAAGGCTCTTTAGTGAAGATAGATGCGGCAGCCAATTAAGCTCTGATGCACACGGAATATAAAAGCTGCTAAGATCAAGGTGCTGCAAGCGAGAAAGGTTACCGATCTGCGAAGGTATACTTCTAGGAAAACCAGCATCGGAGAGGCTGAGATACCTTAGATTGTTGAGTGCACCCAAAAACGACAAAGGTTCGCTTGTGCTATAATTGAAGTCGTTGGAGCTGAGATCCAAGTATCTCAGATGTGGTAAGGCAGCAATAATGGTGGAGTTCATGATCTGACCTCTCGACCCAAAGGCACGGCGACCTAGGTCAAGCGTGATGACATGGCCAGTCCGGTTGTCGCATTGGACTCTCTTCCATCCGCAGCAGTCTTCGCCTCGCCATGACGAGAGGAGTCCATCAGGGTCTATGTAGCTTTTCTTCAAGGAGATGAGTGCCTCGCACTCGCTTGCAACGCAGCAACGATCAGCTGTGACCGCCCTTGCGTGAGCACAAAAGGAGGAGGGCAGTGTAATGGAAAGGATCAAGATGAAGAATGCAGCAGCAGCTCCTTGAAGATGGAGTAGTCGAGCAATCATTTTGTGTGAGAGCCTCGCTAGCTCGCTCTTCATTGTTTTTCTGTTTCAGGCTATTTGTGCATGGAATGTAAACTACGTACTCCAGTAGTTTTGAGTGGCACATAAGCTTGATCTACCTCTCTATATATATATATGCAAAAAAAGAAAAAAAAAAGGTGACCTGTATTTGCACAAGGGAAGTCTACAAGTCTACTTATTGCCGTGCTTGACCGGCAAGCAGCAGGCACCAAATCAACTAAAGTAAATCGAGCGATCGACAGGAGCCCTGATAATACTCCACTAGTAGTCCATCAATCAAATGATTCCCGCGTGGTTGCATTGTCACTTGTCAGTTGTCACTAGCCAGATGCAGAAGCTGAGCGAGTGGGCGCGCCATGATCCGAGGACGCGCCCTGAGGGTCAGTGGAGATGCCGAGGAGAATTTTGAGTTGTTTGACAGAAAAAAAATGAGGATGATACACAGGAGTGTATGTGCATGGAGAGATGGAGATGAATAATCCATGTGTGTGTTTGCTGTTATGAACTTCTGATCCTGTGTTTTTTCTGTTATGAAGTTTGATGTGTTTGCGAACCAGAGGAGTAGAAGGTTATTATGTCGTAGTTCTACGGTATGTCCATGGGCCAAGGATCGTTACTAGCCATGCGCCAAGGCAGGAACTGATCGATCATGACCGTGCATGGACCAAGAAAATTATTACTTCATCGTATTTTTGTTTCTCAACAAAAAAATAACTTAATCATTTTTTTATAGGGGAGGCCATGGCCCCCGCCGGCCATGTTGGTCGAATGTTTGCCGCGGTTCACAACATGTTGAAGGGACGGGACCTGAAAGTGACTCTACTCAAACAAAAAAAAAAAAATGGCTGTTACTTTCTCTTGCTATATATATTGTTATTTGCTAAAGAATCAATATTATCCATTTATACATGTATCATTTTCTAAAGTTTATATACAACTCAAACAATTGTTGGTTAAGGTTCAACGAAATACTGTGTATCGAACTCGCTAGCTCGCCGACTTCGCTCATTAATATCTCGGCTCGTTTTATAAGGAGAGCAACTACTTTGGATTTATTTCCCCTCAGCTCGGAGCTCTAGTCCATTCTAGAAAAAAAAAAAAAGAACAGTGTCAATTTTTATTTTTATTTTTTTATATAAAATGTACCTGTATATTAATTAAGAAAGATACAACAGTACAAATACAGGAACACCGTAAAAAGATATATGGGGACAACCGTCCAAACCAACATGCAAAACTAGAAACTCGACGCTGAAGAACGCCGACTCCAGATGCTGCAGTCGAGCCCATAGCCACAAGAAGCTCCACCGCACAGCGGTTTTGATGTGGACTGCCGTGACGCCAATCGCCAGCGCGAGCGAAGTTGTTACTGAACGCTCATAGGTCAGGTCCACGCCTTAACCTTCGTCGACCTTGGATGCAAGCTTGCTGTTGACGACCACCGCTGGCCACTGCAAGCTTGATCCATCCTCCGGCTTCCACAATGCCCGCAGCATCCTCCACACCCTTGAAACACCAGGCCGACGACCCCTTCTCACCACGAGACGAAAAGCCGCCGCCGACCGACTCTTGTAGACGAGCCAACGAAGTCGGACTCCACCTCCACGTGCTCGTCGACGATGCTGGAGCAGAGCACCCCCGAGGCGGGAGAAGCACGAGAGGACCTTATTCCATGAAGACATTGTCGCCTCGACGCCGTAGTCGGACACCAAAACCTAAACCTACTAGGACCACCACCACCGACCGGGGAGAGGCAGCGGTCTCTGCCACCTCGTGCAACCCAAAAGGCCATCGGAGGAGAGGAATGTTGCCGCCGCCCTCGGCGGCGACCGGTGCACTTGTTTTTGAAACCCTATAACAAAACGACAAACTCCAATCATTATGATATTATCTAAAATAGACTCCTGTATGATAGAGCCAAGCTTCGCTTAAACTCATCAGTCCGGCATATCAACCATTGTACAATACTTTCACAACAAAACAATATCTGTGGGCTTATCAACCACAGAAACCATCAGCAGCCAAACAACTTGGTCCGGTAATAGGATCTCTGACACTTTACGCCTTTGAGATACATGTACATTTATTTCTAAACCACCCCCATTGTTTGCAAGGGCCTTCTGTAGTCAGCCAAAACATCTTGAAACTATAATGCAGTGCTTTTAAAATAAAATCATCATGTATTTAAAGGCAAGTACAGTGATTCGCTTGATTGAACCGATAGTGCGGCACTACCCCTGACTGTAAGTTACTAACCGAGCATAGATCAGCTGGTTAGGTTCCTTGTGGTGAAACCTGCTCACCCGGGTTCAAGTTCTCGACTTACACGGGTCCCTCGCATTTTCCTAAATTTATTCCAAATTTTACCGGCGTTATGTTTAGGTAGCGGCGTTTCCGTCGACAATGAGGCGGATGTGGTGACTTTGGTAATCTCCGGATCTGTTGGCACAGTCCTTCGTAGGAGCTCATAGGGATAGGGTTTACATACGTGTCTTCATAGAGGTGAGGGTTCACGTACTTGTGTTCATAGGAGTGAGTGCGTGCGCATGTGGCCGCTGTCTGTGTTGTACTGTGTAATCTAAAAAAACTAAGTAAATTTCCTTTAGCTTTGATTAAACTTATAGAAAGATACACAAACGTCTATGACACCACCCAACTAGGTTCAATTGATTGATGCACAATGATGAAATATGTTTTAATACTGAAATCACTTGATATTATACATGTTGATATACCTTTTTCTAAAAATTTCGTTAAAATTTGGTTTAGTACAAATCTAAAGCGATTTACAACTTAGAACGGAGCGCAGTACGTAGTACAGGGTTCACGTGACTATTACAATTATTATCTTAGTGCGGTAGGCTAAAGTAATCAACCTACCGAAATCTCAAAGTGGCGCACTAGCGTTTTGTGCCCCTCTAAATAAAATGTACACGGAGCATAGCTGCAGAGTAGGGTTGCAAGCTGTGTCGTCGTCGTGAGATGACCAGCCTCCATTAATACTCCAGTCGGGTTTCAGGTACCCATTACCATCGCTCAAGTGATTCTCCAATTGGGGTTGGCTCAGATGCACAGGTCGCTCTCTGACGAGATTATGAGAAGCTCGTCAAGTTGATCTTGCAGGTTCAGCTCTCAGTTTAATGTCGTCGTTGGCACTTCAGCCGGCCTATTAACTGGACAGGATGAAATGACCTTCAGCCAGTTAAATTGGCGAAATTTCTTTCCTCGGGTGATTGTCAGAAAAATTGGCGGAAAAGGATGATCTGCCACCATAGTTCTTTACAAAAGGAGAGCATCGAAAAATAAATATAATTATTTATTATTACACTGCAAGCACACGATTCTAGCAACCTAGCTTTATCAACAGTACAAGTGCCACCAGAGTCCTCCGGCTGTCAGTCAAAAAACTCCTTGTGCTGGGACGTCCGCCAAAACCGCACAGGTCACTATGGCAACACAAAACTGCTAGTCACCGCCTCTCACGCTGATATCCTCGCCAATTTCGTGGGTGTCACATACGCCCACACCAACTTCATGGGCGCAACTCTGCCAAGGCACCGCACCGATGCCCTCCTCCTGACTGCCTTCCTACACCGTGGATACTGCAAAATGAATCCTCGGCTAGGCCTCCAACCTCCTCGCCACAACGCCTGTCACCGTCGTCAGACTAACTGAGCACAAGCGCAACGGGGAGAGAACCGCTCAATGAAAATTTGTTACAATCATCTTTGAGAAATTCTTTAGAAAAGGAGACCCACAAAATCCAGGATTGCCAATGTACATATAGTGATTGTTGATTGTTTGGAGTTGTTGTCCTGAGGGGATTGTTCCCCCGATAAATTGTTGTATGATAGGTTGAGGCACCTTAAGAATGTTAGATCTCATAAACTTGATGGTATGTTTCCATTAAAATAATTATAAGATAGGTCGAGGGGTTCTAGTTGTTTTTTTTAAAAAAACTAGAGAACGTATCATGTGCACACAACCATGAACACTTCTAATCTGGGTCATAGGACGTTGATACAAGGGTTAGGTAATTTTACACTTAATAACTCATGCTCTAATCACAATTTTGCAAATCCCCTCCCACCTACCCAGTGGTTATCACCTCGTGCCCCTTGGGTCTACATTTTGTGGCCCAGATTAGAAGTGTACATGGTTGCATATAAGTCCGGTGTGCACATGATATGTTCTCAAAAACTAATATCATCTGGAATCGGTCCACTTAACTGGTTGTTAGATAAATTCAAACTCTGAAATCCATTAAATAAATATAATTCCTTCAGAATATATCCAATGAAACCATTACTTGATAAATCTATCAACACAATATGTCTTGTGGATTCATGTGGGTATAGTTAAGCTCTTGGTCTTTTATGAATGCTGATATGCTGTCACTATTGAAAATGCTGATAATCTCTTTCAGTTGAACCTGCCATGGCTCTCAACCTTGCCAGGGATAAAGGTGTAATTCCTGATATGTTGTTTTTTGTTGAATTGATCATAAGAACAAGTGTGCAAATGAAAGATTGGTAGTGGGTTGCACTGTTGGAGGTTAATTAGGAAGACCTCCATAGACTTGCAGCAACTCTATATATCTTGTGCCTTATTAGGGGCAGGGATATACTATGACCAGCCACCATTGTTGACTAAGAAAAGCCCCTAGTGTGCGGTAGCAAGGTTAAATAGAGGAAATTATCCAGATCCTTTTCACCATGAGTAAAAGCAATCTTTCTAATAGCTACTGATCAGGCAGCAGCAGCAGCATTGGGGCGGGTTTTCTAGAACCCCATTGAGTTCGTTCCTACTACAATGGCTAACCCCAATGATGTTTACAGGATTCTGATCATAATACATCATACATACAGGTTATTCACATACATTTCAGAGACACATTAAATCATCTATGGTCGCTCTACCAACATTGCTAACCCTAAATTCTTAAACATACAAACTGATGTTACTTAGTTTTCTTGAAGGGAGCCTGTTGAGCAAGAATTTGTCCTTCTAACTGTTATAGAGTCTGTCAACCAAATTTAAAACCAACAAAGTGAATTAATAACTTATATTTGCACTATAACATTGTAAGTGAATGACCAACACATCATTGATAAGACTTAGTAAGTTACTCACTAGACACAACATTGATAAGATTAGGTAATGTTTGGTTATTGGTGTAAGAATACACCTCAATCCATAGTATTGGTATGGTTTGGTGTGTCCATATGTATTGGTGTGGTTCGGTGTGAGGTGTATTCTTAAGCATCCAAGCAAGGCCATAGAGGTAAAAATAAAAAGTATCTACAACCAGATCTAATCACAAAATAGATGTCCACACTATTCGAATTAGAATATTTGAGAGAGCACTGGATTTGTTTAAAAACAATTTTACTCGGTGAATTCTTTGTCCAACATTTGGCTCTATAAAATCTAGATCATATAAACTTTTAGATCTAAGGGCTAGATAGATCCATATATTTCATGGAGAATCTAAAAAATGCCGTAAAAACACACTTTTTACCTATTATAAGCAGACACCACTGATTTACAGATTACAGAGTGTTCGTTTCTTTTCTTTCTTGTTCGTCTTCCCCGCCATGTACATGCTCGCGGCGTTGCCAGCTCCACCGCCATGCGCCGCGCTCCCGTCCTGGCAGCAACCGCCCGGGGCTCCCGCACCCGCCCAATCGCCACTTCTTGCTCCAGCCCGGCGCTCCGAGCCCCGTCCGTCTCACGCATCTTGCTCCGGCCAATCCTTTCCCCTCACCGTTCTGCTGCCCCCACCGCAGCAGCAGCGATGCTGGCGCCGCGCAATGCGACCCCATCCCGCTTCTCCTTCTCCCGCTCCTCGATCGGTTGCAATATTTCCCCTATCACTGCCGACGTGCATGCACACTACATCGCCGGCCACGCCGATCTCCTCATCCCGCAGCTCGTTTCCTTCGCCTCCCTATGTGGCCTATCGCTCGGGCCTCGCGGCGACGGATCTATCGGCCATCCACCTGCCGACAGCCCGCCATGGCCCGATCGGGCTCCAAAGTGGGCCCGAGAACCCGATAGGGTCTACTATTGGCCACGCCCGCCGACCGCCGTCCCCAGGCGCTCTCTACGCCACCGCCGCGTTGCTACCGGCCGCGAAGGCCGTGCTCACCAATGCCGCGCTCCTCTTCTTGCCGCCCGACTCCGGCGCCTGTGCCGCAATCCGCTGCTGCCGCCAAGCCCGCGGAGGGCGCTTGATTTCGCCGACATCCAGCCGCGGACCGAGGAGGCCGTCGCGGCGCTCGGCGGCGCCCAACGCATCCATGTGGTGCGAGATCGAGGCGCGCTGCCGTGGGCGGAGGCCCAGTCTTGAAAACAACCCAGCACTTCGAGTGGCTTCCCACCGAGCTCCGCCGGATGGCGCCGCCAAACGGCCGAGCCGTGCTGCTCTTCCGCAACCGGTGTGGCTGCCCCTGTTGCTGAAATGCTCAAGGATGGGGCACTCCCCAGAATAAGCGGCGCAACAAGATGTGAGTGATGATTGTATAGGTTCTTGGGATTTTGTTGTTAAGATTATTTGTGTTTCAGTCAAATTTAAGTTGCCTTGGCCTAGGATGCTTCTTAATTTCTTTTCATTGCCTTCAAATATCTACCTAATATTGGTGTTTAGACGCTAATAAGAGATTTCTGGATAACTAAAGGACGAGGGGTACTGCATAATGCTTTCTAATCTCTGTGGAGGCTTACTATTTTATTTATTGGACATGGGTTGATCTTTGAATAACCTTTCCTTACTTAGAGTGCCTAGCTTACAATCCACTCGAATTGATCTTTTAAAAAGAAAAAGGAAAAATCCACTAGAAGAACGTCATATAGAGCGATTTGCAGACATTTTCTAAATACACAAATTATTTAGACAGTTCTTCATGGCTTTGGAAGCCACAACTGAATGAGAAAATGATTAACAATAAAATGCTGCTACATCACAGTCTCTGCAAGTGTTTGATGAGTTAACTGACCATTGCCTAGCCTCAGTCTTTTGACTTATTGCTGGAGAATAAGAAATTTAGACGCCCACCTTAAACCTTTCACCAAACTTCATCTCAGTTGTGTATAGCTGGTTGAGCACCATTATTGTTAAATTACATGATACTTTTCTGAGTTTCTCCAAATTGGTTTTGAATAATGCTCACCTCTGGTCTTCTTAAATCAAATCGTGATCCCCTGGTCAAAATTCCATGCATCTCTATTATCACCTTGCCTTTATCAAAAAGTTTGAATAAATGCCTCCTGGATAGCAACAATTTTCACACAAACATCTTGCATTCCTGGTCTATCTTTTGGTGATTCCATGGAGCACATCAGGGCCAATTTCGATCAATGGTACGATATAGTTTTGCATCCATAGATTACAAACCGCTTCATCCTCCTCATTTTTCATTTGGGGATCTAAAATCTCGTTGATTTTATCGAGGGAATGCTATATCCACATACTTGTGAAGGCCGAGGTCGTCACCAAATAATTCGTCAGGTTGGTCGCTTTCTTTGTGAGCAATTCTAGTAGGAGCACCCCAAAACCATAAACATCACCACCGTTGAGATTTTGCATCCCATCCCATACTCTGAAATAGACACAAACAAAAATGCACATAGAAAAATTGAGAAGTTAACCAAAAAAAAAAAAAGAGAGAGATCAGAGACAAATTTGTAGTCCTCCCAATGTAGGAGCCATACGGCATAGTAAAACTTACCAGTGCGATATACCCAATGGTTCCCCGAGGCACCAACCAAGTCTTCTCGGACTGCTACTAATAAGACTTGAAGAGAGAAACTTTGTCACCCAAAGTCACCAAGGCGTGAGGTCATGTCATAATCCAAAAGAACATTGCCGGGCTTCAAATCACGAACGGTGGAGGTATCAATTGGTTGTGCAGATAGTCAAGAGCAGAAGCCACATCTGCGGCAATACTAATTCGTTGACCTAAACTTAACACCCTCCTTGGTCTACCTTGATGTAGACTTGGGTGTATCCACATGTCTAGACTACCATTTGGCATAAACTCATATACTAGAGCTTTGAATTCATTGTTCTCAAAATCTACTGTTGAGCATGAGGTGATTGCTTGAATTAGATTGCGATGACGGGTATGCTTCAAGACTTCACACTCATTGAAAAAGCTATTAAGGGACCCTTGCTCATCGAGATGAAATACCTTGATGGCAACAATGTCTGTATCAAACTCAATTCGACCGATGTATACTGATGAAGTATGACTTGAGCTGATCTTGTTGATTGGAGAGAACCAGTTTGTGGCTTTTAATAATGTCTCCATATGACACCTTCTTCATTGTCTCTCCAAGCTTTCTTTACGGTGGTTGGTTTGCTTTTCCCTTCATAATTGATGGCAACAACACAAAGAAATGACAACAAAGCTATAGTAACCGGTGGGGCTACTATGAGCAGCGCGTGCATTAAATTTTCTTTTGTTGTTGTTGTGGTGGGGCAGGTCGGCAATGCGAATATAACAATTTGTTGACATAATCCCAAGTTACCATCCAACATGACCGCATTTGAATTTGTGAAGATACCTCTTGTTGGAATTGGTCCTACCAGTTTGTTGTTTGACGAGATCAAGATAATCCAAGGTCATGAAGTTCTCAAAGAATTCGGAATTTGACCCGATAAGTAATTTTCAGAAAGATCCATCTGCATGGCCTTTAGTCCATTGAGAGATCGAGGAATAGTCCCACTAAGCATATTGCTTTCCATCTGCAGGTATGACAAGAAAACACACATGGCCAAGTTCAGCTGGTATGTTACCGGATAATGCTGTTTTACGAGACATTCAATAGGCCAAGATTGATCAGTTTCCCAATTTCTGGTGGTATTGTTCCAATAAGGTTGTTATTTGACAAGTCCAGCCCCAAAGAAAGTGAAGAGATGCTCAGGATTTCACTTGGTATGGATCCATCAAGGTTATTGACGGATAAGTTCAGCATAGCCAACCTTTTGCCTTTGTCCCTAGACTTGTTTGGTATGTTTTCAGACAATAAGTTATCATCCAGGTAAAGCTGGTTCAGTTGAGGGAGATTGCCCATTGTCGATGGTATTTCACCTGACAATCTATTCGCAGACAGTGTCAGGACAACCAAGTTTCTTAAATTACCAATACTTGAGGGAATGCTTTACGACAAAGATGTTGTGGTCCATGGCAAGCGAGTGAGATTCACAAAGTTGCCTATCCCAAAATGGTATAGATCCCGAAATCCGTTGTCTCTAAAGTTTAGCCGTTCCAGGTTTACGGAAAGATTACCGACCCCGATTCGGAAGGCTTCCTTCCGAAAAAATTCCCATCCAAAGGACAACATTAACAATTGACCGCAATTTGTCGGGGAGGTCGAGAACGCCCATCTTTGCCTTCTAGCATGTTACTTCCAAGGTTCAGTCGACTCAAGTTGCTCAAGGATCCTAGAGATGGAATCGAGCCATTTAGTAAATTACTTGAGAGATCAATCTCTTGGAGCTTTGACATGTTGGCCAGTGAAGCCGGGACCATCCCACTGAATCTGTTGCCACTCATGATCAATGACATAAGTTTTGGGAGTGAGTGGACAAAAGGTTCAAGTATCACGCCCATCAAGTGAATTGTTGCCTAAGTTAAGATATCCGAGTGATGAGACATTGTATATTGCCGCTGGGACATTCCCTGATAACTTGTTATCACGTAGATTTAGAGTGTTCAAGTTTGGGATATGACCCAAGGCTTCTGGAATGGATCCTGTCAAGTTGTTATCTGCTAGCAGGATGATGTTTAAGGATGAAATATTTCCCAAAGATGGTGGTATCCTTCCAGAAATATTATTTCCAGTAAGCCCAAGAAATTGCAAAGGTGTATTTTTTTGGAAATAAGGAACAATCCCTGATAACATGTTATAACGTAGATCTAGAGTGTTCAAGTTTGGGATATGACCCAAGGCTTCTGGAATGGATCCTGTCAAGGTGTTATCTGCTAGCAGGATGATGTTTAAGGATGAAATATTTCCCAAAGATGGTGGTATCCTTCCAGAAATAATATTTCCAGTAAGCCCAAGAAATTGCAAAGGTGTATTTTTTTTGGAAATAAGGAACAATCCCTGATAACATGTTATAATGTAGATCTAGAGTGTTCAAGTTTGGGATATGACCCAAGGCTTCTGGAATCGGTCCCACAATTGGTTCTCTGCTAGCTGGATGGTATTTAAGGATGAAACATTTCCTAAGGATTTTGGTATACTTCCGGAAAGATTATTTCCAGTGAGGCTAAGAAATTGCAGAGATGTGGGTTTTTGGAAGGAAGGGATCTCTCCGGAAAGATCATTCCATCCGATGTCTACGGTGACAAGGTTCGATGAATTACTATTGAATAGGGTGCCTGGGATCTCCCTAACTAGGAAATTCATTGAGAGGTTCAGCACACGAAGCAATGGAACTTTGGTTAAGGAAACAGGAATAACTCCGGTGAGGCTGTTGTTGGCAAGATTAACATATCTAAGAGAAGCCGCTTTACCCCATGACCATGACGGGATCGTACCTTCAAGGTTGTTGTCGGCAAGCATCAGAGTTTGGAGGCCCGGAAGCACACATATCTCCTCAGGTATGCTTCCAGAAAGACCATTGCCTGACAGATCCAGCCGCACGAGTGAGGTGAGGTTCGCCATGCAACTGTGCAGTCTTCCTTGGAGCTGCACAGACCTTAGGTCTATGAACACCACCCGGACAGGGAGGCTTGAGCTGCAGCTGATGCCTCGCCAGCTGCAGAAGCTGAGCGAGTCGGTGCGCCATGAACCGAGGATGCCCTGAGGGTCTTTGGTGATGCCGAGTTTGAAGCAGAAGGGCTTGGCGATCAGTCTCTGACCTGTTGCCAGGTTGTGCTGATGAGAATGTTGCGTTGTTTGACAGGAAAATGAGGATGATACACAGAAGGAGTGTATGTGCATGGCGGAGAGATGGAGATTTAGAATAATCCATGTGTGTATTGCTCTTCTTAACGTCTGATCCTGTGTTTTTGCTGGATTATTAGATGTGGTTGCGAGCCAGAGGAGTAGAAGGTTATGTAGCTCCACTTGACTTGACTCGTTGACTGTTGGTAGAAAAGCTTTTGCCGTGTCGATGGGAATTCGCTGCGTGCCACATGTTGAAGGAAAGAGACGGGACCTGAAAGTGAGGTACAGTGCAGTCTACTCCCTCGCTCCCCGAACGAGAAACCTATTTTGATCATGAAAAAAAAATCAAACAAAATAATTTTTGACTGTTAATTTCTCTTATTATATATATTATTATTATTTGCTAAAGAATCAATATTATCCATCTATACATGTTTCATTTTCTAAATTCTATGTATAATTTAAACAATTGTTGGTTAAAATTTGTATAAATTGACTTAAAATAGTAGTGCAGTCAATTTTTTATTTTTTTCAGCATACAAACTCCAGTAATTATGATGTTATTATCTTAAAAAAACTCCAGTATGATAAAGCCAACTATTGAATATTGGATGAACCAACTCAATCATTCTCTTGTTGAAACCTTACTCAAAGGAAGGCATTTCCAATACGTATAAGAACTTTTGCACAAGTAATAGTATCTCCGACTAACCATCTCCATAGTTTGCAAGGGCCTTCTATGGTCAGTTGGAACATCTTGAAACTATAGTGCAGCGTTTTTAAAATAAAATCAACATGTATCTAAGGAAAGTGGCTGTTTTAAATCGCGGGCTAACGAATTTAGCGTGAGCTTCAACAAAACGCTATTTCGGCGCTTATTTGGCGCTATAAGCGCTAATGGCCATCGCGACAGCGGTTTCTAGCCGTTATAGCGCCCGGCGCTATAGCGCCGCTATTTAAAACAGGGGTTTCACCCCCCCCCCCAACTGTAAGTTGTTTTAGCTTTGTCCTACCAAATTTCTTTAACTTGAACAAAATTTATAGAAAGATACACAAACATCTACAACACCTCAATAGATTCAATTGATGTACCATGACGAACGAAATATATTTCGATACTGCACTTACTTCATATTGTATATGTTGATATATATTTTTATTATATAAATTTAGTCAAAGCTAGACAAATTTGGTTTAGGACAAATCTAAAACTGCTTACAATTTAGAAAGGAACAGCAGTACATAGTTCTGAATCACGTGACTATTATAATTATCTTAGTGCGGTAGGCTAAAGTAATCAGCCCACCGAAATCTCAAAGTGGCGCACTAGCATTTTGTGCCCGTCTAAATAAAATGTACACGGAGCCATAGCTGCAGAGTGGGGTTGCAAGCTGTGTCGTCGTCGTGAGATGACCAGCCTCCGTTAGTACTCCAGTCGGGTTTCAGGTACCCATTACCTTCGCTCAAGTGATTCTCCAATTGGGGTTGGCTCAGATGCACAGGTCGCTCTCTGATGAGATTATGAGACGAGCTCCGGCTCTTCAAGTTCCTGCTGCAGGTTCAGCTCTGGGTTATCGTCGTTGGCACTTCAGCCTATTAATTGAATCGGATGAAATGACCTTCAGCCAATTAAATTGGCGGAAAATTTTTCCTCTGGTGATATTTAATCCAGCCGATTAAGTTTGTTGGAAACCTTGTCACTGTCACCATTTGATGAATTGGCAGAGGGCTCAGTTCTCGCTGCATTAAATAGCGAGGTTGAAATCTCGCCATGTCAAGGGGACTGATTTTTCTTTTTTTTTCTTTTTTTTGCAAATGTCAAACGGGACTGATGTGATATATACAGTTACAAATTTGGGTCTAGTTATTTTTTTGCATAAAACGAAAAATAGAAAAGAAAATATGAAGTGGGAAATCAAGATTAGTAGGCCTCGCGGCCCAGTACATTCTTGATGCACGGCCAAATCAAGATTTTTTTTTTTTTTTTATTAGGGAACCACGAGTTTCCATTTACCATATGTGAACCAGCTAAATCGGATTTATTTCAGGATTTTTCGGCGCTGTGCATTAAGTGGTAGGCGACGTCCCCGTCGATAGCGAGGCACCAATGGTGACTTCGGAACTTCAAGATTTGCCGGCTCAGTCCTTCGAAGGTGCTCATAGGGGTAGGGTTTGCTTACGTGTGTTCATAGGGGTGAGTGTGCGTGCGTATTGAGCGTCTGCGTTGTACTGTGTAATCTCAAAAAAAAAAAAAAAAAAAAAACCGGTCATCCTCCTAAGCCGCATCAAACGCTAGAAGGAGAGGGCTTTTTAACTTTTTGCCACTCTTATAAAGGCCACGGGTCAAAAAAAAAAACACTGTGTGCGAGCCAACTCGGAATTGTCCCAGATCACAATAATCGTCCTACGTTTATGCCACTTTTGCTGATGTGGCGAGCCATGTAGCCATGCCAGCGTGGCGTTGTTCATGGGAGTCCCAACTTGACACTGGAAAAGACAGTTCATGCCAGCGCGGCCTGAGGAACGCCCTCTCGCAGCACGTACATGGCAGTCCTATGCTGCACTGCATCTCTCTCAATCCCATGCATAATACATACTTGTTCACTCGTGGTTCAGTTCGTCTTAATTTGCTCACGTTTTCCCTAGGAGCCAGCCCAGACGGCGAAGACCGGAGCACAATGGCGTTTACACGTTTTGAGGGATGTAATCAGAGCATGCTGATGGTGCTTTTGCTGCTATGACAGTGGCTGCTTCCTCTGTATTTGCCGGAGTTTGGTATTATACAACAGATAAGTCGTCAGTAATCTTGATGGGAGGCGAAGACCCGGCGGCCATGAAGACAGATGAATACCTCCGTATGGTCCAGGCAGCGATTGATGAGAAGAGGCGTGCGACGATGGATTCTTATAATGAAGCCGTCGTGGTTGAGGACGACGACGACACGGATAACGATGACGATGATGTAGCCGTGAGGGCAAAGTTTGAGGATTGGATCAAGAAGTATCATCGAACGTACAAAGATGAAGACGAGAAGGCTAGACGTTTTAGATTATTCAAGGCTTGTGCAAGGTCTGTTGATGTGTATAACGCAAAGGCTGCTCAATCAGGGTCTACAGCCCGATATGGCCTTACAAAGTTTGCCGACTTTAACAGACAAGAGATGAGACGAATGTATGGATCTGAATAATGAAACTAAGAAGAGTTTTTTTTTTTTAGGTAAATGAAACTAAGAAGGTTGTGAAGCTCTATTGTCAAGGCATATTATTTATCAACTGAAAACCAGCATGCATGAATGAACTTTTTTTATTTGATTAGTTTATTAATCCTTCTAATTTTGTTCCTTTGTTGGTTGTTTCTATGAGTGCTCAGCTTGGTTTTTAGTCATGAACTGTTTATATATATATCTTGGAAAAGCAAGTGTTTTCCTCTGTCTAATATAATTCAGCCGATTCAGTTAGGGATAAAATAGCGAGGTTGAAATCTCACCATGTCAAACGGGCCGGGCTGATGAGGTGTAGTAACAGTTACAAAATTTGGGCTAGATTATTAATAATTTTTTTAATGAAAAATCTAGTCCGGGATTAGTAGGCCTAACGGCTCAGTATATATTCCTACGAGCCGCACATTAGTAGGCCTGACGGCCCAATCAAAATCTTTTTTTTTTTTCCATTTGGGATTAATGTATATTCCATCCCATAAGAGCCGGCCCATTTGCTTTTAGATGCAGGAGGATTTTTCATTTTCAAATTCGTTTTTATTTTTGCTAAAGTATTTCTGTGAATTGACAAATATTAAACTATTTCACGGCCGAATTGACAACCCATTACCCTGACGATCTTGAATTACAACTTCCCCATCCTGCAGACTTATCTTGATGATAGAATGAAATCCCATCCCTATCACAGTTCCCTTTAAGAACACCATCTGTGGTTTGTTTCCCATCTATCTTTCCTCCTTGTTTGTGCTTACAATTTCTTTTCCAAACAGCTTCAAATTTTCCCTGATGCACCAAAAAAAAAAAAAACATTTACGTCCCCCTTGGCCTAAATCTTTTGAACCCACCGTACCAGAGCCCAATGCCCACAGTCCTAGGAAGCAGCCCAGCATGAACAAACCAAAAGCCCAATCAGCACAGGGTTTTCGGGTATTTTTTTTATCAGCAACTGTTTCTGTCGAATCATAATATGCCACGTCAGCAACACAATGAAAACAAGCGGATAAAGGCAGAAAATTCTGCTATCAAATACCAGATCCCAAGCTCTTTCAGACATAGATGATACTACATTTCATCAGCTTCATAGATAACCGTTATGTAAAATCCGATACACTTAAAGCTGATTAAACCTTTGTTATAAGCACAAACTATTCATACCACATATATATTCTCCGACAAAAATGATAGTTACAAAATTGTGAGTAGGCTGTTGGTATCTAGTGGAACAAGTTTTTTATTGGCTTCCTGCCGCCCATAGCATTCAGACACGGTTGTCGATCCCTTATATTTCCAACCTGGTTTCACAATGAAATGCTCCAAGGCTAATGCATTTTTAAAGATGTATTTTGCTAGTCCGACCTGGCCCTGAGTCCCACAAAAACCCATCTATGCAAAATGTCTTGAGATGATAATGAGGAACATCCATTATGTCGTCCAGATCAGCATGGCATGTTGAATCAAAACCAAACATCTGCAATAAAAATTCGCACCTTTTATATTGACAAAAAACTGCTATGATATTTTCTTTTTTATAAAAGAGATAAAGGATACACCTAACAAAAAAGGGGAAAAAGAATAGCCTGCACACAACTTATTATCAAAACAAATGGAGAATCAACTTTGGAACTATGTCCAAACAGATGGTTTTATGTATATATCAGTACAGTCAACACACAATTAATAAAACAATTAATAAACTGTCAACCATACTAACAAACATATATCTAGATCGATAGCAAAAACGACACTCTTTTTTTTAGGGCGGAGGGGGTATTAATCATAGCTTGTTAACAGTCTCAAATCCTAATCATGGTACTCATCGAAGTCAACACCGTAATTGACCTAGAATAAAGCTTCTCATATGGGAATGATTAAGAACGATAGGAAGATAAAGATCAAATCGTTATTATCATAGGGAAACCATGATATTGTCGATCAATGCTAAACAGTATCTATTTCTCAATGAATTATGCTTGGATTTCTGTTCTCTAAAAGGAGAAAGATAGTGAGCTGACATAACTCAGCTTACTAATAAGAATGCATACCAGACACGTAGTTTATAGTAGATAAAAGATAGAAGTTGGAAGTGGTCTGAAAGATCACTCTATATGGGTTTCTAGAACAGATGGAGCATACGAAGCATCTGTGAGGTAAAATGAATAAGGTAGAGCTGTATGACATTAACTCGGTAACAATGAAATGGCAAACATACATGTGTAACCACAGAAAGTTGCAGGAATACAAAACATTTACTTACATTAAAATGAAAATCCTCTAAAAAGTGGAGCTGCTTCCAAAAGATAAGCCAGTTGATAAACTGAATTTGGATCTAACCAGCTGGTTATGTCCATAGTTAAATGCCTCAACCGAATAAACTTAAGAGGGGGCCGAGGAATTCCAGACATCTGAAAAAAAAAAGTTTAGTGGAAGTGAGGCAACAAGGTATGAAATGGAAAACAAAATAGTGCAGATGGTACAGAGAGGACAAAAACAGACCTTGCTGCTGATCCTAAGTTCTACACACAGAGTGTCAACTTGAGGGATTTTTTTTAAATTTTGCTCTTTTTTTTAAAACAAATTTCAAATCCGTCCCTAGTTTGAAACAAATTACACCAGATATCCCCTTTTGGTCGCGCCAGTCCCGGTGGCGCGATTTTTATGTCGCGCCACCGCATGTGGCGCGACCGTGCATCCATGGTGGCCGGGTGGCGTTGACCGGTCTTTGGCGTGGCTGAAGTGGGGCCGCCACGCCGCGCCCGGTGCATGCGGCGCGACGGGCGATAGCAGTAACATTTAGTCCTCCATGCCTCTCAATTCCAAATTTCCAATGCAGCGGCAGCCCTCCGTAGAGTGCTAGTGGTGCTTGAAAAATAAACGGGACCCACACCGACAAACTAGCATCGCTGCTCGGGCCTGCAGGTGTTCAACGAATTGGGAGCGATGCTATCTCTTGCTTAGGGTCCACACTACAGTAAAAGACATCCTCCTTTTTTTCTCCCATTAGTCTGCCCGTCGCCACAACAGAGAGACAGAGGCCCATGGAGAGACAGCAGCGGGGTGAACAAGAAAAAAGGCAGGGCCGCAGCCCGCAGGGGGTCCGGATCAGATCCGGGGCTGTTCTTGGTTTCACAGCGGATTTGGCGCCCTCGTTATGCAGACGGTTTGTTGGTAGATCACGGCAGACTACGTTTTAAGTCTAAAAGACTAAAACATAGTATTCATTATTATCTCAAAGTTATCGTATACTTATGTATATTTGTAGCCTGATGATAATTTATGGAGTACGTACATTCTATTCTTGCTTAATTTTTTAGTTTTAATGTTTTATGGATTCTATTTTTTTTTTTTCAAGTCAAAGTTCTACTCCTCCGTTTTAAATTGTAGTTCGTTTGACTCTTTTAACTCTAACTTTGACCACTCGTCTTATTTTAAAAAAATTGTACAAACATGGTCAAATTTAAGTCATTCTTATAATACATACGTGTTCACACGTGGTTCAGTTCGTCTTAATTTGCTCAGGTTTCCCTAAGTTGTGCAAGGTCTGTTACAAAGTTTGCCGACTTCAACAGACAAGAGATGAGACCAATGTATGGCTCTGAATTATGAAACTAAGCAACAGGAAGCCCGAGAAGGGTTTTTGCCAAGCTCTATTGTGAAGACATATTTATCAACTGAAAACCAGCATGCATGAATGAACCTTATTTTATTTGATTATTTTATTTAATCCTTCACACATATTCCTTTGTTGGTTGCTTCTATGAGTGATGCTCGCTTGGTTTTTAGTCATGAACTGTTTTTTATATCATTTTGAAACAGGAAGATTTTTCCTCTGTCTAATTCAGCCGATTCAGTTATTAGTTTTTTTTTTTTGAGAATGACACAAGTACAACGCTATTAACACTCACAACACGCACGCACACTCACCCCTATGAACACACGCACGCAAAACCCTACCCCTATGAGCACCTCCGGCGGGCTGGGCAGCCGGCAGATCTGGAGATTCTCGAAGTCACCGTAGGCGCCTCGTCGTCGACGGGAACGTCGCTACCACTTAATGCATAACGCCGGAAAATCCCGGGAAAATCCCAAGAAAAGGTCGCGAGCACCGGGATTTGAACCCCGGTGGGTAGCGTCCCCACTGGACCGTCCCTACCATTGGACTACAAGCCAATTCGCGATTCAGTTATTAGTTATAGGTAGATAAATAGCGAGGCTGAAAATCTCACCATGTCAAACGGGCCGGGCTGATGAGGTGTAACAGTTACAAAATGTGGGCTAGATTATTATTTTTGTAAAAAACAATCAGGATTAGTAGGCCTGACGGCCCAGTATATTACGGATGCACGGCCCAATCATTTTTTTTCATTCGGCACACTAAAAAGATTTGTATTTGGGATTAAATTGAATCCTTAAATTATTATATTCCCTAAGAGCCAGCCCATTTGCTTTTTAGACGGGGCCCATTTGTTTTTAGGGTGCGGTAGGATTTTTCATTTTCGAATTCGTTCTTTTTTGCTAAAGTATTTCTCTGAATTGACAATATAAAACTATACTACTGCCACCGATTGAACTGGAAGAATTTTGTTAGCACCGTTAGAATTAGCAGATATACCCATTTTCTGACTGCTTATGTTAAAAAATTATACGCACTCCGTTTTAAATTATAAGATCTTTTAATTCATTATCTGTTTTTAATGACATAATGTAAGGCTAGGATACAAATTACAATTTACCCTTTGGAGAGTGGAATATTATTTCCCATTTTCATTCGGCATACATCGCTTAAGTGCATAACAAAATTATATATCTAAAAAGACCAAGCGTATTATTATATTACGGAATGGAGGGAATATGTACTCAATGAAGATGAAACTTATAAATCACTACTATAGAGAAACAAAGATATACAACTTCATTGTTTATAAATTTTTCATTTGAGGGGTGTCTCAAAAGATGATACAATGTTTGATTTGTATTTTGTAGATTTGAACATGAAATTAAGTATTCACGTATCAAGATAGCTTTAAAACGAAAAATATTGTAAAACTACAAAAGTGTAGATCTCCTCAGTATCTACAATATTTGTGTAAACTTATATATCTAACTTCTCCTCTCTCTTCACCTCAATATAAAGTCTACTTATACTCTTTATTTAGAGCCCTGTTTGGTTTCCATAAGTCAGGTGACTTATAAGTCAAAAATTCTAAATAAGTGACTTATTTTGCCAAACAAGTAGAGAGTTATCTCTTATTTTTTTCACCCTGACTTATAAGTCACCCATTTTCTCTTCTTTTTTTTTTCCTTGACTTATAAGTCAGTTGGAACCAAATAGGCATGACTTATAAGTCACTAATTTTTAGTCACCTGACTTAATAAGTCACCTGACTTATGGAAACCAAACAGGACCTTATTATACATATTACATTCACCTCATTAGTCATACCCCAACAAAATCACCCGAAAATATTTTTTTTCTTTCTCAGTAATAGGTAAAGTTATCCACAGAGTATACTATTGAACTTCACTATTTTACATATGCAATAGATGGAGCAGTCAATACACTCTCAAAAAGATTCCCCAAAAAGATTCCTAAAAAAAGATTCCTTCTTATGGTAGAAATCAACTTACTTCACAGGTAAATAAAATTATACTTCCAAGAAGTAATCTCTATGTTCATTGCAGCGTCGCTGCTAGAGTAAGAGTAGTAGTACATACTGTAATCAATAATTACTAGCCGTTTACATAGGCGGCATTAACAACGTCAACGTGTATGGACACGATCGCCGCCGGCGGCCGGCGGCCGGCGGCCGCGATCACCACCACCACCATAACGGCTTGACCTTGACCTTGCACCCCCTGTTCACCGCCGTCGCGTTCCCATCCAACCTATCGACGACCACCTCGCACCGAGCCTTGACGTCGACGGTCCACGTCCGGAGCACCTTCCCAAACCGCAGGCGCACGGGGACGCTCGCCTCCACCGTGAGCGGCACGGCGCGCGCGTCCCGTTCCGCGGCGAGCTTCGTCCTCTGCGCCTCCGTGAACCGCACACCCTGCCCCCGCATGGCCGCCGCCACCACCGTCACGTTCCGCGCCGCCTGCCGGAACGCCGGCCACGGCGCCGCCGCGAGCCGCTGCCCGCCGTAGGACACCGCTACGTCGCCGCCGGAACGGTACTCCCACGCCCACCTTCCTGTTCCGGCCGTTGTCCGCGCGCACGGCAGCGTCGAGCGCGGGCGAGAGCGGGCGGTGGTGGAGGAGGTGGAGGAGACGTCGAGGCCGCGGATGGCGAGGGAAGGCACGGAGAAGGACGGCGCGTGAGGGCGGAAGATGAGGTACACGGTGCCGACGAAGGCGGCGACGGCGAGGAGGATGACGAGGAGCGCGGCGAAGGAGAGGCAGCAGGCTCGACGCAGGCGGCGGCGACGCGCCGGGCGGTTGGAGAGCTTCTTGTACCGGCGGGCTCGGTCCGGGGGTGGTTCGAAGAGGACCTGGTCTTTTGGTACCTGGATGATGTAGGTGCCTGGAGGTGGGGACAGCGCGAGCGGGGTGGTCGTCGTGGAAGAAGGACGGGTGTAGTGGCGTCGTCTCCGTTGCCGCTGGAGCTGCCGCCGCCGCCGCGGGGTCCTCGGCGACGGCGGCGTCGGCGGCAAAGGACAAGGAGGCGTCGAGTTGTTGGTGGTGGTGGTGGTCGTCGAGTCGCCGTCGTCCTGGTGGAAGTGGGAGTGGGGGAGGAGGAGGAGGAGGAGGAGGAGGGAGATGGTATGGGGTGGACACGGTCCGCCATGGCTGGCGATGACTGAGCCTGAGCCGAGGCAGCAAGCAACGCGACGAAACCGAAATGGAGGACAGAACCAGGGTGGGAGTGAATGCCAGGCTGCGGCGTCTGCGTTTATGTATGAGGCGATGGAGCCGCGTTGATGGAGACAGGCGAGGGGGGGATGAGATGAGGTCGCGCTACAGCGCGTGAGGTGGTGACGACGGTGACGGCGACGACGAAGAAATGATGGAGGAAAGGGACAGGATGGAGCGAGGGAGCTGGAAATGGTCATCTCACGTACGCTGTCTTCACATTTCACAGCTCTAGTATAGTGTAAAATGTGGAATTGGTATAATATTTCTTGAGACCAGATCGACCATGGTAGTGATGTTTTCTTTTGAGATGATGCAAGAGTTGTTATGCATGTTTGACAGAGGATGAAGGCAGAGTCAGAGAAATATGCATGCAATCCTAGGACCTTTCAGACCGACACATGTCACGATAGTAAACTACTATTTGAACTTGTCCACGCACTCTGTGGTGGAGTGTTTTAGAGCCAAGGACACCTGATTTTTGATGCGTTGGAGGTTGGATAAAGATTCGTATCGTTCTCTTTCTCTTCCTTGTATGTACTGACTCTGCCAACAATGAAAACAAACTATAGTTTACTTGCCCATTAAAATGGTTCACATTTGATGTGAATGATAGTTTCTTTTTTTATCCAAAACAAGTTTATTTTACAAAATACATTTTGTAATTAATCTAATAGTGGCATTTAATATCATAAATATTAATATTTTTTATATATAATAGGTCAAACTTAAGATACTAAAACGTAACACAGTACTAGAATTGTATTTCCTCTACAATTACAATAAAAAAATGATCTCATCTAAGAACAGTGGCCCTATAGAAACATAGATAACCCAGTTTCAAAAAAAAAAAAAAAAAAAAAAAAACATAGATAACCCACCCCACCCCGCAATGAGGAGTCAGTTCACCCACCCCGCCCGCCTTACAAAATGATCTACTCACCCCCCACCACCTCGACGGAGGCGGGCTGGTGGCGACGCCTCTCCTTCCCCAACCGAGACGGCCCAAGTCCCAACCCGCCCTAGCCCCATAAGATAGAAAAACCCGACCCGTCCCGCACCGTAACATAAACAAACTCATCCCACCCCGCACCGCAACATAGAGAGAAACTCGTTTCAACCCGTTATACACACTACATATCGAAATCCTCCCCAAAAACCCTATTTTGCCCCCGCCCTGTTAGTAGGCGGAACTTTAACCCGACCACTCCTCGCTACTATAGTGGCACTCTTAACCTTGCCCTATCTAACAACCTTTTCCTCCACTTCTTGACCGATGGTGCCACAACCACTTCATCCTCACCGCACCATATCCACCACCAGTGTTGGTCCAGCCTCTGCCCCTACCTTCATCAGATTTTCTTCTAAGCCCACTCAAGACCTCAGTTCCAATTTGGAACGGTACCTAAACTCTAACCTCATCACAGTAGTTGTTAGCCTGAGCATTAGAGTTCATTGGTTAAAACCCTAGCTAATGATCGAGTGAGCAAGATTATGTGAGCTTAGTTATCGTCTTTTTTTTAGAAGGAAAATGTATTGATCTTAACGCATTACATCAGCACTTTTACAAATAGGATCCTCAAGAAAAGGAAAATTACAAAGAAGTACAAAACTCTTGTTCATCTTCCTCGAAGCCTTCAGAGATCCGTTCGTCACTGCCGCCGAAGCCGCTTCCCAATCGTCGTCGGACACCAGAGCCAAACTCCACAAGGTGGAGGCCGCAGAGGCGGGCTTACTTCTAGGCGAATCAGCCAAGTACACCGCCTCCTAGGCACATCGGCCAACTCCCGTACCCACGACGCATCCTTTGATTCCACCGCCGGCAACCCGAGCAAAGCTCAAATTTTCACCAAAGATCATCTTCCTCGAGATTAACAGGGTCAACAACATCATCACCTGAAGAAGACGACGATGCGCCGGCCCTCGACTCCTGGACAGGTCTCCCAAGCCTATCCGTTGACGTCGGAGAAGATCGCCATCGGAGAACGGAAGAAGCTGGGAGAATTTATTCCGCTGCGCCGGCGTCGCCAGGAAAGGCAAACCGCAGAGGAGCCACGCTCCTCGGCAAAATCTAACTCCACCGCTAAACGTCGACGGCGAGCAAACCCTAGACCTAGGTGGACTCGACCAAGACTCTACGATGATAGGAGATCTGTTGAAGAGGCGGACCGCCGCTCCTCGTCACCACCGACGAGGCCGGGGCGAGGCGGGAACGGGGGCCGCACACGGCTGGCGGCGGCCGCCGCTTTTTTTTTTTTCGAGAGGAGCCCTAGGCGGCGTGCGTGGCTGTAGAATGTTCTGTCGCCGGATTATTGGAGCTTAGTTATCGGTTTGTGCATACCATGATGATTTAGAATTGATTTAATTTGCAAATCGTCAGCTTAATCTTAGATGAAGGCCGAGTCATAGAAGCATGCATGCAAAATATTTATGGCCCTTTTGAAATGCAGGAATTTTGCAGGCATTATGAAGGAAATTCACAAAAATCAGTTCATTTTCACATGGAAAACACACTATTTGGCCTCCAATCCAACTTTTGATTCCTTATTTGGCTTTCCCGTGAAGTCCCACTAAAGGCTAATGCGAAATGACAAAATTACCCTTCACTCTATCTCCTTTCTCCAAGTAACACACGAGACAGATCGGATCGGGAAAAAAGTTCGACGTGCTCCGCGTCATGCAGTAGTGTACTACCTGCACCCCGCGCTCTCCAGAGTCCATGAGGCTCGGCGCAGCTCGACTCGCAGTCATGCGCCACGGACGACACGCTCCCCAACGGCACATGTGTCGGCACACTGTGTTCCATGTGGGGCCGAGGATGTGCCTGGAAAGGAGATGGTGTAGGTGCAGATGAAGACCATCGTGGCTAGGAAGCATTCGTGGTCGACGTACGTGACGTTCTCATATTGCTCCAAAGCATATATTGCCATATTGGTCCCATACTATACTTTCATCTCATACTGCTTTTGCGTCCAGAGCATATATCAGGCTCGAAATGAAACATATGCAATTTACAAGCATCTAAGAAACGTACTTGAATTATTAAAATGTCAAGTGAATTCTAATTAGGGCATGTTTGGAAGGGCGGGCATGGTTAGCCAGAGCTTGGTGCAAATGGGTCACCCCTTCTTGTTTGATGCAGTGGCCTGGCCGTCCAGAGATAGTGTTTGGTCACCAACTAGGAGCCAGGCTGGCAGTCCAACTGCCACCTACCGCCCAAATGGGCTGGTGTTTGGCACCAGGCCAGGCTTAGCAACCGTCAGCTCTCACACAACATCAAAGAAACGAACAAGTGTTGATAAAACAATACCACAATGTTTATATATGAAATTATCAATCACAATTACAGTATCACAAGTTCATTTGAATTGAATTTGTCACACATTTGACTCCAATACATTTTTGACAATATCCTATATACAAATTCATTGGTAATAAAATGAGGCCTTAGCTTTGTGATTCAGTGGACTCAATGCATAGTTCCTTTCATTAGTGGCTGCTAGCAACAAAACAACAAAGCATGAACAAAGAACCAAGAAGAAGCAAATCAGAAGTCAGTCATGGTTGTCATGAAACTCCTGTGGACATCTTTTAGTGCCATCATCTCAAGCCATAGCTTGGTGTTTCAACTGAGTTATGACTCACAGGGGCTTGATGGCAGTCATGAAAGAGGCAAACAACAAGTCCAAACAGCAGCCACCTTATCATAGGCCATTTCAATTCCCTCTCCATCCACCAAATAATGATAGTTATCACACAAACTAGCAATAAGGTTGCAATAAAGTTTCTATGTAGCCAAAAGAGACTACAAATATTCTTACAATACCATGTTCTGGCCAACAAAGTAGGCCTCAAATGTTCTCCATGCATCAAACTAGATCAAATAGTTATCCAGCAACCACCCTCTCAACAAAATAAAACCCCCAAAAGGACAGCCCCATGTGTCAACCTGCACAAGATCCTACAACCAAACTACCTACACAAAAGAGGAGAGAGTGGAGGAGGGAGTATAAGAACTATACATCTTTACTATCAACCCCTAGGATGGCACCACTAGAGCTTGTGGACTGTCTCAATGGACCTCCTAAAAGATTGGTGCACTACCCTAAACCTCTGATTGTGGCCAACAACATCAAGAAACATAACAACATGTTTCTCAATAGAAACACCTGCATTGTCCTGAGAAGCCCCCTAGATATAAATTGCTCACACAAAGAAAAAAAAAAAGAGGTTTCCTCCCCATCCTTAACATAGAGACACATTTTGTATCTGTGGAATGGTAGATGGCCTGCAGGGTTCTCTTTCTATGTTGCTTAGCATCACTTCTAAGGTCATACATGATAGGGTTAGGCTCTGTGTTAGGCTCAGATTCAGGTTCATCCCTCATTATATTTAGAGTAGAGACAACAACAGACACCATGGACACTATCATCCTAGTAGCTCGCCTTCACCATCATATCATGTCTCTCAGAAACATCTAAATTAAGATAGCCCTGACTAGCATCAACATGGAAGTGCAAGCTTAAAAACATTTATGTGCACGGCAAAACTCTCACTGCATAGGACAACATCATCAACCACAATACAGACTCAAAGCATCGAAATTGAACAGATCAGGTAAGTCACATTGAAACAAAGGCATCTAACGCATAACAGAAAGCCATAAGAAGGATGGGTATATAGGGGTCCATTTCACCTTGAGGTGCCCGGATGATGCACAAGACCCGAAGACCAGCTAGGAGAGGAAGCAAATCGGGTTGGAAGCAAACCCTAGGTCACCAACAACACCGAGGTAGAAGAAGCGCACCGCCTGGAGTCCCAGTGAGGAAGTGAGGCGCGTCGGCGAGATGGAGCAGATCCGCGGCGGGGAAATGGAAAGGAAGCCCGCTGGTGATGGACCCGGGCTCGCCGCACAACAACACGGAACCCTAGCCGGTGTCTCACGCGAGTGCAACAACGGCGAGCGAACGGGGAGAAGGGAGGGAGCGAGAGGGATGGTGGTTGGCTTTATAGGCCATGGATTTCGTGGCGGAGGAATGGTAGGAGGAAGTTTCAGCTATCCCGCGCGAGCCCGCCAGAGCCATCCGCCGCCGGCCAAAATCGCCCCTTTAAACGTCCGCGGCTACGAAGGAAAATTGTGTGCGAGTGGAGCCAGGCTAAGGGTGCGGTTTTGGCTCTCGCAGGCTAGGCCGAGGGAGGAGAAAACGAAGCGAAACGCCGAACTGGGCTCCCGGGTGCGTAGCCGAGCCCACGGGCCACCCTTCCAAACACGCCCTAAACTATTAGGAACGATGCTTTTGTGTCCAGGGGTAAATTTGTCACTTCATCTCTCATGTAACACCGTTAGAGGGTCAAATTGATGGGAAGACCAGACAAGGAATCGAAAGTTAGATTGGAAGGCTAAATAGGCAAGTTCAAACTTTTTAGGGCCATGAAAGGAAGGTTGGGTTTTAAGAGGGCATAGAAGTAATTTTCTCGGACGGGAAAGAATCCCGCAATTGAAAGGGCCTTCTAACGAGTTGGTGGCTGGTGGAGCCGGAATATACTCAGGAATCAAGGGAAAAAAAAATGAAAGAAACGGCTTAAGTTTGATTAAGACGACGGTGCATGCAATGTTTGTTGAATTTGCAACGGCAGGCGCTGGTAGGTAGGCGTTGATAGCTCATTGGACTGTGTGAGAGGCTGAGGCAACAATGCTAGCTGATACTAGTATATAATTTGCATGCGTGCGTGCTTCCAGCTGCATTTTTTTTGTTTTCTTTTCTATTTGAAACGATTTCATCAGCAGCATGCTGCATTATATTATATATTTCATTATTGGCCGGTATACGTCAATGCGTGTACAATGCAGGAACATGAAGAATTGAATAGACAAGTCTTCCAAACAAACAGTTGCGAATCAGCGTTTACGACACATTCTCAGCTGGTTTGCTGCTGTCACAGCTTTATAATAATAATAATAATTATATAAATAAATATAATTAATAACTAATACTCGTGCGGTGTGGTAACGGTGAAGTTTGTAGGCGGGCCGGGCCGCGCACGAGCAACGAACTGGTCCGGTCGCAAGCTTCACCGCCACAAAAGCAAGCGTACCTGCCGATACCGATGCATATATAGCACACACGCAATCGCGTGTATATATGGACACCGGCAGGACCTAGTTCATCTTGGAATGTGCAAGTGCCTACTACTAGGTTTCAATACCAAAGCTGTCGATCACGCGTTGGCCAATTCACCAGACAATAATCATCGCCCACAAGATACTTGTACCTTGACAAGCAAGGATATGTATGGGAGCTACACTAACTTACTTGAGGGTTTGCACACAAGTAAACTATCACTTCCTTGGCTATTTCCAATTGCACCAATGAAAAGTTTTATATGAAGAAGTTTTATTGCCTTGTTGATTTGTCCAGTATATATTTTCATAGTAGACCATCCCGGAAATCTTCTATTGTCGCCACCCCTTACTTTGACCCGAGACAGCACCAGGCTATTACAGTGTGACACCCTTCGCAACCTCTTCCTCCACTTCTAGAGAGACGGTGCCACCTCGCCCTCGCCTCTCCTATTCGCACTACCGTTCATTCGGCCTCTGCCCCTAGATTCATCAAATTTTCTTCTAAGCCCACCCTGAGACCTCGAATCCCATTTGAACCCAGAAATCAAATCTCGCCGTTAGCCTAAGTATTAGAGTCCGTTGGCTAACACCCTAAGAGCATCTTCAGTGATAGCCCCAAATTAAAGCCCCTATTTTGGATTTGGGTACCTGTTGACACCCAAAATTGGTTTGGACTAAGGCATGGTAAAATTCGGCCTTAGCCAATCTTTTTTTTTTTTTTTTCTTTATCCTATGTTTCTGTTCACCTCGCCCATCTCCGACCCGTCAACACCTACCATCCACTCCACCACATCCCCAGGCAGCCACTGTTCTTGCAGATCCCGACCCCCTATCAAGCACTTGCTCATCGGACGTTGGCTCGACGACATTGCCATCATCAGGGGATTCGACTTGGAGCATCATCCTCTACCTTCGGGCGACGGCATTCTACTTACCCTTCAGTCGTCCGAATGCTCTTCTTTACCGGCTCGTCGACCCACCTTCAACCGCCGCTTTACGCGGTCCTTCCATCCGGTGTATGCGCCATTGGCGCCCTACGGCCCCCTCGCCGGGCGAGTTAGTCAGAGTCGTCGCCTCAGATGTTTTTGGTTGTGCTTATCTGGTCTTTGGACCACGCTGTATTCCGGCCTCCTCTGGAGGACCGTCATGTAACTTGGCTGCTTCATATATAAAGTTTGTAGTTGTGTTAAAAAAAACGGTATTAGGCGCTGCTAGGCCGGCGTTAGTCACAAAGGTAAGCAAGCATATTTGGAAGCAGCTGCCTAGCTTTGTAGCAGGTCGTTGGAGTGTGCGAGGCAACAATGCTACCTATCTGCTGTACTATATATAATTTGCATTTCTTTTTGGAGTGTGAGTGCTTCCAGCTAAGGATGAAAGCAGAACAGAAATATTCGAACCGACCGGTTTCGTTTTTCGACATTTTGTTCCGTTTTTAGACATAAAAATTGTCAGTTTCAATTGGTTTCACCACCATTTTCAATTATTTTTTATACTCTTTAATTGCTAAAATATAGAAATGTTCGGATAAAACCGATTTCGTTTTCTATTTCGTAAGTCCGTTTTCGACCGAGTTCGACCGTTTTCATCCTTACTTCCAGCTGCATTTCTTTTCTTGTCTTTTTGGAACGAATTGAATTCCAGCTGCATTGCATATAGATAGGAGTACTTTCAATATTGGCCGGTATACGTGTACAATGCAGGAACATGAGGATCGAATGGACAAGTCTTCCAAACAGTTCCGAATCTGCGTTGACACCTTCGTGCGGTAGCGTTGAAGTTTTTGTATGCACGAGAGCAACGAACTGGTCAGGTCGCAAGCTTCACCGCCACAAAAGCAAAGCGTGCCGCACATAGGGTAGGGAGATATGATATATACTAGCACGCAATCGCGTTCTGCAACCACACACGACCTAGTTCGATCAATATCGTCTTGGCACGCAACGCATGTGCATGTCCCTACGTACGTATTCATATGCAATTCTTCGTGCAGGTTTCAATACCAAAGCTGTTGATCACACGTTGGCCAATTGACTAGACAATCATCGATCATGCACGAGATCGACCAATCCGCAAACCGTTTGTTTTCGTTTATTGATCATACAAACATCACAAGCATGCATACTTACAATACTAAACAACTCCTTGACCATCCAGTGGTGGAGCCAGAACATAGGTCGTTGCCAAATAAACCCATCAGCAGTACATATGTAGGAGAGAAATTTAGTCTTAGAGTTATATACACATGTATTAGTGTGTTGCAATATTTTAAAGTTTTCTTTCAGCCACCACCGAAATTACCGATTTTAGTGAAACTCGGTCGAAATTTAGCCGAAATTTTGAACCCTGATCTTCCTCACTATCATCTTAAGAAAGTTTGCATAGATGGTTTTTGTGGAACACATGGCCAAGTCGGACTGGCAAAATACATCTTTAAAATGCATTAGCCTTGAAGCATTTGATTGTGAAACTAGATTGGAAATATAATGACCTACAGCTACCTCAACTATGTCTGAACGCTATGGGCGGCAGGAAGCCAATAAAAAACTTGTTCCACTACATACCAACAGCTTACTCACAACTTTGTAACTATGATTTTTGTCGGAGAATATGTGGTATGAATAGTTTGTGCTTATAACAAAGGTTTAGTCAACTTTAATTGTATCGGATTTTGCACATGAAGGTTAGCTATGAAGGGGATGAAATGTATGTCTGCAAATTGTTTTTTCTCCTCTGCGAAAGAACTTGGGATATGGTATTTGGTTGCAGAATTTTCTGTCTTTCTCCTCCGCTTGTTTTCATAGTGTTGCTGACCGAGAACTTTCTCCCCCACCCCGAGCGCCTCCTAACGGGCGACTCGAGGGCGACCATGCCGCCGCCGGGAACACACCCTTCGCCGGCCCTCTCCGGCCGCCGTCGTTGCCCTACGGCTGCTGCGGCCAGCGGCGGAGTCCCCAAAAAGGCCTCCGCGCGCACCCTCTCACCTCCTCCACCCCAACCCTAACCGCTCCCCCCTCCAACTTCAACCCCAGCCGGTGACTCGTCAGCCTTGGTTGCGCTCCCGATGGCGATCTTGGTGCCCTTCGATGGCGGTGGGGCGCTCGCGCCGGCGCCACTACGGGCCGGATCCGCGTCGGCCCGACCTCCCGCTCCCCCCCTTTGTTACGGCGTGAGGTGTCAAGGCAGCGGCGACGCGCACCTCGACGGCCGGGGCGGGCCGGCTCGCCGGATCCGAGCCCCTCGCCCCCGTGATCCGCGCCGGCACCCCACCCCCTCCCCGGTGCCGTGGTGGCCGTCCCCGACGGCCGGCGGCTCCCGCCGCCCGACGGCCGGAACGGTGGCGGCTGGCCGGACCGGGCCCCGGATCCGGCGTCGACACACCCCCCCCCTCCCACCGGTGCCCCGGGCGGGCTTTTCTGCTATGGAGGCCATGCTAGGTCTAATACGGTCTTTGGGCGCCGGTTCCCCGCCCCCGCCCACGCCCCGGGATGTCGGCGGGATCAGGGGGTCGCCGCGCGGCCGTTGCCGCCCCTAGGTGCCGGCTACCCGCCGCGTCTTTGCTCTTCGTAACGGGCGAAAAGCTCAGCCCGCCTCGGCCAGGTAGATAACGGTGACGCCGTGCGCCATGCACCTCCCCCGGGGGGTCGTCGTTCTTCCACTCACAAAGAACACTACGATGGCCGGCGTCAAGATCCTTCTTCCATTCGTCATATTCGGTGGTGGTGCCGCCGTGGTGGCGGGACCGAGGTGATGCGGGCGCCCGCCTATGGCCCCGTGGTGGTGCTTCGGGCATGCCAGGCCACCTCACCGGCGCGGGCGACGGGAGTTGGGTGCGTGCAGCTCGTCGGGGGATGGCGGTCGTCTTGCAGGCTGGGGTCGAATGACCTAGCGCTCTCTCTTTGCGTTGTCGGTGTCCGCGGACGTCGATCTCCTTCCCGAAGGCAACTCTCAAGCACTCCCGCAACCTCTACGGCCCGTCCAATCCGTCTTGGTTAGTTTGGTCGCCTTGCTACTCCTATTCGCGCTTCATGTTTTCTCTCACCCGGGTGTGTCTAGCTAGCGTTTGTTGTAACCACGTCGTTGTCGTTTCGGCGGATGCTTTGCCGTCGAGGCGCTCTTTGTCTTGGGTGGATGCTTTACCGCCATGTATCTTCTACGAGCCGCGTTTCCGGTCTGCAGCCGAGGGCGTGGTCGCCACGAGCCTGTGTTTCGGTATGCGTATGCTGCCGAGGTTGCGGCCGCCACGAGCCTTCGTTTCGGCGTGTGCGCCGGGTCGCGATCGTTTTCCGGGCGGATGCTTTGCTGCTGAGGTGGTCGCCGTCTATTCGGCAGATGCTTTGCTTTGCCGACGTTGGTGTGGACGGATGCTTTGTCGCCTGAAGTCTTGCGGATGCTTTTCCGCTGTTGCTCTAAGCGTTACTAGCTACCCGGGAGTGGAGTTTCTTTGGTTGTAATAGGCTCAACTATCGGGGTTGTTAGTCGGAGGGTCCGCCCTACCCCTCTCCATTTTTCTTGTTGTTTGTTTGTGACTATGTGATTCAGCGGTAATATGTGGATTACTTACGAATCATTTATAATTTTTCACTTTCTTTAATGCATACGTACTAATGCACGCTTTTGAAAAAAAAAAAATAGTGTCGCTGACAGGGCATATTATTTGACAGAAGCAGTTGCTGAGATGGGCTGGCTGGGTAGAGATGAACACATCGAAAAGTCACTGCTTGGGCTTTTGGCTTGTTCATGCTGGGCTGCTGGCTCTAGCGTTCTCTCATTGTACCCAAAAGAAGACATCCTCTATTCCAAATTAAAATATTTTGATTTTTAGAGGAACTGCTCACGTATCATTTGACTGTTTTTTATTTGTGTTGCAGTTGATTTTTTCATCCAATACAAAAATTAATAACACGTGTAGACGGGAGCTGATAAGTACAAATAACAGGAAAGCCAAATATTCGATTGATTTTCTGATGGACGACACATGGCGTAACACGTCGCGATGCAAGTGAAACGGCGTGACCACTCCCCCCCCCCACGCTCTTTCCAAATCCCGCTCTGTCTTTATTAAAAAAAAATCCCACTCTGCCTGTTGCGATGGAGCATGCAAAAGCTGACACAAGAAAAAAAAAAATCAATATATATTTTTTTCCAAATTGCTATAGCTTTTGAACCGTGTATCTGTTTTAATTCCGTCTACATGATGAGCCAATCAAAATTAGACCCTATTTTCATATTTTAATTACAAATATGTGTAAAAGTATGCTAGGAGATTATGAAAGGAGTTGCAACCACGTATACTAAACAAGACAAGACGAGTTATTTTAACAAAACTCATGTGTAAAAATATGCTTGGGATACTTAGGGGTTACACAAGATACAACCTGAAAGGAACATGTTATTTTAAACCCATTATTTCATCTAGAAAACATGATCAGTTGAAAATTGCAGGGACATTTGTTGAAAATACAACAATAGCGACCATAAGACGATTTATACTTCAATGTAAAAACAAAAATAGAAAATATTTTTTTAAAAAAACTTGATTGAAAACTGAGACAAAAAATAAATATGATTGACTAAAAAATAAAAATAAAAGATATTAAAGAAACTCATTAAACTAAACTAAAAGACACAATGAATAAAATAAAAATGAAAATGAAAACGTATACATGATGGGAAAAATACTCAAACTTGATTGAGAAACAAAAAATGGAATGAATACTAGAAACAAAAATATCACACAACAGGATACAAAACACACACACACACGGGGGAGTGCCGAGTGGCCAGGCCACGTGCGGGGGACCAATGGCCGGGGATACCTCAATCACTGACTTAAAATGGCAACGGGTACCCGAAACCCGCTAACCCGACTGGTTTTACCCGATAAAAGGCGGGTGTGGAAGTAGTTTTCTACCCGCTGGTACGTAAATGGGCGAAATCCTTTACCCATCGGGTATGACGGGTACGGGTGTGGAACTATAGTACCCATACCCGCATACCCGCGGGTAAAAAAAACCCGCAACAACAGCTATCAATCTGTTAAATTTGGCCCATGGCAGCCCATAAAATTGGCCCATTTATGCTACTAGGTAAATGCCCGTGCGTTGCAACGGGTATTGTACTCCACTTGAGATTTTTCCTTCAATATATTTCTTAACAACATTCTAGGATTCTATCTTTTCAAGCATTCTATTCTAGGCTTTAGAAACTTGGCTTGTCAAACTACTGATGCTCCCCTCATCCAGAAGCCATAGGCTGTGGCCGCTCTTCCTTCCTGCAGTTGTTTTACAGCTCTGGCCTTGCTAGCAGCGGTTTACATCCCTCCCAGGGTCCATCCTCAGGAGTCATCTTAATGCAAGCCCACGGTGTTGTTTGCAGAAATCTGCTAATAGATACATTAGTTACAAGCTAAGTCATACGAAGGCCATTTTATTTGCTCGTGCAATAAATAGTCTGACCATTGAAGTTTTCTTGGCGGCCAAAAGGTTATACTTGCAATATGTTGACAAAATGACTACTCTCCTTACCTCCATCTTTGTTGCTCCCCCTCTCATTCGGTCCACGACAGTTCCAAGGACCAAGGCAGCACAGCTTTAAAGCGACATATAGAAGTGCCTGCAACCAAGGTACGCCTGCTGCTAAAACCAAGAAAAGCAAGAACCAAGAAAAATCAGATGCAACATCTAGAACCAAGAAAGCATGATTTTGAGCAGATGGAGCTCATGTTTGAGCAGTGAGCACCTATCTTCCTTAAATTGCATCTCTAGTTCGTCAGTCCTCCACTGTTCCTCACCTAGGAAACCTGAATTTTCTTTCATTTGCCACATCAGAGATCTTGCAACAAGCCCCTGACAACAATATGGCTAGCATCGCTTTCTAAACCACTGATGATGAATATATCATGAGAACTAAATTTAGTTTAGAGCAATCCATTTCCATATCGAAAATTAATTTTACCTCCTGTGTTAAGTTTAAATAAGTTTAGAGGTAATTACCCTTTATGGTAGTTCACAAATTAATATAGTTCAGAGCAATCCATGTTGCAAAGGAAAAATGCAGAAAGTAAACTTGGCTACCTATTCCATTGTCGGAATCTCTCACTCCTAGCTAAGTTTCTTCTTCACCTCCCAAATTATGTGCTAGTCTCATTGGTGCAACGTGTTTATGTATAGAAGATCCTCATTCATCCCTTATGCTCTTCAGTCCATCAGTTTTTCTTATTTTCCTCCCTGCAGCCAATAAAGGACACATGCTCCGTAGCATGAAAATATGAGATGCAATCACTCAAGACTTCTTGTAAATGCTTCTCGGAACATGGAAATCCCACAATTGAAGATATGAAAATAGACCTATGAGATACTCCGTACAAACCTGTGGTAATTGACACCTTAATTCACACCATCCTACAAGAGAGAGGCACTTAATTAAACACTACAGGAAAAAAAATCTTGAAATAAATACACTTCACATTCGTATCCTAAAAATTCACCACTCATTTGAACATTCATAGAGATTGTTTCACTTGTTGCATATGAAATTCCTGAAGAATTTAGCCAGCAAAATTCATTTGTTTTATCTTCTTATATTGCAATGTAGTGAAAAACTGAACCACTTCATATAAAAAAATGTTTGATTGTTCCTAGGATAATAAAATGCAGACGTGCCATGTTCATTTCATTAGATAAATGATAAGGACAATAAAACATAGCCATGCTGCCCTTTTTTTCTACACTACAAGAACCCTCACAGAACCCTGACTCTACAGATGGTGCTGACAGAAGTCAAAGAGAACCAATACAGTTCTAATTTCTAAACATCACGCATGCATACATACAGACCGGACAAAATCTATCAAACATGCAGACTAATTCAGTCATTGTATATAGGCAGTGGCACGTTTTGGTTATTATGACCTCTTAGTCTCTTACCCATTTGACGCAGAGAAGGCACATAAGTGTTGTAGGGGTATCTGCACTATCGATTTCAGTGAACCTCGTTCAGCTACATTCCAAATGATATGTTGCAGCTTTCAATTGCTAATAGAAGAGCATTTTGCCACAAAACCATATAAGATTAATATGCTCATGTTTTAGTTCCTATAAGATTAATTATGCACAGTCCACTGTTAATTAACAATGTCCACTGAGGATCAGAGATAACACAGTGCAGTCCAATGATCCATTTGTGCAAAAAAAAAAAAAAAAAAAAAAAAAAAAAAGTTTAATAAATATATTTCCTAACATACTTGCTTAAGAAAAGGAAATGTGCAAGAGAGCCATGACAAGTCAGCCGTAGTTTTTCAAACATTAGTTTGAACGAAATACAAAAAACAGGAATGTGTTGCAGTCTAGAACTGAACTTATTAGCTCAACCTATTGATCCTGCACATTTGTTACAAGCAGTCACAAGATTTAAAAAAAAAAAAGGAAAGATGTTGACATTGGCTAGACACATTCAATTCATTTCCGTTTATCACTAAACTGAAACGTGTAGTTGGATAAGGTAGGAACTACGATTGTCAAACAAAATTAAAAAGTAAAAAAAAACAAATGAACAGGCTCGATCGAAAAGGGAAGCAAGTAGAAAACGCACCGGGAAATTGTTTATCTGCTTCATTATTGACTATATCTGAGACGTACTGGGGAGGGGTTGAATTTCCCTTGCCATCACATCTATATTGCATTGATTGAGTCGAAACATGCAGCAGGCATCTCATCCATCAACGTCAAGCTTCTACTCTTTGAATTTGAAAACTGATCTGGAAAGGTAATAGTAACAACGGATGCCAATAGTTCAAGTGCAGCTATTGTCCAGAACCTATGGGTTAAAGAAGTGTGTCACACATATATTTCGTTTGTAACACGGCACCTGAGTGTAAAAATTTGCAGGGCGATCAGTCATGCATTTCGAATCAAAATTGAAATAAAGAACAAAGAACAAAGCACGATAGAAGTCACAGCACCTGCAGTCTAGATGAATAAATGCAGTGACTCCAGCGACCGCCCCAGGCTCATCCTGGGCTCCGTGGGTCCCTTCCAGCCGGCTGCAAGGCCCTCCTGCAAATAGGTCACCCCCACCTAGAAGAAGGTGGCTCTGCCATGAGCCCATGAGGCCAGAGCCAGGGGATGGAAACGGGGGCGCCCTGACAGCCGGGGCTGAGTCCAGAGGAGGTGATGCTGGCTAGATCCGCGGCGGGGATCCGGCGGGGGCAGGGCCTGAGGGTGGCGCGGGCGGGTGATCTGATCGGGGACGGCGGTGGCAAGCCTGCTGTAGCGACGACCATGGAGGGTCTGATTGGAGCGGGCGAGCAGGCCGGAGCGGGTGACCGATTTTGAGGACGACTGTGGATGATGCACACCGAAGCTGTGCCTTCTCCTGGTAGGCTGCGAGGGCGCAAGGACGCCGATGTGCCGTCCGCCGCTGGGTCGCTGCACCGCCGAGTGAGCAGCGTCACCGTCCACGACCGCATCCCCGTCTGGCCCCGCGCCGCACCCCGGTGGTCCTCGCGTCCATGCCGTGCGGAAGAGAAGAAGGTCGGCGGTCTGACCACGGTTGGTTCGGTGGACGGCAACAGCGCCACCGGCGGACGGAGTGCCGGGCCTGTCGGGGAGGCCGGGAGCGAGGGTGGAGGCGTCTACGGGCGTCGAAGCAGGGGCTGGGTGGGCGTCGGCAGATGGGTGGTTCCACGGAGACGGAGGCGTGCGCGATGTGGCTGGGGCGGGAGCATGAGGCGGCGGTTCCGCACGGGAAGATGCCGAGGTGGAGAGCGTGGGCGTGTTTTAGTCGGGCGGATGGGGATTAGGGGGCGGACGGATTAGCCTGATGACGATAACATTTAAAGCTTTTTAGTAGTACTAGGTCAATGCTCGTGCGTTGCTACGAGTTTTAAATTCATGACAAATACATATACATTTAGACCATTTTAACAGGATGATAGTTACATGAACAAAGTATAATAACATGCTTACATGTTGTTATCAGGAAGTTAATAATTATAGATCTAAATAGACTTGAAGATAACCACCTGTGTACCTTTAACAAGTCCTTTTTGCATTAAGCCGAGTTGTAAGTACAAGTAACATAACATAAACACTAAAATACCAGAAGAAAACAAACATTTACACCAATTGCTCTAAGCAATTGTGCAAAAAACTAAAAAAGCTAGAAAGAATAAATTACTAAAACCCAATAAGACAGGATCCTTTTCAACTTACAATTCCATCCAATGTGATGGAAGCATTTTTTATATATATGTACGAAACACTATCCTTCGTAGGAGCTTTAAGCCTAGTTGCATCATATGTACATAACACTATCCAATTCTAAAACCTTTTCGTAACTACTCATCCCTTCTTAGTTATAGAAAATTAAATTTCTATATAATTTTTTTTGCGCAAAAAATGTTATAATTAATTGTTTCCTCCATCATCATTTTCTTCTGTGAAGGTGTCGCAACCTGTGAACCCAGGCATCACAAGTCACAACCTCTAGACAGGAATGTTCGCTACAGCTACATTAGGCAACATCCTATTTTTTTTAACCAGTTTGTTTCCTATGGCCCCATTATATCATATAGAGCTATGATCACACATTCACAGCCCAAATCAACTAAACCGGTGGACTAAACACACCGACGCGCAAGTTCCCAGACCAGGTGGACAGGGTGAGATTCTCCCACCTCCAGCGACCGAAGGTACCTGTCGAGCACACATTCACAACGTAACTTTCGGCTATGTATCCGACGTCCAAGCAACAGGGCACGACGAGTGGCCGGCCGGCGTGTGGGCACAGGGCACGACGAGTGGGCGGCCATCGCAAGCCCGACACGCAGCGAGCGCGCGAGGCCGTCGCCGAGGGCTGCACAGTGAGCGGCGATCATCGCGGACATGGGATGCGGCGAGCGCGTGCCGCCATCGCGGCCAGCGTGGCGGCCCGCGCTTTACGGGCGGCGCGGCCGGCGTGGGCGCACGGTGCGGCGAGCGGGCGGCCTTCGTGGGCACGGGATGCGGCGAGCGTGCTCAGCACAGTGAGTGGGGCAGCTGGCTTGGGTCTTGGACCAGCAGGCGAGGCCGCGGCGCCGCGCCCGGGACGGCTGATGCTGCAGTTCACGTCCAGCAAACGAGGCGGCGCGCGCGAGACAGCCGCCGCATTCCGCGTTCAGGCAGCTGAGGCAGCACGGGCACAGATGGTGCGCCGCGCGGGACCGACGGCGCACCGCGCGACCAGGCAAGCGAAGCAGCTCGTGGGACGGCCGTCGCGCGAGGAAGCTCCCGCGTCAAGCTGAGCGCTCCCGCCGCCAGCATTCCGGCGTCTCCAGCCTCCTCCTCCTCGGCCTCCGCCCGCACCGCCATCCGCATCCCCGATGGCCGGGCGCCGAGCCGTGGTTCGTGTTCGGTCCGATGGACATGAGGAGTTCGGCTAGGGCCTTGCGCTTCCCGCGCGGCCTATTGTGAGCCGGCGCTGAGTGCGCGTTCTCCTTGCTCTCCATCGTCGCCGCCTCCGGACCCTCATGCTGCTGCCGACGGACGGGATAGTCGTGCGGATTCATTCCTTTCCTCCGATGAGGCACGGGGAAGACAGATCGATGATTGGAGCTGAGATCTTTGCTTGCGCTTAAAGATGTACATTTGGCCCGGTATTTTTGGCCCGGTCCGTGGCCCGGCCTTTGGCCCGGTCCGTGGCACGGTCCGGCCCGACATGTAATGCGAGCCACGGGCGGCCCGGCCGGTGCGGACCGGGCCATGGGCCGTCGCCTCGGCCCGAGGCACGGCACTGGTCCGCCCGGTGGCCCGGTGATAATTTCATAGGAGCAGCCCAATATATCAGCCCAACAAAGATATCAGCCCAATCTCCACTAAAAAGAAAAAAAAAAAAAGAAAAATCCCCATCCCACCATCCACGGTCCACCGAACCCTATCTTCTCCCCGTCTCGCTCGCTGTCTTGTGATGCGCTCTCCTTCCCTCCTCTCGCCTCGCGCCTGCGCTTGCTTGTTGGCCACGCGCAGCGGCGGCGGCGCCGGCAAGACGCGCGCGGCGGCGGCGGCGGCCAGCGGCCGCGGCGGGCGCTGAGCGGCGACGAGCGAAGCCGCGCGGCGGGCGGCGACCCGAAGCCTGGGTGCGGAGCGGCGGCGAAACAGCGGCGGCGCCAGCGGCCAGAGCAGCGGCGAGGCCAGCGCGCGACGCTGAGCGGCCGGCAGCGAAACTGGGGCTAAGGCGCGCGGCCGGAGGAGAGCGCGGCAGCGGCGGCCGCGATCGCGCCCGTGCCGCTGCCGGGCCCGCCGCTCGGCCGCCCGATGGTCCGTGGGCTGTGCCGTGGGCCGCACCCTCGGCCCGTAGCACGGTGGTGGCCCGGCCCGGTCGGCCCGTGGGTCCGGCGTGGCCCGCACCGCGTCGTGCCGGCCCGGCCCGATCGGGCCGCTGGCCGGCCGGCACGGCCCGTTAATACATCTATACTAGCGCGTCGTGGAGCCAAGGGGACCGGGCCGGGTTGCGTGGAATAGAGGTGGGATCGCCGCCGGGTTACAGGTGGGGGCGGGGGCTTGCGTCTCGCACGCCGTGCCGGGCGTTCCGGTTCAGCGGACGTGCGATACAAAGGGAGCCGGGCGGGGGATTCGCGTGGGCGCGTGGGCGCGGACGTGATTAGTGGGGGCGGACGGATTAGGGCCCGATGACGATAACATTTGGTTCTTTTTAGTAGTAGATAAGAAGTATATATATAGCTCATTCGGAGTGAACCTAATCCCCTCTCCCTTCCTTTTCTCAACCGCAGCGCCGCTTTACGTTTCCGACGCCGCCGCACAAGCCGCATGCGACCGCGGCGGGACATGGGGCCATCAAGACGGGGGGAAGACGCCGCATGCCGGCATGCGAGTGACGCGACCGCGTCCGCCTCCACGATGGGGATCGACGCCGCACCGCCCGCGTCGCGGCTGACCGGGCGACGCCAGCGTGCGACCGCAGCCAGCTCCTACCCGACCTCCGCCATCCAGCCGCTGCATCCTCCGTCGCGGCGAAGGGAGCCGTGACCGTGACCGCCGGTGGCGCTGCGATGGCGCGACGCACCGACCTCCATCCCCTCCTACCTCTACTTGTTGCTCCGGCCCCATGGTGGAAAGCTCCGGAAGAGACAGTGACGCGGGTGCGGGTATGGAACAAAGTTCCTACCCGTCTGCGGGTACAGGTGCGGGTACGGGTAAGGTTTTGGCTTCGCGGGTGCGGGTACGGGTGGCCAGTACCCGTCGGGTACACACCCGTTACCATCTTGACACTCGACAGGAGCACGACCTCGCAGGCACCCTGCTCATTGGTTGTGCGAACGGAAAACCCTGCCTCAGTTTGCACGGGCCGGATGACTACACAGGCCGTATCGAAAAGCCAGCCCAAAACAACAACAAAAAAAACCGACCGATGACGGAACACAAAATTAGTCGGATGATGGTTACAAATTCCGTTATAGGTACGTACTTTCTGCTATGTACTTAGATATAGATTATAACATAAGCAAAGGTATTTAGAAAAGTTAAAATGTCTTACAATTTGGAATGAGTAAATTGCACTATGGGTACCTAAACTATTAGACGGTTCATAGATTGGTACTCAAACTATAAATGTAACTTTTGGGTACTGAATCTATAATTTTCGGCATCAACGATACAAATGCGGCCACGCACGTGCCACCAGCCGACGTGGACCTGCCACCGTGGACTAGTGGACTCGGCGGCATGGTCTTTTCCTAAAACCCCCTACCCAATCCTTCTCCTCTCATTCAATCCTCCTCAACGCTCGGCTGGTTCTCTCATCTCCCTCGCTCTTGCCGCCAGACGAACTTGGGGGCTTGCCGCCTCCTCCATGCTCCCCGACGTTGCGCCCGCGCATTGAGAGGATGAGCTCCACTACGGGTTTTGCCCCACCGCATCCTCTACGGTAAGGCACGGCGGCGGGCGCGCACCATGGCCGGTGTCCATTGATTGGAAGGAGCAGGAGCACCAGATTACGATCGGTGATGCCCCGTCCTATCTCCCCATCTTAAATTTAGTTCCCGATTCTTGATTCTGGTGTCATAGTGCTTCAATTTGTCGTCAAGATTGGTTTGTTAGGGCAAGAATCATTAAATTTAGGTTTTTGTTCATTGTTTAGGGCCTGATGGTGAGGAGTTCTCTGTACAAGTACATCATGGGGTTTTTTTCTATGGTTCTGGTTACAATTGGGTTTATCTGGATGGCAAGGTGGATTGGTTTGACAATTGCAAACTGCGGTACTGGAGTTTTAGCGCAATTCAAGAGTTAAGTGTGATGCTTGGTTATGGAATTGAGAATCTCAATGTTTACTGGCTATTGCCTCGGAAGGATGTTGCAACTAGTTTGTGAATTGTAGATTTAGTCATTCAGATGCAGAAACACTAATCATGAAGCAAATTGCAAATAAGGTTAGTAACTGTTTTCGCCCGAAAAAATCGCTAAGGGCGGATCTCTCTCGTGTTTCGCGGGTCGTACTACTTAGTACTATTAAGCTGGCGCGTGCCAAGATACATTCGTATACAAATAAAGTAAATGTGCAATAAAATACACAATGGACAAAAGTTCAGGGAAATATCACTTTATTATTCACGAGAGAATTACAAAGTACAATTTCCCACTTAAAATATATTTGCGCCGAGCCTCATCCGACAATCAGGTGATTGCGTGACTTCTGGTTCATGGGGCCTCGGAAGACCTCCAATTAATTACATCCGGGCATTAAGCCGCGGAATACCTCCGATTAAGCTATGCTGATGGTCATTGTCGTCTCTGAATAAACAAAGAGTTGTCTCTCAAATATATGCATGAGCACAAATGAATAGAATGGTGAAGTGCTAGAGCCTCGTCGGCCTCTAGCAAAGGTATCCGCCTCGTCGCGGCGGATCCCAAAATGAAGTCAAGTGTTCGGCCTCGTCGGTCACGAACAATGATTCCGCCTCGTCGGTCACGGAAACGAAACGCCCCAGCCTCGCCGGTGTATGCGGGAAGAAAATGACTTCATATGGTCACCGGCCTTGACAGTGCCGAAACATGGTAGATGGTGAATGTGAGACTTGTGCTCATGACACACTTAGGAGATTTCTCATTCATGTAAACTTTTGAGATCTTTGGCGTGATACTTAATCAGCCCGCCAATTTACATATGCGCGTGAACTTGAGCGCTTTGACATGATTTAGAATATTTTCGTGTGAAGTCGAGCTCCGGGCCTGTAAGAGCCCGCGGCCTGAATGGGCCCAGCGGCCACTGTGATACGGGCCGTCGATTGGCCAAGCATTACTAGTAGTTGATGAGTAAGTGCTAACTTGATTTTGGTGACTCAACCCAGAACATGTCGAGCTAGCTCATCGCTCGTGCATATATGACTTGCATGTATGACATTTGTATGGTGCTCAGATTCCTGCTTGAGGACGGCATGCTCGATCATCATGGGCTGCTCTATTGACGTGATGAGCACTGCCAAGCCCATGGCCTATCAGGATGCAGAGGAAGCTCTCGCCGGGCTGCCGCGCCGTGGTGGTCGTCGTGGATATGCTGTGTCATGGAGCCGCCGCACGTACGCTCGCCGTCGGGCCTGACTTACTAGCTTCCTGGCTAGCTTCTTGTGCACATATAGTTACAACTTACAAACGTCTATAGGCTTTGCATGCATGATACTGTAGACCATTTGTTTTTCATTTGATTCTTTGCCGTATACAGTGTGTGTATATTGTACAAGTACATGTATGAATTGAAGTATGCCGAGGTGGGCTATTATCCGGCCGCACTACTCCGCCACCATGGTCATTCTATCGTTCAACCCGGCCACCGCTGCCATTGCCGGGCCGTACTGCTCTGCCACACCGCCGTAGCTCCAGCGCCGTTCCTGCCATCGTCGCCGGACTCACTAGTGCCACGTTGGGCCATTGCCGGGCCATACTGCTGCGCCGCCGCCGTCGCTCCAGCGCCGTTCTTGCTTGCATCTTTTCCTTGATGTTGCACGTACCAAGCCTGCTGCTGGCCAATCTTGCTGCTGGGCACTGTGTTTTCGCCGGGATGCCATCGCCAAGCCACGGACGACCATCATCGTATCTTCTTCTCTGCTGTGCTGGCCGTTGATCCGGGCCGCCGTCACCGTGCCATGGCAGATTGCCGATTGCCGAGCCGCCCACACGTATGCCTTCGCCGCCGAGCCGTTGTGTAGAGCAGTAGTGGTCACCGCCGGTGTACGAAAGGGCGATCTTAAGTGGTCGCCACCGTCGAGATGGTTGTCGGGGCCGTCGTTGTTGCAGGGCTGACACGACCGCCGCCTAGAAGAGATCAACACCACGCGGCGCTGCTGGCCAGTCTTGCCACGCTCACTGTAGACGTCGCCGATGCAGCTTGCCGCCGTGTGCATGCTTGCCGTGGCCTCTGATCTGCCGGTTCATCGCCGCGCGTACACTTTGGGCATCGGGCCGTCGTGGATGTGCCGAGCGGAGTCGTCGCCACACTGGTGCGGGGAATGCCTGATCTCTTGCATATGGTCGCCGCTTGCCGTGGACGTCGTCGTTCCGGCGATGGTACAGCTGACCGCTGTGTGCTTGGGCCATGAGCCTCGCTAGTTCGCCAGTGGTTGACGATCTCGCCGGAGACGATGCCGTAGATGTTCGGCTTGCCGGAGACACGGTTGATGATCTTGCCGGAGACGGTGCTGTAGATGTACGGCTTGCCGATTACGCCGTTGACGATCTTGCCGGAGAAGATGAAGTGCTTACGATGGTGTTGACGACGTTGAGGGCGCCGAGGAGGTCGACGACGTCGCTGCCGTGATAGATTGCCGGCGGTGTATGTGTGGGCGCCGGCGTGGATAATGGAGTGCATGTGTGCAACTAGCAGGGCGGCGGCATATTGAAGAAGTTTTGCTGCCTTTGCGTGTGCAGCCTGGCGGCGGCGTGATGGAGATTGAATGTGTGTAGCAGCTAGCCTGGCGGCGGCATATTGAAGTTTTGCTCCCCCCCGAAGATGGAATGTGTACTCTCCTTTTATAGGCAGGAGCTAGGGCAGCACAGGGTTGAGGCGGTTCCCACAATGCGCCGCCATCAGTCCGTTGTGGAGGAGCGTCTCGGTGCCGAGAAATGTGGACGCGCGGCGATGACTCATTTCAAATTTGAATTGGCCGCCTTGCTTCCGAGCGGCAAGGGCCAAGCGCTGGGCTTTGAAATTTGAATTGATCTTATCTCTTATGAAGCTTATCTCTTCACCATTTGTTACGGCACTCATCTGATAGTATAGCCAGCTGGCTGACCAGTGGACCCAGCTGAATACGAGTGCGTACGTATAGCGGGCTGAAGAAGAGGCACACACGTGTGCACACACTTTGCTAGCTTAGGCAAAGAAGATAACAAGTGCGTACATGTACACGCTTTGCATGGGCCATGCACAAACCACTCCTTGGAGGCCCACACTTAAGATTAGGGGCTGCTAATGGCCGGTGCTAATCAGCCCAAGTAATCTTCAAGTACACGGTCTGGGCATGCCGGCGTAAACCAGTCAAAATTCTTATGCCACAACGATTGTCTTTGTACATGTGTACGTTGGGCAATGGGCTTAATTAGCACTACACTAATCATTTTATTAAAAAGCTGATCATGGGCCTAGTACTCTCGGCAAGCCACTCATATGCCATTTAGCTATGGGTCATATGCACGAGCCCAATATGGCGTTAATTAGCCCTTGTGCCAATTGATGGTTATTAGGCAATTTTAGTACACCATTAATGCCCAAATATTTACATAGCCCATATTGTTTTAGACATCATGTCCTTGCTAAATTAGGCCTCATTTGGCTATGTATATAGAAGTACAAAATGCCAAAAATTCATCTTACAAATGCCCCCCACCAAGTTGAGTTCTTGTGATGAAAGAGCAGGGACTCGACTTGGTGCAATTATTTATGAATTTGCTCCCCGCCGGTGGCACATTTATCTACCTCACCCGTATAGTTGCGGTACGAGAAAGCACTTTACATCAGAAAAATTATCTTCGCTCGTCAACCCATGTTTGGTGGTAAGTAAACACCAAAAAGATCAAGCTGAATGCCTGTATACGAAGCTGATGCTGGCCATTGTGATTTACAGATCTTTGCTTAGCACTAGGGCACATCTTTCCTTTTTAAATGTGAACAACTCAGTGCCCTTTTTTTTTCACAGCACATTTGTGCTCGACCCACAAGAGAAGGGAAATAAAACATCCTTTGTTTTTTTTTTTTTTTTTTTTTTTTTTTTTTTTTTTTTTTTTGACACTTTCGCGTCTTCAGAACTTATTACTCATCTACACGTGTGACGTAACCATATCACTTGTGTAGGAATAGAAGGGAACAATGAGGCGAAAAACCATACCCCATGTAAGCATAACCGCATATGACGCATGTCCATATCACACACGGTACTCAATGGAGGCGGCGACAATCTTGCCTCATATTAATACACCATTAGGGATTGCACATCTTGTACGGCGAAAGACCATGCCGTGCACCATATACTTGATCAACTTCTGTGACGCAAGTCCATATCACAGGAACAAGTATAAGGAAAATATTAGGTAACCATAGCGAAAGCCCATACTATGGTTTCCAGTCATCATGGATGTTCCATTGCGGCCGTTATGCTATCACGGCGCCAGCCAATAAAAGCACCCATAATCTTCCTTGTTTCGTAGCGAAAGCCCATGCCACTTCTCAAGGGGAGTTTATCAACTCTATTGCGGCTGTTTGGACTGTTACAGCGCCAGCCAATAGAATTGAAGGGTTTCACAGCTCCGCAGGAACCGCTATGGTATGCTTCACTGCTCCCAATCAATGACGTTTATCAATTCTACCCGCCATTTAGCTGTTATGGCGCCCGGTGATAGAATCGGCGGGTTTCACAGATCCGCAGAACCACTATGGTATGTTTCACTGCTCCCGATGAATATGCAATCCTTTTGGCAAATGCTTTTCGAATCAACGTAGGAAGGAATTTCCTTTTGTCGGGCATTATAACTGATTGGGGGGATTTTTTTTTAAAAAAAATGTTGGCTTCCCGTTGGTCATCAAGCTATGTGGTGCTGCTAACAAGTCCACAAGAGAACTCAACCTTAGGGATGATGTGTATGATGTCCTTGCCTCGTGTTCGTGATTAAAGACAACATGTTCGGTGGACGCCCCCGTAACCTTGGAAACTTCTCCAACTTGTCACTTCAGCTAGAACAAGTCGCCGACCCGTACTCCTCAAGAGACATTGGGTATGGCTGGGATGGAGTGGTTTTATGGGTGCAAACGGCTTGGAGATGCCTCACTTTTCTGCGAGGGTGATGGAAGGTGGTCGCCCTCCAAAGCACAACCGGTGCTCCTTTTTGATTGACTTGAGCTTGAATCATTTTTTTTTGACTTGTCCATTGATTTGCTTGGACATTTTGACTTGTCCATTGATTTGCTTGGACTTTTTTTTTTTTGACGCCTTGCGACTTTTCTTGGAAGCTACCCTAGGCTTTCGAGATCCCACCTTCCACACTATGTGAGACTAAACCTCGCGGGCATTATTCTCTTTTTTTTTCAAGTCCCTTGTTGAAATGTTGGGGTGGCAAGAAGCCGCACACTTGCACCTCAACTTTTGTTGGGGCAGGTAGCCCTCATGCTGCTCTTGTTCCTATAGTCTTCGCCATATGTGGATGGCTCCGCCGGATGTGGCGAGAGGTAGTACGGGGTATACTGAGACTTGGACAACCTTGGATCAAAATCAGATTGGCCTTCAATGTTCGGTCCCACACACTTAGCATGTGCCTTTGTGCATTGTGTTGGTTGAACATCTCGCCTGTTGTTGAGCTCTCGAGTGTACAAATCTTAAGTCACCAGCTTGATGATGTTTTGGGGAAGCCGTTTTATATGGGCAATTTGATGCCTTTTTTTTTGAAAGAGAAAATAAAAGGAGACTAAGGGGCTGCATCCCTACCTTTCATTGAATTTATCAAAGGAGGGGTGTAGCATTCCTTAGTGCATTTTTTTTTGTTTTTTTTAAACAAAATATTTTTTAAGGTATCGGCCATTGATAGGAGGCATTGGCCGAACGCCCGCATGATCAATCAATTGGTAGGCGCCTCCATTGTAGACTTGCTCTACAACATAGGGCCCTTCCCATTTTGGGTCAAATTTCCCTTTGCTTTTGGACAGGATAATGGGTCATCGGCGTGCTAGCACCGTGTCTCCCTTCTTGAAGACTCTTGGCCTTACAAGCTTGTCATATGCTCGTGACATGTTCCGGCGATAGAACTCGAGGTTTTGTAGCGCATCCAGGCGACGCTCTTCAAGTGCATCCAGCTCTTGGAATCTGAGGCGAATTTGCTCATCTTGCATAAGCTCATCATGGATGGCGACTCGAAGTGCCGAGAGCTCCACCTCTAGTGGTAATACGACTTCTGTGCCAAACACCGGCGAATACGGAGTTGACTGGGTAGGCGATCGGACGGTGACACGATATGCCCACAAGGCTTCATACAAGCGGTCATGCCAATCTCGCTTGTGTTTTGCGATCGTCTTCTTCAGGATCTCACCAAGCGTTTTGCTAAAGGCCTCTGCTAGGCCGTTTGCTTGAGGGTAATAACCCGTGGAGCGCTCCACTCAATCTTGTATTTGCTTGCAAATCTTGCTATCTTGGTGGATGTAAAGGCTTTTCCATTATCAGATGTTATTCGACGAGGTATGCCAAAATGATAGATGATGTGTCGCTCAATGAAGTTAATGACATTATCAGACTTAACTTCTCTCAATGGAATTGCTTCAGCCCATCTTGAGAAATAATCGGTGGCCGCTAAGATGAAGCGATGGCCCCATGAAGATGGTGGTTCGACCATGCCAATCACATCAATGCCCCAAGCATCAAACGGCCATGAGGGTATGGTAGGATGAAGAGAGACCGGGTGGTGCTTGAAATCTCCGTGTATTTGGCATTCATGACAAGACCGTGCTATTTTGATGCAATCAGCCATCATTCCTGGCCAATAGTATCCCATGAGTTTGATGTTGTGGTACATTTTTTACCTGCTTTGGTGCCCACCACACACTCTAGAATGAACCTCTTTAAGGGCTTTATCAACCTCTTCTCGAGAAAGGAATCAGAGGTGTAGTTGATGGCCAAAGGAACGCCTGTATAACACTCCAGCTTTGAAGATGTAAGACGGGACACGCCGTAAAAACTGGCGACGTTCGACAAGGTCTCTTGGAAGTATCCCATGCTTGAAATAGTTGAGGAATGGTTTGCGCCAATCTTGATCATGAACATTGGTTGTAGTCACGATGTTTACATTACCATTTTCTCGGGATGAGATCAAGTACGCCGGGAGGAGCCATCTTTCTTCTACTTTTATATTTGATTCCCCATCGTGAAGGGCTAGGAAGCCGCAAGTTTGGCTAAAGCGTCCGGCGGATGCATTTCCACTTCGAGGGATATGGCTAATTTGAATATGCTCAAACTTGTCCATGAGCTTGCATGCAACCGCATGGTATGACTTTAACTCGGGCTTACGAACTTCATAGATTCCATTCACTTGCCTCACGATGAGTTGAGAGTCCCCGTATGCATGTAGGACACGAATGTCCATAGAGAGGGCTAGCAAGAGCCCAAAGATGAGAGACTCATATTCTGCTTCATTGTTGGAGCATTCTTCTTTAAGCAAAGAGAATGAGTGGTGCATTGTATCTCCTCGAGGAGTTTTGAATACTATCCCCGCGCCGCTCTTCTTTTTCATCTTATCGGGGCCGTATTCGGTGCGGGCCGCTCCATCGAAGTATAGCTCCCAAGGGGCCTCAACATCGACTTCGAACACTTCTTCATCTGGTAGGTCCGTGATCAATGGGGAGTCATCTGGGATTGGATGTGCCGCGAGGAAATCCGCCAAAGCTTGCCCTTTGACAGCCTTTTGTGGTACATAAGTGATGTCATACTCCATCATCAGTAAAGCCCACTTGCCTATCCTTCCAGTGAGGACTGGTTGGCTAAGGACATACTTGATAGGGTCTGCTCTCGCAATGAGTTGGACCTCATGGAATAATAAATAATGCCGCAATTTCTTTAGGGCAAATATGAGTGGTAGTCATAGCTTTCAATTGGGGAGCAAATGCATTCAGCCCCTAACGTTATGTGAGGTAGTAACATGCCACATCTTTTCCATCATTAGTGACTTGAGAAAGAAGGGCACCAATAGAAGCAGTAGGTTGTGCCACTGTATCAATGGGTGTCTTTTCTATTGAGGCTGAATCTTGGAAGGTGAAAGCCTCTTTTTTGTTTCTTGCAAAAGGTGGCCCAATGGCACAATGGTGAGTGCACACCAAGAAGGCATAAAAGTGACACTAGAAGGCCATACGTATCATAAAGGAGCAGGGCATGGTGATGCCCCCAGCATTGTTGATGTAGAAGGCGATGCCACAAAACCATTACATTACAGGAGACAAGGGATGAGACTCTCCTAATGTCGTTGATGTAGAAGTGATGCCAGAAACCATCAGCATATGTATAGGACTAGGGAGGCATGGTGATGTCCCCAATTTTGTTGATGTGGAAGGATAGTGGGACGCCTTCCTTATGTTTGTTGTTGAAGAAAGCTTCGGGTATGTTGGCTAACAGACCCGGGTACAAGCGGGCTCGATGTTGTAGCTCAATCGCATGAATGGTAGGGCACCATAACTCACGGTGGCATCAATAACCATCTCCATCACAAGAGAGGGGCAAAATCATCTTTCGAGCAAGTATGGTTTAGATGGCGAGAGCCCATGCACAGCTAGACATGCCTTTTTCTTTTGTTATTGGCGCTATATCTGTGAGCCGTCAGAATATTGTACTTCTTTTATAAACCCATCAATAGTTGGCCACTATGTCATTTTGTGATCTTGGTCGGCAAAATGACACATCAATTGTTCATTTATAGGGCGATATTGAGAATCTATCACCAACATATGCATGAGTGGCAATGCTTGGGTCTAGACTAGTCTCATCTCCATGTAGGACCATGCAAATGGTGTTGCTTTAAAGTTGTCCATTCTTCATGTTCCTTAGGCATAAGGGTGGTGCTGATGAGGGTGGGCCATGGATCTTTAGCACTCCCAATGTTTATTTCAACCAACTCCAGGTTGATGTGTTGTACACCATCTTTTACTTGTCAAGGGAAGGGATTACATTTTTCACTTCGCCATGAGAAGACACCATAGACGTTTTTTTACTTCATAACATTGTTTCTTATTTCTTGGGCAGGTGGTAAGTTGCCCTAGTTCTCAACAACTTGAAGCTAGTAGTGGCGTTGAAGCTTGTAATGACGACTTTGATAAAACAAGCTAGTGGGTTGAAGCTCCCAATAGAAGTGGTGAGGTTCCATTTGCATGATTGAGATGAACCATCTAACTTTGACTGCTCCACAGGTGCATTTTAACAAGGAGCAAGATTTCCATGGGTGACCCTCATGTTGAATTTCTAGGGCTCAATATGACGAGCTCCTTGGCTTGGAAGATGGAACACGCATTGTAATCAAGTACTTCATCCCTACTCAGGGTACTTTTGAATTGGTGCGTTGTACTCGTGGTTTTAGATAGGGGATTAGATTGTCTCGCTTCATCTTCCTTTCAGAGCTACCTTCGGGATGCCCCCAGCTATACAAGGCAACTTTAGGTGCTTGCCCCCAGTTCTAGAGGTGAAATAGCAACCTTGCTTCACCTTTTCAGGGCGACCTTGGAGATGCCCCCCAAGCACATGGGCGTGAAGAATCGACCTCTTAGGCTTTGTCAAGGACAGCTGCCTCAGCTTCAAGATGGGATATATATATAAAAAATTGTGACCTAGTCACATCAATGCCACCATAAAGGGCCAGGTTAAACAACTTTTAGCTCGAGGCGTGTTTCATGTTCTTCCATTATCGAAGTTGTGTAATCTCTGAGGTTGCTTGTTTTGTTTCTTGAACCTCGAAGGTTGCCCCCAGTACTTGGGAAAAACTAGCCCACGATGAGAAATGTGTTTTCTCATAGAAAAATAGTTGTCACCTTTGAACTACAAGACAAACTTGGGTAGCATGTACTGCCTACTTGGTCTCTATCATGACATCGAGATCATCTTTGGTTGACCCTTCCACATAAGTGCCCACAATTGTTTGGTCAATGATGAATGCAAGTTTGTAGTCGCCTAGTGTTTCCCTTCATGTTGAGCACCTTTTTAGGCACTTAATTGGCCTTTGATGGGGCCAAGTTATTTCACACCACTCACAATATTTGACTCATCTATGGGAATGGTATTGCCTTCTTCTTGATCTTTTGATGGTTCTAGCATGCTTATTAGCAAATGATGCAACCTTTTCATGAGCATTGGGAGAAGGGGCATCACTAGATCATGCTACTCATTTGTTTGCACAGTTTAATCTATGTATGTAAGCCCTGTCGAGAATAGCTTCGCATGCACATGACATAGAGCTTCCCAGCAATCTCCTTATGAATCAAGGACTTGGATTTTTTAGGATGATTCTCCGATTCTTGGCTGAGCCATTAGCAGGTGTAACTGCAAACTTAGCCAGCCTTCCGCCATAACTCCAGCTTGAGCAATGCAAAATTCCATTTGCATTGGAGGCCCTGACGTGCATGTTTGTTGACTTCGGCACCATAACAAAAAGCCTTGAGCGACTCTTGATCATAAATAAGGTCCTCATATGTTTTTTTAGCCTTGGCATACAGCTGGGCATATGTATTATGCCACAAGCGAATAGACAAGTGGAGAAGTCCAAAATTGCATCATATGATCCACGGCTCTAGGGCTATCAAAATAGGCAAGCATACTTGCCCAAAAACATTAGCCCACTCAACCTCTTGCACTTGAAATTTTCGTCAGCACAACATGTAGATCTCAGGAGACGACAACATTTTTTTTTGACCATCGAGCATAGCAAAGATGGGAGGAGAACCATGTCCCACTGGGCGTGCCATTTTTGTTTCGCGACGAAAAAAATCGCTAAGGGCGGATCTCTCTCAGTGTTTTTGGGTCGTACTACTTAGTACTATTAAGCGCTGGCGTGCCAAGTATACATTCGTATACAAATAAAGTAAATGTGCAATAAAATACACAATGGACAAAAGTTCAGGGAAATATCACTTTATTATTCACGAGAGAATTACAAAGTACAATTTCCCACTTAAAATATATTTGCGCCGAGCCTCATCCGACAATCGGTGATTGCGTGACTTCTGGTTCATGGGGCCTCGAAGACCTCCAATTAATTACATCCGGGCATTAAGCCGCGGAATACCTCCGATTAAGCTATGCTGATGGTCATTGTCGCCTCTGAATAAACAAAGAGTTGTCTCTCAAATATATGCATGAGCACAAATGAATAGAATGGTGAAGTGCTAGAGCCTCGTCGGCCTCTAGCAAAGGTATCCGCCTCGCCGTGCGGATCCCAAAATGAAGTCAAGTGTTCGGCCTCGTCGGTCACGAACAATGATTCCGGCCTCGCCGGTCACGGAAACAAACGTCCCCAGCCTCGTCGGTTATGCGGGGAAGAAAATGACTTCATATGGTCACCGGCCTTGACGGTGCGAAACATGGTAGATGGTGAATGTGAGACTTGTGCTCATGACACACTTAGGAGATTTCTCATTCATGTAAACTTTTGAGATCTTTGGCGTGATACTTAATCAGCCCGCCAATTTACATATCTTGGCGTGAACTTGAGCGCTTTGACATGATTTAGAATATTTTCGTGTGAAGTCGAGCTCCGGGCCTGTAAGAGCCCGCGGCCTGAATGGGCCCAGCGGCCACTGTGATACGGGCCGTCGATTGGCCAAGCATTACTAGTAGTTGATGAGTAAGTGCTAACTTGATTTTGGTGACTCAACCCAGAACATGTCGAGCTAGCTCATCGCTCGTGCATATATGACTTGCATGTATGACATTTGTATGGTGCTCAGATTCCTGCTTGAGGACGGCATGCTCGATCATCATGGGCTGCTCTATTGACGTGATGAGCACTGCCAAGCCCATGGCCTATCAGGATGCAGAGGAAGCTCTCGCCGGGCTGCCGCGCCGTGGTGGTCGTCGTGGATATGCTGTGTCATGGAGCCGCCGCACGTACGCTCGCCGTCGGGCCTGACTTACTAGCTTCCTGGCTAGCTTCTTGTGCACATATAGTTACAACTTACAAACGTCTATAGGCTTTGCATGCATGATACTGTAGACCATTTGTTTTTCATTTGATTCTTTGCCGTATACAGTGTGTGTATATTGTACAAGTACATGTATGAATTGAAGTATGCCGAGGTGGGCTATTATCCGGCCGCACTACTCCGCCACCATGGTCATTCTATCGTTCAACCCGGCCACCGCTGCCATTGCCGGGCCGTACTGCTCTGCCACACCGCCGTAGCTCCAGCGCCGTTCCTGCCATCGTCGCCGGACTCACTAGTGCCACGTTGGGCCATTGCCGGGCCATACTGCTGCGCCGCCGCCGTCGCTCCAGCGCCGTTCTTGCTTGCATCTTTTCCTTGATGTTGCACGTACCAAGCCTGCTGCTGGCCAATCTTGCTGCTGGGCACTGTGTTTTCGCCGGGATGCCATCGCCAAGCCACGGACGACCATCATCGTATCTTCTTCTCTGCTGTGCTGGCCGTTGATCCGGGCCGCCGTCACCGTGCCATGGCAGATTGCCGATTGCCGAGCCGCCCACACGTATGCCTTCGCCGCCGAGCCGTTGTGTAGAGCAGTAGTGGTCACCGCCGGTGTACGAAAGGGCGATCTTAAGTGGTCGCCACCGTCGAGATGGTTGTCGGGGCCGTCGTTGTTGCAGGGCTGACACGACCGCCGCCTAGAAGAGATCAACACCACGCGGCGCTGCTGGCCAGTCTTGCCACGCTCACTGTAGACGTCGCCGATGCAGCTTGCCGCCGTGTGCATGCTTGCCGTGGCCTCTGATCTGCCGGTTCATCGCCGCGCGTACACTTTTGGCATCGGGCCGTCGTGGATGTGCCGAGCGGAGTCGTCGCCACACTGGTGCGGGGAATGCCTGATCTCTTGCATATGGTCGCCGCTTGCCGTGGACGTCGTCGTTCCGGCGATGGTACAGCTGACCGCTGTGTGCTTGGGCCATGAGCCTCGCTAGTTCGCCAGTGGTTGACGATCTCGCCGGAGACGATGCCGTAGATGTTCGGCTTGCCGGAGACACGGTTGATGATCTTGCCGGAGACGGTGCTGTAGATGTACGGCTTGCCGATTACGCCGTTGACGATCTTGCCGGAGAAGATGAAGTGCTTACGATGGTGTTGACGACGTTGAGGGCGCCGAGGAGGTCGACGACGTCGCTGCCGTGATAGATTGCCGGCGGTGTATGTGTGGGCGCCGGCGTGGATAATGGAGTGCATGTGTGCAACTAGCAGGGCGGCGGCATATTGAAGAAGTTTTGCTGCCTTTGCGTGTGCAGCCTGGCGGCGGCGTGATGGAGATTGAATGTGTGTAGCAGCTAGCCTGGCGGCGGCATATTGAAGTTTTGCTCCCCGAAGATGGAATGTGTACTCTCCTTTTTTATAGGCAGGAGCTAGGGCAGCACAGGGTTGAGGCGGTTCCCACAATGCGCCGCCATCAGTCCGTTGTGGAGGAGCGTCTCGGTGCCGAGAAATGTGGACGCGCGGCGATGACTCATTTCAAATTTGAATTGGCCGCCTTGCTTCCGAGCGGCAAGGGCCAAGCGCTGGGCTTTGAAATTTGAATTGATCTTATCTCTTATGAAGCTTATCTCTTCACCATTTGTTACGGCACTCATCTGATAGTATAGCCAGCTGGCTGACCAGTGGACCCAGCTGAATACGAGTGCGTACGTATAGCGGGCTGAAGAAGAGGCACACACGTGTGCACACACTTTGCTAGCTTAGGCAAAGAAGATAACAAGTGCGTACATGTACACGCTTTGCATGGGCCATGCACAAACCACTCCTTGGAGGCCCACACTTAAGATTAGGGGCTGCTAATGGCCGGTGCTAATCAGCCCAAGTAATCTTCAAGTACACGGTCTGGGCATGCCGGCGTAAACCAGTCAAAATTCTTATGCCACAACGATTGTCTTTGTACATGTGTACGTTGGGCAATGGGCTTAATTAGCACTACACTAATCATTTTATTAAAAAGCTGATCATGGGCCTAGTACTCTCGGCAAGCCACTCATATGCCATTTAGCTATGGGTCATATGCACGAGCCCAATATGGCGTTAATTAGCCCTTGTGCCAATTGATGGTTATTAGGCAATTTTAGTACACCATTAATGCCCAAATATTTACATAGCCCATATTGTTTTAGACATCATGTCCTTGCTAAATTAGGCCTCATTTGGCTATGTATATAGAAGTACAAAATGCCAAAAATTCATCTTACAGTAACGTTGTGCTCTACTTTGATATCTACAATTCATTTTTGATGACAAAGCATGGGAGGAAGACATTTTGACCAATCCAATGAGTACACTGCCCGAAGTGTTAAGTCCAAGGAAGTCAGCACCTAAAAGACATGATGATGATGATGGCAGCAACATTAGTGATATTGATGGCAGTACAGAAGGGGACTTTTTGGATAGTGACTATGAAGTTGATGTTGAGGATGATGACCTATTTTGGGACAATGTTGATGATGAGGTGGTTGATCAGGGGAAGCTATTGACATTGTAGTCAGCAAAGGGTACAATAGAAATGCACCATATGGAAAAGTGAACATACAAACACATAGGCAATGGGATGAGCTATCTTCTAATGAGGATGAGTTGGAGTTACCTAATTCTGATGAAGAGGGTCAGGTTGGGGTCGATATGAAGACCTTCAGGCCAAAGGATATTGGCAACCTAATTTTCAAGATAGGAATGAAGTTTGCATCAGTCCAACGGCTTAGATAGGCCCTTACAGAGTATAGTATCAAACATAGGGTTGAGATAAAGATGCCAATAAATGACAAGAAAAGGATCAAAGCAAATTGTGATGAAAAGTGCACATGGAACTTGTATGCTTCATTTGACTCAAGGATGAAGTGTATCTTAATCAAATCTTATGTTGGGATCATACTTGCCAGAAGAAGTGGGAGCTGAAGAAGTGTATTGCTGCAAAATGGCTTGCTAACAAGTACTTGGATTGGTTTAGGGCTGATGAGAAAATGAGCCTGACCCATTTTGGGAAGACTGTTCAGTTGGTGCTCAACTTGACCAAATCAAGGATGAAGCTATCTCGGGCAAGAAGGATGCCATGGAACATCATTTATGGGGATGATATGAGGCAATTCAATGAGCTCAAGAATTATGGCCATGAACTTAGGAAGAAAAATCCAGGCACTACCTTCTTTCTAACATGCCATGATGGTGTGTTCAGTTCACTATATGTTTCTTTGGATGCATGCAAGAGAGGTTTCCTCACTGGTTGAAGGTTTGTTATCTGTTTAGATGGATGCCACATCAAAACCAAGTTTGGAGGGCAGCTGCTAACTGCTATAGGTATAGACCCCAATGACTGTATATATCTTGTGGTTATGGAAGTAGTGGAGGTTGAGTGTCTACCATCATGGAAGTGGTTCTTAGGCCAGTCTCAATACAAGTTTTATGAGGGTGTCATGCATATTAAATAGAGTGCCACATCAGCAAAATTGCTGACTTGGCAGGGTCATTAAATGAGAGAGTTTCATAAAATGAGAGAGGAGTTTCATCCCCGTGAAACTCATCTGTCTCGGTTACCTAGTTTGTAGTCTTGATAACGGTATCATGAAACTATGCATTGATACTGGCCTTAGAGACACTGAAACAACACATTGGCATTGAAAACACAACTCCTTGGACCACAATGATAGATAAGCAAAAGGTCTTATCCCCTGCTATTTAATAAGTCTTACGATCGATGCGAGCACAGGTTACGTGTTAGACACCTCTACCCCAATTTTTTAGGCAAATTCAAAGGAGAGAACTTGAAGAATCAAATTGTGGAGGTGTGCAAGAGCTAGTACAGTGGTCAGGTGAAACTAGGAGATGGAGAAGCTGAAAGTTCTCAACAAGGATGCCCATGCCTGGTTAGAAAAGATGCCAACAAACACACAGCCAGTTAGAAAAGATATCCTCTTGAACAACACTTGTGAAGTTTTCAACAAATATATATTGGAAGCCAGAGAGCTGTCTATTTTGAGCAAGCTACAAAGGATCAAGGTGCGGCTTATGACCAGGCACTACAACAAGCAGAAAGAGGTGGCTGAGAATTGAAGTGACGCCTGATCATATGCCCAAAAATTAGGAAAAAGTTAGCTAGGCATGTAGAGATGTCTAACACATGCTGCCCTTAGTTCATGATAGAGAATGGCAGTATGTTGTGGACACTGCAGCTAAGAAATGTGAATGCAGAAGGTGGGACTTGACAGGCATACCATGTAGTCATGCAATTGCTTGCCTTAAGCATGAGAGAATTCCAGAAGACTCGGTGCTCCCAACATGTTACTCCATTGAGGCTTACCAGAATGCACATAGTTTCCAAATATCTCCATGCTCTAACATGACTGCCTAGGAAAATGATGGAGGTAAACTAGTGCAGCTACCTAAGTATGAGAAGAAAGTAGGTAGACCACCTAAGGCAAGGAAGAGATCAGTACATGAAGTTCAAGGTATAAATGGACCAAGGGTATCCAACACATGGTGTAACCATGCACTAGAGTCACTATGGAAAACCTGACCATAATGTGACAACATGTGCAGCAAAGAAAGCAGGAGAATCAGCTGTTAAGAAAAGTCAAAGGTCAAGTATTGAACATGAAGATGAGGAAGAAAGGCATGAAGAAGAACATGTCCAGGTATGTGCAACCACAATGCCCCTTTTTTCTCGTTGAAAGTGCCTATGTTCATTGCTATTTGTGTCTCAGGAAGCATGGCATGAAGAACATGTTCAAGCTGAAACAAAAGCAATGTTGTCCCAAGTGGAGAACCCCACGTTGTCACAACTATAGGATGAGGTAGCACAACTCAGCAATATTTTTCATTTGAGGTAACACTCATTCACCATTACATCACAGTTTTGGTGACTTTCCATAATTGAAACCTTATGGTGATTTCTCACATTAAGCAGGCATCCCAAACTATGAGACAAACACAAATGAGTCAACCACTGCCTACATCATTTCTAACCTCCCACCACCTAGGCAAGTTCACCTTACAACAGCAACTAAGGTTGGTAGACCAGCAAGGAGGGAGATGGGGACCAAGAAGAAAGCTAACACAAGCAAGAACAAGATAGTGAAGGCCAAGAAGGTTTAATCTAGATAGTAGGAAACATGGAGTTTGTGGCTGAACTTTTCTACATAAGGTAGTTAGCTTTTGGGCAGCAAATACAGTTGCCTTTTGTGTAGCAACTGCAGTTACCTCTTTTGATGCAACTAAAGTTGCCTTTTATGCAGTGATCATATAGCTATAGGTCATATGCAGCAACTATGGTGCAATGCATTGATGGTTCTGTTAGGATGTAATGCAAGCACCAAAACAAGTGATGTAATGCAAGCACCAAAACTATGATGTAATGGATGCTATTTTAGTGAGTATATGTCAATGTTTTGTCTAATTATAGTACTTTCTGTGAGTACCACATTGTTGTCAATGCACCATATATTTTTCCTTTTTTTTTGAGTATCACATTGCTTTGTCAAATGTATCATATATTCGAACATTTGCTCACAAACTTCGATTGCAAATCAATATCAAACATTCATTCATTTCACTAGAACACATTGGCACTAAACAAGCCACTTCATTAACTAAAATTAAGGTACATTACAATTCAGTCTTACAATTCCGACATTACTGTTCATCAACGAAAGGATGACATAAAAAAAGCAAATAGGACTACAACAACAAGAGTGCAAACAACTCCAATTTGCCCAAGGATTACTAGCTTCTTCAACTTTGCATCTAAGCTACCTAAGATTGCTCGAACATTGTCTCTGCTATCAACTTGCTCCCTCCAAGCCTACAACTTTAGAACACAACTTCGAGGGACAGGTTGCTTGGTCTCCACTCTAGTGGATCCAATCACACCATTGGCAATGAGCATTCTCTCATACTTATCGACAAACAAGTACCACGGGCAAGTTCTTGGATCTTGTGAGAGAGATTTGGGAATGACATTACATCTCGATTCTTGCAGACATTACCACTAATGAATTAGCTATGAACTTACATCTCTCCGATGCCGTGGCACTAGAAGAAGATGGTGGTAGGTGACCTAGATCGAGAAGCTGACGCCGGGCGGTCTTTGAGCCTGAGAGAGATTGGGGAAGGAACATTATGGGTGGCCAGGCGGCGACAGCGGGGAGTGAGAAGGATTGGCGAGAGGAGATGGATTTGGGCGGGGGCGTTTTTCACAAAATAGCCAAGGGGTTGTAAGCGTGTGTGCCCACGGTGGCAAGTCCACGTTGGTCGCTTATGCGTGCGTGGCGAATTTTTACCATTGGCAACCCAAAAACGTAGATCCGGTACCTACATGTTATATTTTTGTTTGAGTACCTATTGTAATGAGAACCTTCCAAATTACAGGGCCCACATGTACTAATTATCGGTTCAACAACCTTTAATAGTCACAATGTTCACCTATAACCTGAAAAGCACTATTAACTATTCCAACCGGGATCCGTTCACGAGGTCATTGCGGTATTACAACGGTTTTCATACATAATCGAGCAAAACAAATGGAAGATTTATATTACAATACTTTTTACAACCCTTTATTTGAAACAAGTTTTACAAAAACTTAAATAGGAGTAGCGGAGAGTTTAATACACAAAAAGATACTTCTAGACCACCCACGGTCTCACCTCTCACTCCTCGTTACTCTCTTCTGAAGAACGTCATGCAAAGACGTTCCTCGCAAACATGACTCCCGAGATCCCGCAACATGGGTCAACAAACCCCGAATGCGGGAGTACTCAACAAGTCTTACCCGACTAAAGAAAATAGGAGGAGACCCGGGAATGCTTTGGTCTAATGGGAATCAAGGGAAGGCTTTTAGCAAGAATCAAGGACTCTTTTTGCGAGAAAAAGCTTACTAATAGTGAATCCTTACTTTGAACATTTTATTTTCAAGTAAGTTCCTCACCCTAATCTAGGTGATCTTACTCTATATCAAACACTTGTAGAAGTTCCAACACTTATTCCATCTCTTCACTTTGTTCCATAAATTAAACTACGATGTAAGTGGGAAACCAAGTCTCCATATCTAAGAAACACGGCGATTTAAATCGATTAACCCAAATTTGGGGAGTTCTTTCCACACACACATATGTAGCACTTAAGCTTGCATATATCAACCCTTTCTTGGATACTCAAAAGCGGAACCGCGTCCTCACGCCCACCCGAAAGTACCCGTGCGCCTCAATCCGGGACTTTAACCCACGAGGGGTAACATCGTACTCCGCCATCTCTCCCACTCCCGGTCTTGCGGTTGTGCGTTTCCGATTTGACACCCCCAAGATCGGGCTTAGAGGTATGTGTGTGTCCGAACTAGGGTCGACTTGTGATGGGACAACACCCATGACCATGACAGTGCCATCGGTCCAACGACCTCGGCGCAAATTGCGTTCCATAGTCTTGGTGCACATTACTTACAACGCCGGGTCCTTAATCGACAAGCCGGAAATACTACACCGAGACTCCATTCTCAATGCAAATTACCCGACCGGTCTCAACTTTATCACCATATCCCAAAGATGGTTTCATCATATAGCATCCTTTCTCTTCAAATGCCACTGGGGCTATCATAAGGGACTCATCACATTTTGACTCAAAAGTCTAACTAATGAAGCAGGGCTAAAAGCGTTCTAGCATTTTAGCAAAACAGGTTATCAAGGTAGATATCGAAATAAACAAGGAATGATAATGCATCAAATAGGTTGTCACTCAACTCCTATCACCTAATGCAAAGCATAAAGCAAAGGTAATATAAAGCTTTTTAAAACACAAGGAAATGTTTAAATGAGCAGGGGCTTGCCTTGATCGGTGAAGAAGCTTGATTCGGACGGCGGATCTCGATACTCGGAATTCGAATCAACGAAAAGCCCTCTTCGGTGACTTGTTCAACAACTTCACGATCTTCTTCGTTCACTATACGAAAGAATAGTGCATGCTTAATATGATGCCATGCATATAAACATGGGGTGCAAGGGTGCATGGAATGATAAACAACTTCAGTACAACTTTCCTTCACGATAAAGTTGCAACCCAACAAAACCAACCTGGTTGAACTACCCTACGAGATATCATCACCATTGCCTACGGAGTTCTCAAGGACCATCTGACAGTGGTGTGGTTTAGGGTTCACAAAACAACCCAAAATCTACCCAAAACCCTAATTTAGAAAGTATTAAACAAATTGCTTTTCACATGAAATGATAAGTTATAACATAATAAAATTTTTAACTTTCTCAAAACAAGCTCAAAAATTTTGTACAGCTAGGTCAGGTCATAAAACAGTACCAAAATAAATTTCATGATTTTTGGATAAATAAAATAATTATTAAAAATCAAGGAAGATGCATTTTTCAATTAAAATTTGTATTTTTAAATCATGCCAAAAGTATTCAAATTTCAAGTTTCAAATTTTCATGATAGACATACTCATGGAAAGGCTACACACAAAATTTTCAGAATTTTTAAAGCTATATTTGAATTTATATGAAATTTACAAAATCGGGTACTATTCAAAAATAAAGAAATTGGATAAAACATTTGATAATTGAAAAATGGGTTCTGGGCGATTTAAAACTCATTATCGCATGGCCCAACTACATTTCTGACCCATCATGAACAGTACGGACCGGCCCCGGAAGGAACGGTGTTGGGCGGCCCAACTACCCCTACGGCCCGCGGCACTATTCATGTGCCGAATACGAACGCTCACCGGCACCGGCGCGTGGCGCCCACCGCGCGCGGCGGCGCGCCGTGTTCCGGTGGCGACGATGCTTGAAAATGGAAAACCAATTACGTAAACGTCGCCAGGGGCTCACGCGGTGCTAGGGCGGGTCTTGGTTTGGGGCGGAGCGAACCGGAGAGGGGTCGTCGGCGGCGGCGGCAATCGGCGGCGACGGCGTTCCGTTCGTCGGGGCTTCCACTGTGAAAACCATCGAGCCGCTCATGACCACGATGCCCAGCGACGCAAAATGACTAGTTGGTTGGGCTAAAACTCACCGGAGAAGGTGGCGGCGACGGCGAGGTCGAGGGGCGGCGCTCGGCCGGACTTCGGGGAAGATGGGGTCGCGACGGCGTTTCCGGCGGCGAGAGAGAGTCTGTGGTAGGGTTTCGGAGGTAGGTTAGGAAGTTGCGAAGAGGCTGAGGTAGCTGGTTGGGTCAATGGTGGCTCGACGGCCAAACGGCCGACGGGCGGCGGAAAGAGCTCGCCGGCGTGTTTGGGAAAAAGGAGAAAACGGCGGCGACCGGGGGCTATTTATAGGCAAAGGAGGGACGGGAAGGTAGGCTGGAGGAGTCACGAAGGCTTCAAGGTGGCCGGCGTCGAGCGAAATCGACGGTGGACGGCGGCGCGATTCTTGGCGCCCGGTGGCGGTGGGATAGGTCGGGTTTCTTGTTCACCTTCAACCCTAACTCTGAAAAATTTCAAATTACTCCCAAATTTTGAACTGAACTCAAAAATTTCCAAAAAGTAACCCCCTTAATTTTCAAGATCTACAACTTTCACAATTGGACCATTTTCAAATTCTGCCTCTAAGTTTGACTTTTTGAAAAGCAGCTCCAAATTTTGAAATTTGAATTTGAAATTACTTTTAAAATCATGTAACAACTTGAAAAACTTTGTACATGACTTTTGTTCCTCTCAACAAGATCTACAAACTAGCTATTGAAAGTTTTCTCAAATTTTGCATAAATTTTGAAATATAGAAAAGGGGGCAATTAGGGTTTTGAATGAAATTCAAATTTTTCTTTAAAATTTTGAACTAAACTTTGAAAACTCAAAATACCAACTTTGTTCAGTTTTGAAAACTCTACAAAAATGCTTTAATGACCATACCCAAAATCTTGATAGATTTTGAATAAAATTAAAAGGGACAAACTAGGGTTGAAGATTAGGGTTTCCGACAAGGGGGGGCGATTTAGGAATCTGATTCCTCTCGGCGTTTTTCGACCGACATTGCAACCAAGCATAAAATAAACTTATTTTTAGTTCAATGCAACACATGGTGGGCTAATCATGCATGCTTTGCAATGATCATGATGACATGTCGGATTTTAGGGTAATTAACACCAAAGGGTGTTACACCTATCTCCGTGAATACTTTAATAGTTTAGGTACCCACAATTGCAATTATAAGAGCAGAGTATTGTAACAAGCATAAAAAACTAAGTATAGTAGAGTTGGTGGTTAATTTTCTTGTGATGAAAACTATCCACCCAAGTTAAGTCCACGATTTGGCCCTTAATTTTTGCTAGATTTATTTCTCTGAGATAAATAAATAAATAAATAAATAATAAGTAAGTAAGAAGGAGAAAAATAAGCCCAAAGCCTAAAAAAGAGAGTGTGCCATGTTAGTTTTTTGCGTGACCATCGTTATTACACTTACTACATTTTACTATTTACTAATACATATAGTTAGAATCATTTTACCATGACCTAGTGTGACCAGACCTATGTTTTCACGGAGGCCCCACCGTAGTGTACCCCACAACCCACTTCACGAGGCACCAGCCCTTATCTGCTTGCATGGCTACCAAATAGGAATGGTGTTGTTGTCCCATACAAACACCCAACAATTCTCTATTCTCTCGCCTACCCCTTGCCTCCCCATCCACCACCATCCAACATCCCAAACCCCAACCCAAAGGCGTCGGCTAGTAGGGCTCCCTCCAACAATTTCAAAAATCCACAACCAGCTCATTGCTGACATGGCTGGCGCTAGCCATCTCAAGGGGTGGGGAAGGAGGGGAGGAAAGGTGACCCAGGATGAGTCTTGCGACATCAATACCACCCATGAAACCCGAGAAGAAGCGGAAGCATCCCCGAGCCAATGACATCTCTTGAGGTGTCCACTTGCACTCATGAGCCAGTCGCATCAACCAAGTGGGAGGTGGTGGCCAAACTAGTGGAATAGGAATCAGGTTTTGGGACCTGGGAGGACCATTCACACCTCCTCTAGACTCGTCAAATTTTGCACCCACATGCATAATTGTCTTTTGTTCACATATCTTTGCAAAATCTATGGTATTTTCAATTCTACTTGAATTCATTTGGGTGGTGTATAGTATCTTCAATTCAGGTATAATTCGACATGCACAATTGTCTTTTGTTCACATATGTTGCAATTCGATTGGGTGGTGTACACTATCTTCATTTCTATTTCTATTTCATTGGGTGGTTGAATCGGTTTGCGTTGCAATCGTGGTTTCATTTATGGTTTGTTTCATCTTACAATCCTAGGATTATGACACCTGCGTTTAAGTTGCAATGGTGGCTCACATTCCTAGGATTATGACATTTCATTTAAGTTGCAATGGTAGCCTCATTGTGGTTGTTTCTCCTTGCATTACTTGGAGTCTAGTTAAATATGTGTTAGTATTATTATCAAAATAGATCGACGAAATGATGAAGGAGCGAATAGGGAGATAGGAAAGAGGCTGAGTGATTAGCATCCTCTCTCCCTCTCTCTCCACCTGCACTCTCCCCTTTATAGGGGGAGGTGGGAGGAGAGGTTCTCTTAATATCCTCAATAAGGCTTATATTTATTGAAACTCTATCGGGGATTTACAAATAGAAATTTGGGGGGCTTTGTATTTACAAAAGATGTCACTAAAGGCCATAAATCACCCCTAAATATTATTTGGTGAGAGTTAAGCTATGTAAATGGGCCTAAAACATGATAGTAGGGTTTGAAACGTCCGACACACCACCAACACAATCAATCATTTAATATGGAACATTGGACTCGTTTTTGGCTAGCAACCATGTTCCCGGAAACAATACAAACTATGCATGGTTGAATACTTTATCTTTGCTTTGTCGGGCGTTGTTGTCAAACTCTCATCCCTTTGGTTTGTTGTTCCTCATGGGCAGCTCCTCTAAACACCGTTGTTGCTCCTATTTTGGCACTACAATAAGTTCTTATATGGTGTGGTGTGTAAAAAAATTGATTTAGTCCTCTTTTTTATTATCACACTTTTTGATGTGATGCATTTGGAAATCCAGAGTTGGTGCGTGGGGCTTAGATACTATATATCTCAGAACGCCTTCCTTGAGTCATGTAAATATAATATCAACAAAGAGTAAATTACATTGTCATATTCCTATATATGTATGTTTGGTATGAGCAATTGTTTATTTGTTAATTAATTGAGAGTATGTATCATCAATTTTAGGTGCACAAATGTTGGGACATGTCATATTCATATGGACCAAGTCCCCTAGAAGAGGCCCAACTAGGATCGGGGGAAGTGGCTTATAAATCTAGCTCCCATTGTGGGTCGCTTGTAAATCGTCATTGTCCATATATAAAGCCAAGTGCAAGAGGGCAAAGGGGGCTCTCTCCTTTCCAACCTTAACTCAAAAACCTAACCGCCTCCCCGCCCTCTCCCATCATGTTTGGAATAGAGGTTCCAACAACAAAGGTTTTACCTAAGATCAAGCACGAATCAACTCGCATTTGCGGTCGGGGTAGCGATGATAATTGAGTCAATTAGAACTTTGAATTGTTGATTGTATTAGAAAATGTTATAGGCACTTATGTTGAGATCCATTTATTATTTGATGTTTTAGATGTTAACCCAAATGTTGTAAAAAAAAAAACTTGAGCAAGATGAAATAAGTTTAACTTAGGATAAAGAAATAGTAGTTTATACTAGAGTGAATATTGAACTTTGAGTTTTGTTGTCGGTATGTGTAATATATTGAACTTTGAGTTTTGTTGCCGATATGTGTAATTGGCTGATTAGAATTTAGAAAACTCATGGTTCAAATCATTTTAAAACGCAAATGAAGAGAACGGAAAGACAACTCAACTCCAATCAGACACTGAAATCGGCTAAATGAGGGTGACATCGGCAACCTAGCTTGGAAAAATGCCAGAGGAGGAGAAACGACATAGTATGTCGTATTTGAGTCAAACTAATGTTTAGACCCATAATATAAATATAAACCCCTGTCATTGTATCAAAGGATATCTCTCAGTCAATCAAACATGGGTCAACCCCTTCAAACCCTTAATTTTTTTCGCACTAGGAGTAAGAGTAGAGTAGATCTCAGCGAGTTCTTCAACAAGCTAGGCTACATCTACATCGACCGAACTCTAGTTTGCCTGTAAGTTCCATCACGGTTTATACTATAGCGTTGCATTGTTGTTTGCAATCTTTAGTATAAGCTAGTTATCGGTTTCTATCTGAGCTATAAGTTTGCAGCGGCTCGATCGATCAATCACTTATAAGTTCGGTAAGACTAGTTATCGATCTTTATCGGTATCACGTAGATCTTGATAGTTTAATCTGTTGTCTATGTTATGGCTATAACGACATCGATGGATCCCCATTGGTAGATGAAATAGAGATGATTTGATGGGTTTATAGATCTCTTTATGCTTGTGGATAAACACCGCATGTTGGGACTTTTTTTTATACTTGAATTGGCTATTTAGTTGATTTTTCTTTGCTTTTCATGCCTATTTCTACTTACACTTATCGACTTTAACTGGTTACACATGTGCAATTGCTGATTGTGCTTATTTATCATGTTTTGCATCTCATAAGCATGTAAATATCAACTCTTTAGTCGATAGCCTTCAAAATCGACCATTTGGCCACATATTGGAACTTTTTGGAATCGTAGTTGGCATGTTCCACCTTTTGTTATTCTTGATGAGTCTAGCTTCTCTCCTTGTCAATCGCAGTCAAATTGAATGGCATGCCCCCATAGCCTCGACAACGGCCGGTCGAGCAGACTGAAGCGGCGGATCTACAAAGCTCCCCTCGAGCCAAGATTCTTCCGACTTGGTGCATGTCCACAGCGCGACCGACGCAATTTTGTGGCAACAGAGATACCAACACACCTAGCAAAACCTTATTTGCACAACAAGATAATTTATCTGGGCATAGGTTTTGCTTAGGTTTGAAATTAGAGGTCATAAGTTAGAAGGAGATTTTAACTTGCCTAATTTGCCCCCTCTCATAAGCATCAGGATCCTTCCAGGTGATACGATTCTAAATGGCGTTAGCATGCCTTAAATCAGATTAGCGTAGGATTTAATTCCTGCACAACATGATGTGAATATACCCTTGCTAATGTTGTTTAATTTATTTTTTGAGTCAGATCTGTGTCCTTCAAAGATTAATGGACAGGATCAATGATATTCCTCTCTATGGACAGGATCAATGATATTCCTCTCCTATGCTGGACCAATTCCCATTACGGAAAGGGAAAATTCAATTGTCTCTCTTAAATTTGAATTTTATAATTCTCCCACTCTCTCGACAGGAGAAGGTGATTATGATAACGCCTGACCCTAGAGGGTTAAATAGTTTCAAGATTCAAGATAATAAGCATCAGAGGGAGCGCTCAAACATGCTATCATTCATGATCACGAAGAAGCGTTAATCTTAGGGGAGAAAACTCTAACGTCTCTTCAAAGACATCCGATAAAATTGGAACGATACAGGGGGAGAAATCCCTAACATTGACAATGCCAAGTAGTTCTTAGCTTTATTAGAAGAGCAGCAGCTGATAGGATACAAGATCCTACCGTGGCTACAAAGAGTGCACGGATAGAAGCTATGGGGCGCTAGGGAAAGTGGGCGGGCAGGTGTGTGTGTGTGTGAGAGAGAGAGAGTCGGCGCTTGGAATGGCCCGTGAGGCGGGCTTGTTTGGTTAGGCGCCACATCCTGCCACGCCATGCACCAGACTTTGTGGCGGCACCAAACTTTGTGTGGCGGGCAGCGGCGAGTAAAAACCCCGCCACAACTCTGGCTAAAAATAACACTAGGTTCTATAATATACAAATGCTTCAACCAAACACTGACCAATGCATGTGTAGCAGCAGCTTGTGGCCGCCTTCAGCGTGGCGGGGCTGGTTGGGGCGCCAACCAAACACCCCTTTAGTTAAGATAATTGCCTTGCTTGATTAATTTCAAAATTGTCTAGGGTATTTATCCCCTTCTCGTAACATTGCAATCAAAATCCTATAATTCAGGAAATTAATTATCTAAGGAGACCAAATCCCGGGCGTGTGTAGCCCTTCTGATGGCCGGTTTTGAAATATCTAGTCAAGATCCTAGCCGTTAATTATTTCGTTGCCCAATGTGGCAATGTGCAGAGTCTTTGCCTGGCAAACTTGTGCAGACAATGCAGTTTTGCTGTTGGGTACACTGGTACTACTGTCATTGTTTTCGCTGGTGGTTATTTGCTACTCCCGGGTTTGACCTCCCCCAGGTTATTTTGTTACTTCCTGATAGTTTTGAACTGGTCATCAATAGAAACCAGTTCAAGGGTCCAAGTGGCTCATGATGCTGCCCTACTGGTTTGGTGCACCTGCTGCTGTACAGGTTGCTTACACTAGACCTTGGACTGGCTATGACTAATAAGATGCCAGAGTTGGTACGTTCTCTCCTCCCCGGCCTCTGCTTTTTCGGTTATCTCTTCTGGAAGCTACTTAAGCGTGTGCTCTCATATCTTGTTTTTTTTTTTTTCCGCCACCGACCGCGCGCTTGACTATGAAGCATGAAGTGGACTCACCAAAGATTGCACCGGCCACCGGGCTGTGCATACTGTATAGAGACGCTGCACTGGCGCACTGCGGTGATTCTCCATTCAATGCTATACCGTGATTCCATTTCCATTTGCTTTTGCTTTGCCGTACTACGAACCAAACAGGAATCTTTTTATACCAGTTTATATATATAGAAGCAATTTATCAAGGGAAGCTTTGATCTTATCATCTGAAAAAAATTAACGGTGCAGAGTTGCCTCCGTAATCTCTGGTCAAGCTGTCGACCACGTACCATCGTCTGTTTTCCTGATGATGATGGCCTCCAGGTATGTCAGGCATCCCTTCAGCGTCATGGAACTCAAAATCAAACTGATGATTTGCACTCACCAGTCTCCATCCCAGCCTAGAAATGCTGACGATTTCCATCTCTCCCTTTGACCTCGTCGGTTGGCAACACATGATTTTTAAAGTTTCATGTATACATACCTTTAAAAAACTATCTTGCCCAAAAAATAACACATGTAATTGGTAGCCGAAATCAATGACAAGCATAATTATTTTTTAAAACTATATCTTAATATTACGGAAAAAAAGCCTTAATAGAAAATTAAGCAAGTTAACAATCAAAATAAACAATTATCAGTAAGGCACATGTTATTCTTTATCAAACTCCTTATTTAATCCTGAGTTTTGTTGGATACCATGCTATTCAGGCTGGTGGAGAAGTTACTACCGGCATCTCCTAGACAATCTGTATATACAAATTGAAACTAATATGACGCGTATTTTGATGGGTTATGGTTAGGGACATGTGGGACCCACATGTCATACAATCACAACACTGCTAAGAGTGTATATCTAAGAGACCTTCGATATAGCTCTTTATCAGAAATTTAGAAAACAAACAAAAAAAATACATGATCCAATAGACTCTAAAAATCAATCTCTATCGTTTCTGCTCTTCAAAACCATCCCTCTTTCTCCATTTTTGGAGAGGCTATAGATGTGATGTATGGTAGTTTTGTCATGAATTTTTTTCACACAAGGAGTTTTTTTCTTAGTTATTAGAGTGTAGAGAACAAAAAATAGAGAGTATATTGGAGATACGAGAGACATACAAATAAAATGTTTGTTGAATGTCGAATTTTATAATCTCTCGGAGCTGCTAGAAACGCCTCTTTGTAATGCAGGATTGAAGTAAGATTGAATGTTTGGATCATATGAACTGAGAAAACACATGAAACTGTAAGATTGAATGTTTGGATAGAGCATGGTAAAACATAGGTGAGAGAGTAACACAAGGGAAGCTTTTTCCATGACATTCAACCTCTTGGCAATGTTCTTCCAAAATTCCTATGAAACAAGCCCATTTCGATTAAGCTGACTGAAATTTCACTTACTAGCCCCAGATAACAGTGTACTAGTGAATTAAGCTGACTGAAATTTCACTTACTAGCCACTAACTGGCTGACACAGTCACAGGCAGATGTGGTTGGTTGTTGTTGAATGAAATCAAACAGTTTTATAATAATAATATATAACCCGATTCGCCTACTTCGAGTTTTCTGGTTGAACGAGTAGGTTTCCCTCCTACGAGTAGGAGGGGAAACCTATAAGATAGATAAAATATATTTTGTTGACCAGAGATAAAATATACTCCATTTGTTTAATCGTTAACGCTGCAGGCACCAAAGCAGCAAGGTTGAGTCTTCCGTTCCTTTTGACATAATATAAGGGGAGAACCCTGTTGGTGGTTCATGCTCCTTCGGTTTCTCGCTTGGTGACTTCCACCTCTGTCGTATCTGAGGAGCCCTCCTCCTCGCTCGCTGCTCCCGGTCCTCATCGAGCGCGGCGGTGCGTGGTTTTCTGTCTGTAGTATGTGCATTAAATTACATATCGATTAAACTCGTGGTTATTACGGCTTTGTTAGAGTCTGTTGGATCAATCAGCGAGTATTAGTCCTCATAAATTTGTTTGTTAGTAGCATCCAAATATAGCGGCTTTGTTGCAGTCTGTTGGATCAATCAGCGATTACCAGTCCTCATAAATTTGTTTGTTACTACCAACCAAATTGAAGTCATGTCTTGTGTGCAAGTCTCTAGAGTCAAACACGTTGCAGTGTCAACATGGGTACGACACAATAGGTCTACTGGGATGGAGCGATCCGGCAGGGACCTGCCAGCCGCCGGGCAGATCTCGTGTAAGGGGAGGCGGGCCCCGGGCAGGAGGAAGGTGGCGGCGCCTGCACGAGGGGAGCGAGGGCACCGGCTCACGGGACGGGAGGAGCGGGGGCCGGGCAGGAGGAAGGTGGCGGCGAGGATGGAGCGGCGCCAGCACGAGGTAGCGAGGGCACCAGCTCACGGGACGGGAGGAGCGGGGGCCGCAGGAGGCAGCGATCGCCACTTGGAGTTTCATGGCGTCAGTGATGAACAAACACCAGCCTCTTGTCGTGCTCCGTCTGGCAGGCGGGTGAGGCTCGGCACTCTGCCATGTCTGCAGCCTCGTGTTCATTCTATTCGACACCTTTTATCGGGAGATAGCAAGCCTGGAATGTCTATGTCCATTGACGAATCACGGCTCACGAGGGGTACACATGCATAGAATTAGAATTAATGGCCCATAGGCATAGAATCTTTTGTTTTTCCCGTAGAGTGGGCCGAACCCGGACCCCAAGCATTCTGATTCTGGTGGTAGGTAGATCCTGTCCTGTTGGATAGAATCCCCGTGCTCGGCAAGGGTGTGCGCCACCGCCGCCACCACCACCGGAGGCCGCCGTTGGTGTCTGTCTGGCCTCTTCCATGGCCTGTAGTGCGCGCGGTTGCCGGTTGGGCCATCGCCGCCGGTTGAGGGACAGGAGCTGCCGCCACCGTGGATCGGGGCATATTTGGGGCGCTCGCGGCGAGGAGGGGCGCGTGCTGCCCGTGTGTCAGGATCAGGGAGTGCTCGTCGGGCGGTGAGGTGAGGCGGATCGGAGGAGCAGGGGAGCGGTCACGACTGACGAGAACGGATCGTCGGGCTGGCTCCAAGAGAACGTTGGTTTCCTGGCCCAAATCTGGCCAGGCTTGCTTGGGCCAGCTTTCAGTCGTTTGGTTGGCCTGGCCAAGCCCGTCGGGCCTCCGTACGGGAGATAGCCAGGCCAAAAAAACGGACCCACGGGCTTCAGCTTCCTCTCACCTACCGTCTCCTCACCTTCGTCGCCTTCCTCCGCGCCGCCGCCTCCTTCCGACGCGGCACGGCGATTGGCCGCCATTGGCGGCACTCACTCGACACTCGCTCCTCCACCACTCATCCATCTCCCTCCCTCCCTTTCCCTTGCTCCATCCCCCTCGCCGGCCCGTGAATCGGCACCGTTGCCGCCATGGCGAACTCAACGCGGGGGGATCTGGAGCAAACGCGAGCAGCGAGGTCGGTGGCGTCGGGAAGTGCAGTGCTCGCTGCATCGGAGCCCGGAGCCATCCTCTGCCCTCCCCCTCCCAACTGGTGTCCTCAAACGGAGCCGCGCAACGATGGGTCGTGCATGCGCGCCGCCGCCCGTCGCGCTCCGGCAGCTCAGCAGGCTGTTCCCCTGCTCCCAGGATAACGAGGACGAGGCCGCGGGCTTCTTCGTAAGCTGCTGCTGGCCTCGGTGATGCTGGTACTGGGCACGGCGGCCTCTTCCTGCGCTTGCTGCTCCCATGGTGGTCATGGCGCCGGCTGCCAGTGCGGTGGTCGCCGATGGATGTGCTTGGTGGCCGTAGATCCTGAGGACGGGAGCAGCAGGATTTGTGCTTCGATGTGGCTGGGAGGAGGAGGGTGAGGTTGACGACGGAGAACAACGATGGATGTGCCTGTTGCTCTAGAGAACGACGATGGAGGTCCCTGCTGCTCTAAAGGTGTTCGATGAAATGCTTCTATGGGGGTACACTTACCCTTGTTCATCGGAGGTGATTCTATCTAAGAAATACAGTTAGCCAAACACCAGCTTGCTATAGCCAGGTTCTTATGGGCAGACAACCAAACACAGGATGCGTGGCTACCTAGAACCAGGCTTGGCCTGCCCAGGCTACATTCGCTAGCTAGGCTCCAATCAGCTAACGAACCAAACATGCCCATGGTGTTTGAGTGGAGGAGAAGCTATGTATTTTTTTCTTTCACTTTTCACTACCTTACACTCCCTTTTATACAGGAGAACACATAATGGATACAAATAGTTACAATTATGAGCTCATTGACATCCGCTTCTTCATTAATTTGGGCACCATTCAAAGTCTTTATTCATATACTGTTGTTAGTCTTTGCAAAGACTTTGATTTCAACTGGAATCGTAAATTTGATTATTTCTTTTATTTTTTACCCATGTCAGGATCAATCGGGATGGTTTCGCGGGGGTTTCATTGTTGGTTCAGTTCTCCTTGGAGCTATGCTCCTATTGATGATTCCACTTGTTCTTCTATTTCGTCAATGGCTTCACAAGAGGAAACAGAGGAGACACCCTCTTGATGATATACCACTACAAGACATGGAAGCAGGCTTATATACGCCGCTTCACATGGCCTGAGCTCCAAGAGATTACCAAGAATTTTCATGAGGATTCATTGATTGGGTATGGAGCCTTTGGCAAGGTGTACAAGGGAACATTAATGGATGGAACAGAGGTCGCCGTGAAGCGCCGGGACCCAAATGCTGCTCAAGGACACGATGAGTTCCTTACCGAGATTAGACTCCTTTCATCGCTGCGCCACCGTCATCTGGTGCAGTTGCTTGGTTTCTATCAGGATATGAAGGAGATGATCTTGATTTATGAGTTCATGGGACGAGGGTCATTGCACAGCCACCTCTATGACTCCAAAAAAAAAAATTCCTGACATGGAGGCAGCGTCTTGAGATATGTATCGGAGCAGCACGGGGATAAATTTCCTTCACACTAGCTCTGAGAACGGCGTAATACACCGAGACATCAAGCCAGCCAACATATTGCTCGATAAGAAGCTCCGTGCAAAGGTTGCAGACGTTGGCATCTCAAGAATTGGACATGGATTGGATCTATCTCATGTCAGCACTTCAGTGAAAGGCACTCATCTGTACATCGATCCAGATTATTACTTAACGCGTCAACTGACTTTTAAATCAGATGTATATTCTTTCGGTATTGTACTGTTGGAGGTACTCTGTGCCAGGCGGCCAAATGACAAGGAATTTCCATGGACGATCGAGAAGAGAAGACAGCGACAACAAATCATTGACCAGAGAATTTCGGTGCCATCAGAGCAGCTTCACTCACCATATTTGTGAGTCTAATCGACAAGTGCCTTGATGATGCGGCAGTGCGCCCATCAATGGAAGAAGTCGTAACGAACTGCAACTTGCACTGATGCTTCAAGATAGGAATTATGAATCTCCAGAAATGGACTATCGGTTTGGTTGCAACCCCAGGAGTCGCCTGGAGATTTTGTCTCGAGGCCAAAACCTTGGCACACTTGAGGCCATCGAAGAGCCCGGAAGAAGGTCCTGACAAAGATGACATCTCCGACTCATGCAATCTGCCAGCGCAAACTTATGCAATCTCTGACACATGGCCCCCTTGCTGAAGATGGGCCTCTGAATAACCATGAGTTGAATCAATCTGTTCCAAGGCCCGAAGATGTCCTCCTGCCTGCCAATGTTCAGATGGATGTCATTTTTGTTGATGAGACAGTGATTCCTGCAGTTGTTGAACCAGTTCTCCCAATGACAGAGCAGCTCCCTGTTCCAGTTGCACCAAGGCTCAGATCAGTCATAGTTGGCTCCTCTGTCAAGGACCCACCTATTACAGTTGTGCCTTACCTTCTGAAACAGGTATACAATCTTAGTTTCGTCAGACACCCCACTTCCATCCATTTTAACTATGGTTTTGATCCTTTCAATGACAAGCAAATCCTGATCCATCTTGCCTTTATCCTCCATCCTAAGTTTGGTGAACAGGCCCGGGAGAAAATAGCACTCGACTATCTGGATGAAGGGGATGAGGAACAGACTCAGGTGGCCCAAGAGGAAGAAGAACCAGAGATGGTGTTTGAGGAGAAAGATGATGAGGAGATGAACGAAGCTGACTCAGACCTCGAAATGCTGGATGCTCCACCTGTTGTCTTCATGAGCTCAAAGAAGAAGGCCTTCAAGGTAAAAGAGAAGCTTCATGATGAAGGGGATGAGGGACAGACTCAGGTGGCCCAAGAGGAAGAAGAACCAGAGATGGTGTTTGAGGAGAAAGAAGATGAGGAGGTGAACGAAGCTGACTCAGACCTCGAAATGCTGGATGCTCCACCTGTTGTCTTAATGAGCTCAAAGAAGAAGGCCCTCAAGGTAAAAGAGAAGCTTCATGATGAGTTCCTGAGGTGCAGCAAGAGGATCTCCAAGAAGCTTGCAGGTTCCAGGATGAGGGAAGTGCCAAGAAGCACTAGGAAAAGAAGATCAGCAAGAAGATCAAGAATGATTCCCCCTCCTGGTAAAGAAGATGCTCCACACCTCCCCAGGGATATACTTCAAGGCATTGGGCAAGGCTTCCTCCAGATTCAGCCCTGAGGCTGTTTCTGCTGCCCTCCTAGACCAAGCTGACATCGATGAATAGACTCACAAGTTGGTTGTTCAGTGCACCGGCCACATCCATGGTGCTAATTCTTTTCGTTATTCTGTCTAGCTCCTTTGTCCAGTGTATGCACTGGCTAAATAAAATGCATCAATGTCTCATCACCACTAGGTTAACTCTTTGAACCATGTCGTCCTTAATCTTCAATGGAATGCTAGTTTTTATGACCTGTGGCTGTTAAATGTTCTTATCTCAGTTTGTTATGATTCTCTTGATCTCTTAAAGTTGTCACCTTTTTTTCGACCCCACTTTTGTTTGCATGGCTAGTGTTATCAGTAATAATACCAGATCATACAAAGGTCTTGTTTTGGGTAGTTGACACAGAAATGAATCCCACGTTACCTGTAAAACCCCAGCATTATACCTCGTGGCAAAGAATATGGGATGTCTGACAAAGCCACACAAACACAGTTCATACACGCCAGAAGAAAAAGGCACAGCTCGCTTTTACTCTTCCGTTGCGCAACAAGGCACCCAATTTCATCGGTCGTTGCATTGCATTCTAATTAAGGCCCCCACCAATAGGCACATACTACTGTTTCTTGATATATATATATATATATATATATATATATATATAAGGGTAGAAAAATAAAGGACTGAAACAATCACCTCATCATGTAACTAGATCATGCAGTTGAAGGTACAAGAAACATTGCTCATCCTGCTTCAGACATGTGCAATTGAATCAGGGCTGTGTTTCTCATCAACACTATCAACGTCAAGAAACACGCTTAAACAACAGTAACTTTGGCATGAACAAGCAACTCTAGTTGCTGCTTAGTACAGTAGTATCTCGTTTTCCTGTACACCTGGAAGCCACTCGATTTACTCATTTACAACGAGCGTATCAGCACAGTAATAGTGACCAGCTCTTCTGTGTCAAAAGGGGGTTAAAAAAAGGGTGCCTGTTAAAAGCAGCACCAACCACATCTTCTGGACTAAAATCACAGCTCCAAAACTGTATCTGGGTCAAACTAATCAACAGAAATGTATTCTTGCGACTGGATGATCGTTGTCAGCTGCCTCTCAGGTTTGCCAAGACATGTCTTGGCCCCAGGCTTTCAGCGCCAATGTAATTCAGAAGTTGCTCGATATCCTGCCAAAAAAAAAGGAATGGAATATGAAGTACATCTGTTTGCCAAGACATATTACAGGTGGTTGCAGTAAACAAATGTTTTTTTTTTCTGGAAGGCAGGGGGAGCCAGGGAATATAGATCTCTATGCATTTATCAATTGCTCTATGTGCCTATTTTCTTTGTTGGATTATTTGTTCCTCTTCATTTTAAATGTCACCCAGAAACATGGCAACATCTTTGTGAGCTACTTACTTTCACATCATGCTATCAAATTCAGTTAAACATTGATTTTTATCCTAAACTAATTAACCCACCCTAGTTCCAAACCACAATCCTGCCCACATTGGCATTTGAAACCACCTATTTGTTTACCTTACTTAAGCTGTATCAAGCTTCAAGGGGATTTGCAAACAGAAATAGGCAGACCTTTCTTTCAGAAAACATCTTCCATTGCACTTAAAAAAGTCTCTACCTTCTACTCTAGCTTGGGGACAAATTTCCAGATGATGCAAACAGAGGAACAAGAGAGAAAACATCTGTATTCTTCCATAGTGCATTTTAACATCACAATTCTATGATCAACACAAAGGACAATTATCAATGTTACTAAATGCTCACTTCACATTAAAATAGTAAATAAATATCCAAATAGCAAGAAGACCAACCTTGTTCAACAAGAATATTGCATATGCTGATCTTGTTGTCTCCTGGCTGTCAAGAAACAGAGGGAATTCCACTGTCCTCAAGCTTATGCTAGAAGGGACAGAAGTTGCTACTGAGGTTATAGATGATGGCTCAACTGAAGGCGCAGGATCAAGAACATATGATCGTGAACCTCCAAAGCGCAAAGGATATCGAAGAGGAACATTGAGATACGATGCAATAAGGGAAACTGCCTATGATTCATAAGAAACACAGTTAGGTCTATCACCATAAAATAGAGTACAAACTGAAGAACACTATTCAGTTACATGTGTAACCTAATCTAAATATATATTCTTTCTAAAACAGAACAAAAGGTATAAAAAATAATATTCTCAAGCAAAGATATTAGAAATACTAGAGGAATGTTGAATGGTGAATTCAGTTATCATTTGATAATAATTAATCAAACTATATTATACATACATGAGCAACATATCCCAGAACAGTCGAAGATTTCTGAACCTCTGTCTTGTCACTGAAGTAGCCAGTCTTTTTCACAGAAAGCTTTGATAATTGTAGACCCAATATGACCAAAGGTCCATTTTGGGAGCCATTTTGCAACACTGATTCAGCATTTCCTGAAAAAATATAGCATTTAAGTTTTGACAGAGTTGCAGAAAAAACATTTAAGGACAAAGAGTCTCAGGGCAGGTAAACTGGCAACAATATTCTAGAGGACTAGTTCTCTATGCATTAAGTCTGACAAAAATATAAAAGTTTCATGTTTCAAATAACTCTCAGTATCTTAGGAAAAAAAAATTCAAGCCAGCCAGTTAACTATTGGCAATAATTGTCTCCACAAATACTTGTTAGATTCAATTTCATCAATTTGTGTTATGAAATGTACTATCTGGCAACTAGGAAACTGTAGCTTAGTCAATAATCAACTGTAATCATATGCTGATATGGCCATAATTATAACTATTATTTGCCTTGCCTACCATCTGGCCGTCCCTATTTTTTGATTATTAAGGTCTATTATTGAACAATGTTTACAATAATTTTATTGTCAAAATATATAGCCATAGAATTTTATAGCACTGGATATGGAACTGAAACCCCATGGAAGTTGCAATGCAGGAAATGACATACTTGTTTTGGTTATGTTAGAGGTAAATCCAGGCTTGTGATCAGATTGTCCATCCAAATGCCTCACAGGATAGATCTGAGCAACTTGGCTATCATATACTGTTGTCTCATCCGTAACTTCTGTTCCAGATTTTTAAGGCGCCCACAACCATTTTCCCCTGACAGCAATTTATTAGCTTCCTATAACAGAAAAAGTAAAATACCCTGGTAAGATTAGACTTTAGAGGAAAAGAACAGCTCCATCATAACCAGTTTGAATGAACAGGAAATTCTGTCCTAGAATCAACATTTTTGTGAACCCAAAAGCACTAAGAGTACATCTTGCACGAGTTAGACAAGCTATAAAGGAAGCTATTATGAATAACACCCTGGATATTTCTGTAGTGCTTTGGTTTGGTGCTGACAGTATACTTAGAGCTCCAAAGGGAAACAAAACACAACGATTGGATACCTTCAGATTAGACTTATTAGCTTCCTATAACCAGAAAAATGAAATTCTTGGGTAAGATTAGACATTAGATGAATAGAACAGCTCCATAGTATCCAGTTTGAATGTATAGGAAAATTTCTCTGCCCTAGAATCAACATTTTGTGAACCCAAAAGCACCAAGCAACTCATTTAAGAGTACATCTTGCACAAGTTAGACAAGCTATCAAGGAAGCTACTATGAACAACACCCTGGATATTTCTGTAGTGCTTTGGTTTGATTTGGTGCTGAAGGTATCCTTAGAGCTCCAAAGGGAAACAAAACACAATAATTGAATACCTTCAGATTACTGTGCGCAGTGTCAAGAGCCTTGCCTGCCACTGACAACGTTCTGATCTTGACACAGAGTTGTTCCCTCTGATCCACAACATCCTCCGACAATTTCTTGGTGCGCATCTTCAGATCCCCCAGACGATCAGTCTGCTCTTGCATTCTCTGCCTCATTTGAGCCAACTCATTGTCCTGCTCGAGAAACGCCTGCCTAGCCTGTCAACGAACAGCATTAAGTTTCAAATCAGCAGCATTCTGGTACACACACCGGTAACATGAGCAAAATAAATGGAGACGAATCAGTTCCAGGATAGGCGTCGCCAAGATTTGTGAATGCAGGTTTCCTTCCCTCTTCTCTTCACATGAAGAGCACAACAAAACAAAGGTTGAGAAAACGAATCCGATCTTCCCAATTGAGGACCGACAAGTGAGGCGCCAAGATCCGTGGAGAATCGAATGACAGAGGGCACCACAGGGGATCCGAGCAAGGAGTCCGCCGTCACCGATAAATTACCTGTAGCGCGGACTCGAGGCGCGCGGCGAGGTGCGCCTTGCGTTCCCCGGCTGGCTGGAGCGCGGCGGAGAGGCTCCAGAGGCGGGCGAGCTCCTGCTGCAGGTCGTCCCAGTGGATGACCTTGGGCGCGTGGACCCCCTCGACCTCGCTGGCCGGCACGAGCACCCAGCCGTCCCCTCCTCCTCGGGCGGTGGCTGCGGGGACGAAGGCGGGGAAGGTGGAGGGAAAGGTGAGGGTCAGGTGCGGCGGACGACGGCGCCGGGTCCACTTCCATCGCCGCGGATCATGCCCGCGGGTGAGGGGGTCGGGGAAGGCGCGAGCGTGGCATGGGAGGGCGGAGGGGGCAGGGGAGGGGAGGGGCTCGTGGTCCTGTGGGTGGGTTTGGGGGCGCCCCGGTGGGGCTGAGGGAGCAGGAGCTGGAGATGCGCCGACGGTTCCTTCTCCGGCGAGCGGCGGCGACTGCTTTCGGTTGGCTTGTTTGGTTTGGGAGGCTTTGGCCTTGTCGGAATCGCCGTCGTTGGTGTTGGTGGGGTCCACCTACTGGGAAACAGGCCTAGGGCCCGTTGTCACACTTTGAGCCCAGTACTTTGGCTAGCTTGGGTTGGGCCTAACTTTCCGTTTAGCGAACATTTTGCGTAAAAAAACACCTTTTCAAAAAAAAAAAAAAAAAAAAGGCTTGGTTCTTCGCCAAAATTACCATATTTAAATTTTGGTTCTTCGTAGAAATTACCATTTCAGCATTAAGTATAATTATAACATACATGGTGGTCTTTTCTTTGTTGACAACAACTGAATTTTATTAGCAGCAGCGAGCTGATAGGAGTGCGAAAAGGCTCCCAGACTGTATTACAGATTCAGTACATCCGTGAGCGGGCAAGAGGAACTGTGGTCCTGATTGGAGCAAATTACAGTCTCGGGAAAATCAACGAAGAATTTGAAGGCAAGGCCTGTAGAGCCTGTCTAGCTAATTAAGCTAACAGATGAGCAGTTGTGTTTAGGTGCCTTGCAATCTTGTGGACTCTGTGATGTCTGCCTGGCATTGGATGCATAGCTTTTAATTCTCCAGTCAGGTGGAGAGGAGAAATCAATTCCTTTTAACAAGGTCACCAAGCGACTGATCACTGCATGTTGAGATGCGAGGTGAAGAGGGCTGCTAAATCAAGAGCACATGCTTCAGCAATCAAGATATATATATGTATGTGATGGACCCACTGTGCTTGAGCATTGCTGATGAAAAACTCAAGTCCATCATTTGTGTGCTAAATCAAAGAGTATTTCGGTTGTGAATCCATAATAAACATGCCAGAGATACAACAATACACGCAGCAGCAGCGTCATGTATTTATAGTCCAGCCATCCCTGTTTATTTATTCAGTTCAAAGTAAAAGTTACATCAAGAGTATCACACCACGCTACCACAACACACCAAACTCAGCAATCCAAAGTAGATGTAGATCAAAAGTAGCACACCACGCTGCACCACAACACACCAAACTCGAGCATTCATCTCACGCATGGCATGGATGATGCGTACAGGGACAGGTCACACACCACACACAGCAGCACACCACAACACACAAGACGAGACAGGAGAGCAGCCACCCGGCCTCTCGCTCGCCCTTATTTATTTCAACCTCTACTACTGCTAATATAACAGCAGCAGGGGTCCATATCTGTATCACACCACACACACCATTAAAGAAGCTCACCCTGGCCTGGCGTCGACGACTACAACCCAACGCCAAGAAGCAAGCAAAGCAAACGTACAACACTGGATGTCCACCATGCCAATGCTGTCATTGTGCAGGTCGATGCAGACGCAGGCCAGCAAAGACACAAGCAGAGGGCCGGGCATGGGCATCCATCTGACGACAAACCAAATCCATCAACCAGAATCATGGGTAGCCGGGTAGAGAGTTGAAGCAGGCAATAAGCACAGCAGAGAGTAGGCCTCACTGTTTCCTCCTGGCTGTAGGAAAGACAAAAGAGAGAAAGAGACATCCGTTTTTACTCGTCCATTCATTTACACACAAATAGAAAAAACCGAAGTAACTGATAGGATCATACACGTAGGTACCTCATACGAGCACCGAGCCCCTGAGCATTCTCTTCTTGTAATACCTTGGGTGGATCGGCTTGTAAAATTTAGGATGGTGATTGGCCTCCCACCCATCCCACTTTAGATTGTCCCACCATTCCTTCTCACAGTCGCACACCACGCCTCGGTTGGAGTAGAAGGCTGGCAGGCGGCTCAGGCTCCAGCAGCCCCTGATCTTTATGGTCTCGAGGCGGGGTGCAACCAACCGTGCATTCCCACCACAGATGCCACGCAGCCTGGGCAACTCGTGCAAGTGGATGTGCTTCAGCCACTGGAGTTCCACCACGTACATTGAATCCTGTTGCTTGTCACTGCTTTCGGCACCGGAATAAAAGGGAAAGATCTCCTTGAGGTCACTACACCACACGATCTCGAGGGTCTCAATGAGACCCAGCCTGTGACGCATAATTGGCATGGGCAGGGGGAGTACATGTATCAGCCTCGGGCACAAGTCCAGGTGCAAGAACCTCAGCCGGAAAAATGAGTTGCCACTGAATTGGAATAAGGAGGATGTTGTGCCCCAGTTCCAAATGAAGCGCACCTTGGGGAGTTGAGACCCCCAGAATGTACTTAGGGACCGGAAGATGTCTCCATCTGCCTGCTTTCCACCTTGTGCTACCTGCAGGGGAGTGGTGAAGACAGAGCCTAAGTTGGGGCACCGCTCAACTCGGCACCAATGCAATTTATTCCATCTTCCACCTACTGCCCCAGGTGCAGGACCAGGGATGCTGCCCATGGACAAGGCATCGTGCACATGCAGGCTCCAAGCTCCACCACGTATAAAATCCGGCATACCAATACTGGTCATGGTTTCTTCAACACCCAGCGGTGATTTATTGGCCCTCATCATCTTGGTGTCTTGTATGTTCATGTAGCACTTCAGATTTCCATAGTTAGCAACAGCAGGGCAAGGCCATGTCTCCGTGATGATGGCTGGAGCATCATCACCACGGCCTTCTCTTGCTTCCAGCAGCAGTAGGTGGTCCTTGAATAAGGAGGTGCCTACGATGTCTGCATAATACACTGGAATGCTCTTGTAGTAGTTTCCTTCATTATGTTTGCTAACATTGCTACCACCAACACCAACGGTACCATGAGTAGAAGAGGAAATCTCGACATGTGCCTGGTAGGAGTCAAAATAGGAACTCATAGGTGCAAGACAGAAAAGGAACCTCACATCCCTTACTGAAATATACCATTCAAACTCATTGGGTGCTCTGCCACCATGCAGCACCAAAAATGGTGACGATGGCGATGTCTCTGCTGTTGCACCTGAAGTGCTGCTACCCTCCTTGTTATTTTCATTCCCTGGTGGAGTGATCAACCCTAACTGTGTGTTGGTATCGATGTGCAGCTTATTCAAGAATTTTTTCCTTTTGTCTTGTGCTGGCCATAGGACTGCACAAAGCTTGTCGCAGCCAAGTGCATAGAGCTCATCAAGGTTTGGAGCCGTCATTGCACTGAGGTCTAATGTTTGTACTGCTGTGCCCGATATATCCAGGCTATAGAGATCCTGTAACACTCCTCTCAAGAATAGATTCTTTAGATTGGCACATCTCCTCAAGGATATCTCTTTTAAACCAACAACCCCGTCGACAATGACAGTCACGACTCTGCTAATAATGTTGTTGTTGCTTCCCCTAGGATCAGCTTGGGGACTAATATTGTTTCCTGACAAGTCGAGGAGCTCCACCTTACTGCAGCAGATGGAAGACTTTGTTACACGGAGCTTGCGAATGTTAGGCAGCCGTCCATGCAACTGTCCCATGTCCCAATCCTGAGCTCCCATCACATTTAGCTCCCTGAGCTGAGTCATGAAATCCATCATCTGTGCGGACAAGATCCAATCACAGGATGTGTAGCGCACGTCCAATACCCACAGCTTCTGGAAAAAGCAGCGTCTTCGTTGGATGTCTGCTTCCTTCAGTACTCTATCCGTGGAGATTGTCTTCTTCTCTTCATTTGGGAAACCGGCTGTACTGTTAACTTCTTGGTCTTCACAGTGGTCAAGCCATAGAAACTTAAGGTTGTGGTAGAAGAGGAATGGAGGTGATGAGAAGCTGAAGGTGCAGCGTGAGAGCTTCAGCACAGTAAGATTATTGAAGTTTTGGAGCAACATGTCCGCACTAGGATTGGCACCTACTTGGACTAGCATAAACCCATAAGGTGAAGTCCAGCATGGCATGGTCTTGCCATACCTTACCAAGTGAGGGTGGTTGTAGTTGTAGTAGTCCGCATCCAGTTGTATCTCATGTTGCAAAGCATCAGCAGTTCTCCATGATTCTTCATCATCATCAGTGAAGAGGATGCTGGTATCTCCAAGAGCTCTCCGCTGTAGCTGCTGCATGATGCCATCACACATCCAGTAGTTGCAGGCGTGGGTGGCCAAATCATAGTCCGTCATGAAGTTGCCCATGCAGCATAGCTTCAACATGTGCAAGAAGAAACACTCGGCGACTTGTGCAGTATGGATTCTGATGTTGTTTTCTGCAACTTCTGCAGCTTCTCGATGAACAAGGACAGACCAGGCCTCTTGTGGATCTCTTCCCTCAAGGTCAAGGTAGGAGGCCAAGAGAAAAACTTCAGTCTTCGCCGTCCCAGCGCTGTTATGCAAGGCACTGTCTACTTTCATCCTAGGGTAGAGCCGGAATCTCCCTTGGAATGTCCACAACACCATGGTTTCTAGGTATCCGAATTGGAAGCCAAAGCTGGATAGATCGATCTCCTCGCTGCTCCCGTTGTGGAAAATCACCAGGAACCTGTGGTTCAGTTCTTTTATGCGTTGAAACATCACCTTGAGAACTTGTGGTATCTCACGGCGGGAGCCCTGGGCCACACCGTGGATATCGTCCTCATCATCTTGCCAGTCAAACATCTCCATCACCTCAGTGGGAAGCTGCAGCTGCTCTGCAATCTCCCTCTGAAGCACTCTTCTGTTCACCCACTTGGAGCAATCGATGTGGATGATCTGATCGAAGTGCAGTCCAGTAGCTAGAGCCTCTGAATCTCTATTCGCTGGGTCAAGGCGTTTGGCGACGGTTCTGAGGACAGCAGATGCCCCCAGCCCGTCCCAGCCGTCAAAATAGATGATATTGTCTCTTCTGCTCACATCATTAGGATCTCGCTTGAGCTCATTGAGAATCTGTTGAGCAGCCGAGTCGATCGTGTCAGCTTGGATAACCTGATGAATGCATATATGTACGTAGACCAGTCAATACAAATAGTGAGAGGAAGCGGCATCATTAGAATCCTTAATGCTAACATATAAATTGAAAGGCCCCTCTAAATTTAGCTTGAACCTAGAGCCATATAAGGCAAATTAAATCAAGAGCCCTAGATGGAGGTCATAAAAAAAAAAAAAAAAAATAAAAATAGAGGTGACACATGCTAAACTGGTTTTGTTTTTACCTCAGTACGCATGATGGATTATATTGGGTTAACCAGCAGTCCCGTCAGGCTATGGATTCCGTTTCGATGATGGAGATCTAGCCCGTCGCTAGATTATTGATCTCTCAGCTGGTCTGGTCAAACCAAAGAATTCTTTTATTAACAAACAAAAGGATGAAACTAGGACAATTCTATATTACTTTGTCATATATTTATGAGCATTGTAGATACTAGTAGAAATAAAGCTGTTGCAAATATGACAAGGCCTACATGCACTTATTGTTTCTGGCCAAAGATGGTCAAGCTAATTGAAGAATCTAATAAAAAAAACTAAGAATATTAGTTTGAGTTATCAGTTTGAGGACTATATCAAGTTGTTATGGGCAGCTAGCTACTCCTATGGGCGGAGGGGAAGGTAGGTAGGTAAGGCGACTCCGTCCCCCCCTCGAGCGACACCCCCTCCCTCGTCCGTGCGCCGCCGTTAGCCCATCTCCCGCCGGCATTCCACCATTCTACTCCCGCCAATCGCTCCGCCACCACTTGCTACCCCCGGATCTGTTTCCTCCCCACTTCTCCCGCACCGTAGCTCCCGGATCTGGGACTGCCGGGTCGGAGCTGCTCGCCGCCAATGGAGCTCGGGTCCACCTCTCATCGCCGCTCCTGGGCCGACGAGGTAGAGGAGGAGGAGCTCCTTATGTCGGCCATGGAGCTGGTGGAGAACGACGGCTCTCCGGGCCCCCTCGCCCCGGCACTACCGACCTCCTTCAGTCCCGCGTTCGGCCACTTTCGACCGTAGCGGCCCGGGGCAAGCTGCTCCTCGGCGGCGATGAAGTCTTCTCGAGTCCGACGCCGAGGCTCCTCCCCCAACCCCCGGCTGCCGTCGGCGGGGGAAGGGCATGGCCTCCGGCGCAACCAAGAAGAAGAAACGGCGACGCCAAGAAGACGTCGGGTTTCATGGCGGCCGCCCGGCCGCCTACCACGGATCCCGGCTCACCCGGCGGGCCGGGGCGGCGTGCGTCTCGACCTCCGTCGCCACCTCGCCCGCTCCCCTCCGGCTCACCGTTCCACACGACGGGGGGCGACGCGGCGGTTTCTACACCGCAGAAGCGAGGAAGGAGGGCCGCCCTTCTTCACCGGCATCCCAGCGGCGTGCCATCCCACCGGAACTCGAAGGTAAATGCTTCAATTGCCTCGGGGAGGGCCATGTGCGCCCGGCATTGCACCTTCCCTCCAGTGCTTCTCCTGCCTCGGTGAGGGTCACGGCGGCGTGGCGTGCCAGCTCCCCTCACCGGCGCCCGGGAGAAGCGGCGGCGCCATTCCCCACCGGCGGCTGCCCGGTGGGTGTTCCAGCGTCTCGGCCAAGGTGTCGCCCGCCACGTCGGGTCTCACTCCGACAACACGGTCCAGGTAGCTCCCTCGCTACGGTGCGCTGCTACCGAGCCCTCCACTGCCGGGAGACGGACCCCGGCGCGCGGGGATCCTCCTACTCCCGACGACACGGTGGTCGGCGGGACGATCTTCGCGCGGGTGGTGGTGCGTCGTCCGCCGCCGCCTCGGACGGAGATGGCCAGGACAACTCTGCGCCTCCTCCGCCACCCCCCCGCCACAGCACCTGCAGCAACCTCCACCTCATGACGACTCCTCCGACACGGTGGCGACGGAGGCGTGTCCTGGCGACCCCGTGGCGCCGCGCGGCGCGCACGCCGTCCCGCAACTTCTTGTCGTTCCTCGCACGGTCGCAGATGGTGGAGGCCGAAGATCGCCTCAATCTTGCACTCCTCGCCTCCGTTGCGGCGAACGCGCCGGCAGTCACCACCGCTGACATCCACGCCTTGCTGGCGGACAACCTCGGCATCACGGCGGACGACGTGTCCGTCCGTACTTACGAGGGGGGAGACTTTGTGGCAAGATTCCGGCATCACTTCGATCGGGAGCGTGTGCTCGAGACTCGACCGTCCTCCCACGCCGTGTCGTCGATGTGGCGGCCATGGGAGCGGACGGTGAGATCGATCCGAGGCACGTTCCGCTTCGAGGCGCTGTTCGCGCTCAAAGGGATCCCCCTCCAGGCACGCAACACCGAGGTGGCCCAAACCATCCTGGGACAGGCGTGCGCGCACGTCAGGGAAACCGAACTCAGGGATGTGCCGGATGACGATGATCGGGAGTACTTCGTGATGGCCTGGTGCAAGCACCCAACCTTCGTCGACCCACAGCGTGTGATTTTTATCCCGGAGCCTGACGTCGTGGTCATCCGGCCTGATGAGGAGGAGCTCTTGCCGGGCCTCATGCACATGGTCCGCATCCGGCTGATTGCGAGCCGGGACCTCTCCACGTCGCCTGGCTCTCCTACGGATGGAGCTGGGGGCCCTGGAGACGGCCCGGGTGGGGACGACGACCGCTACCAGCCACCCGGCGCCCCGGAGGACGATGGACCAAAGGACCACCATGACCACTCTTCGGGACACGGCAGCGATCTCGACCAGGCCACCCATCACCGTGCACCTGACGGGCGCGGGCGGCGTCAACACTCAGTGATTGTGGGCACGCTCCTTTGCCCCCTCTTGTCCGACCAGCCCCCGCGGCCTCCTGCAGGGATTGAGGTGCCCTCGCCGGGGACACCGGGACGTTGGCCACTCCTGCTCGGCCCGCGCTCCCCTCAATCGGCCATGCCTCTCGCCTCCCTGTCGGTGCGGCAGTTGCGGACCTCTCCAGACGTTACCGGTGCTCATCTGCAAACACCGTCCATGTCGGTCCGGCTGGAATCTCCGCCCACGCCTGGGATCGTGGGGGAAATTCATCCGTCTCGCCCCGCACCTGCTACTCGACGCCAGATCTTCCTGGGGGCCAGCACCGGCGATGCTTGATGGCTGGTGGGCGGACAACATTGCCATGGAACTACAGCCCGCGCTCGTGCCAGTACGCCCGACGCCGCACACACCGACACCCACCACACCACCCGTCTCCGGCGACCGGACATCGCGCCTCCGTCCAACCTTCTCCTCGCCGTCTGGACTGGTGGGCGGGACTCGTTGAGGCTGAGTTCTCTGTGTCCTCCCCTCGCGTGATTGGGGAGGAGATGCGTCGAGCACCTCACGGATCACACGCCTTGCCCGGCCTCCCCCACTGATGCCGCTATTGCCGACCAGGCGACCGTCCCGGTCCTGGTCCTGCCTCCTTCGACGACTTTATGGCGGCGGCAAACCGGCCGGCGACCACGCCACTAATCGCCGGGCCGCCGCGCTGCCGTTCATCCAGGGACCTCGGAGGGGCGGCCCGGACCCTCGGGAGAGTCGTGCCTCGCGGGCAAGGCCGCGCCGCGATCCACATCGAGCACCGAACACGCAATGTTATGCTAAGTAAGCTGGGGGGCCGCCCGGTCAATCACAACTCCACGACTCCTGACATCCAGCTCGCCGGTCGCTTCCGCCAGCACTTCGGTGATGACTTACCGTCGAGGTGAGGCGGCACATGCGCCGGCTCTTCCCCTCCATGCGCTCACGGCGTCGGGCTACGGCGGCCGAGGAGGCATGAGGCCCCCCGCTACAAGGTCGCAACAATGGTTTCCCCATGAGTCAGAACCATCTTCTATGCTGGAATGCGCGGGGGCTCAACGCCCGCCCACGACGTAGTGTTGTCAGGATGCTCGTGGAGCGTCATCGAGTCTCCATCCTTTGCCTCCAAGAGTCCAAGCTTGCGTCTCCGTCTGTAACCGTGCACAATGAACTAACAAGCTCCGATTTCGACAACTGCTTTTTGCCTGCTATTGGAATCGCCGGGGGAGCCATCACTTCCTGGTGCCGGGACCTCTGGGGTGCGGCCTTCTCCTCCGTCCGTCGCTTTTTCTATAACCCGTGCGAGTCAATCCTTAGATGGACAGGCCGAACCCTGGTGGCTCACTAACATCTACGGCCCGGTTGCGCGGGCGGACAAGCCAGCCTTCCTGGCCGAGCTGAGGGACGTGCGTGCGGCCTGCCAGGGACCATGCCTTGTCTTGGGGGACTTCAACCAAATCTACCAGGCGGCGAACAAAAACAACGGCCAGTTACACCGCGGCCTCATGCGACGTTTTCGCCGTCTCTTAGACGACCTGCACCTGCAGGAGCTACAGCTCACCGGGCGTCGTTAAACCTGGTCCAGCGGCACTGACTCTCCAACGCTTGAGCGCCTCGACCGTGCATTTGCCACCGTCGAGTGGCTCCAGCTCTACCCGACCATCGCCTACAATGCACGTCGTCCGGCTCTTCCGACCATGCACCCCTACTGCTTGTGCTTGCTGCCACCCCATGGGGCGCCCCGAGGTTCAGGTTCGAGCGCTTCTGGATCCGGGCACACGGCTTCCACGACACCATTGCGGCCGCTTGGGGCCCCCAGCTCTTTGATGTTAGCCCAAGCGTCGGGCTCAACCTCAAGCTGCGGAACCTGGCTAAGGCCCTCAAAGCTTGGAACAGCGTCCACGATCGGTAACATCACGGCGTAGCTTCTGTCGGCCAGGATGCTTATCCTGGAATTTGACGTCGCCAAGGAGACGCGCCAGCTTTCGGCCGCTGACCTTGAGCTGCATCGGGACCTCAAGTCCCACGTCCTAGGCTTGGCATCGTTCTCCCGGACGATGGCTAGGCAACGAGCGAGGACGCGACATCTGCGGGAAGGCGATGCTTGCACCAAATACTTCCACTTGCAGGCCTATCACCGGCGCCCCAAAAACTACCTGCTCAGCTTACAACACGAGGGGCAAACCTTCACCGCAGAGGGCGCCAAGGCCACCATTGTCTACGACTTTTATAACTCCCTGCTCGGTACTCCGTTCCCCAGACTCCACGGCATTGATCTCGAGTTTCTACACTTGCCGCGCGTGGTGCTGGGCGAAAGCAGCCACCATGTTCACGCCGGAGGAGGGTGGCGCCCAGCGCCGTGCATGAGACGCCGGCAGCGCGCACCCGGCCCAGGCGGCTTCGACGCCCGGCTTCTACAAAGCGCTGGGATGTCGTTGGGCGGACATTGTCGAGGGCCTTCCAGGCTTGGTGGGAGGCGGACTTGAGGGATTCCACCACCTCAATGAGGCCTCCTTGGTGCTACTACGTAAAATGGACACCCCTGTCGGAGTCACCGACTATCATCCCATCAGCCTCATTCACTCCATTGGCAAGCTCTTCACCAAATGCCTCGCCCTCCGTCTTGCCCCAAGGATGACTGAGCTGGTACGCACCAACCAGACAGCGTTCATCAAGGGGCGGCGCATCCACGACAGTTTCCGCTCCGTACAAGCCGCGTGCCAGTGGCTGTATGCACGCAAGGCACCGGCCTGCCTCCTAAAGGTGGACCTCACCAAGGCCTTCGACTCTGTCTCTTGGCCCTTCACCGCCGAGGAGCTGCAGCATGCGGGGTTCCCGCCAAGGTGGCGCGACTGGATTTCCGCCTTGCTCTCCACTGCGTCCACAAAGGTTTTGGTCAACGGCCGCCCAGGACGTCGCATCTACCACGCCAGGGGCCTCACTGCTCTTCGTCATCATCATGGAGGTCCTTAATGCGCTACTCGCCGAGCTTGACCGCGCAGGCCACCTTACTCCACTACCAGCTGGGGTCTTCATGCTTTGGGCATCGGTCTACGCCGACGACCTCGTCATCATCGTCAACCCCGTGCCGATGGACTTCCAACACATCTGGGCGGCTGCGGTGGTTCGCCTCGCCTCGTGCCTGTCCACGAACTTGGCCAAGTGCTCGCTTACTCCGATCCGTTGCTCCAAGGAGCAGGTGCAAGACATCCTTGCGGTCTTCCCATGCCGGCTGCAGCCGTTCGGTCACTTACCTCGGAGCGCCTTTGGCGATTACTCGGCTACCGCACGCCGTGGAGCGGGCGCTTGTCGACAAGGTAGCGGCAAGGATCCCGACCTGGAAGGCAGGGCTTCTCAACCAGGCAGGGAGGAAGGCTTCCCAGACCACCCTCTCGGCGATCCCGATGCACATCTCCATCTGCTACGCACTCTCTTCATGGGGCATCTCACAGGTCGACAAGCGGAGAAGGGCATTCGTATGGGCGGGAACTACGACGGTGGCGAGCGGCAAGTGCAAGGTCGCGTGGCCCATCGCTTGTTCGCCGAAGGACCGTGGTGGACTAGGACTGCCGGACCTCTGCATTCTTGGCTTCTCACTCGTCTTCGTTGGGAGTGGTGTAAAGTGCAATCAAGCTCTAAGTGGGTTTTTGGCGTTGATGACCACCGAATTAGGGGACTAATAAGATTTACTGAAGATGACATGCGGGGAATAAAATATGGAGTTGATGAACAGGTCTAAAGGTACCAAATGAGCTAGATGGTGGTGTTTCCGGATCAAGGCGTTTAAATTATTTTACATTTTGAATCTTGAGTTTAGGAAAAGCCGTACTACTAAGAGGGATCCTAGGATTCTCGGGTACCTGTGGACCAAGTGCTCTAAACATCAAATCCAGACACAACACTCAACTCCAAACCTGACCAGCCAGCTTCTCTACATAGATTCACACCTTTGCTGTCAGGTTGGTGCCGCACTTAAAATCGTACCGTTGGGCCCGTGGGGTATAAATACCCATTCTACCCCTCCACAACGGTTACCTGGCTCACTCCTTCTCCTTCCTCGCGACAGAACAGCCAGGAGCACCTTTTTCTCTCTCTCTCACCTCCATTGAAGTTCCTTGAGCTCCCCACTCAATCCCTCACTTCCCACCACGGATTTTTGAGGGAAAAGGCAGCAAACTTCGATTGGAGGCCGGATCTACAGACTTTCCCACCTTGAAAGAGCATTTGGTTCATGTTTGGCCGGAACCCTAGGGTTCTTTACTCTTGGAGCTTGCTCCTAGACGGCTAGGCGTCGCCCTTAAGCTTGCCCCCTTCGTGTGGCAGCCTTGGGAGGTTTGTAACCTCACTCTACAGCAATACATTACCCCACATCTCTAGGGTTAACTCCCTAGACTTGTGAACGAGGGAAAAAAGCAAGCCGGTGGGCAAGCTAAGCCTTGTGTGGCAACCTCAACAACGTGAACGTAACCCGACTGTGTGGCGCGATGAACCACGGGTCAAATCCTTGTCTCACTTGTCCTCCCTTTACTTTGTTGCATATTTGTCTTGTGAGAAAGGGCTTCGACCCGATCTACTTGGTTGCTGGGTTTCTGCCAGCCTTGGCTAGTTTTTACGTGGTATATACGTATTGTAGGAACAAGGGAGAATCACCATCTCACTTGGACACCGCTCACGATTCACCTCGAGTTCACTTTTTGTAAAGTGACCCGCGGCGTGCCGCACTAGGGCAGCGGCGATTGCCCGCCCTGCTGGCCGAGAGAAGTGTTTTCTCTGTCTCTGTCTGTTTTTGTCAGCTTCACGCGGCAGTGCCGCGACTTGACGCGGCAGTGCCGCGCCTCTTGTGTACTGACAGTCTGCAGAAGTTTTTAACAGGTCGATTTTGGGGTTAAGCCTATTCACCCCCCCCCCTCTAGGCTTCCATCAGATCCTACAAGTGGTATCGGAGCTAGGATACTTCGTATACGCTTCACCGCGTGAAGTATGGAGGCGCCGGAGGGTTCGAAGAAAGGAGGCAAGTCCACCATTCCCGTAGAGGAGGTGGAGGCCAGCGGCAGCGAGCTCTCTCTCGGGACAGCTAGCGAGAGCACACCATCAAGGGTGATGCTACCAACCCCGAGAGAAAAGCCGCAAGACAAGCAAGACGAACCGCGAGAAGACAAGAACGAGAAAAGAAGAAGCTAGAAGAGCAAGCTAGCATCAAGCTTGCCGAGAAGCTTCAAAGAAAAGAGCAAAGAAAGATGATTCGTGAGGCAAGAGCTGCTAGGGAGGGCAGCAAGAGAAAAGCTAAGAAAAGAAGAAGAGGCGAGTCAAGTGAGCTATCAAGTAGCTCGACGATGGAGATGATGATATCTCCTACAACAAGAAGAAGAAGAAGGAAAGCAAGAAGGATGAGGGCAGCGTCAACAACAACAAGTTCGCCGCCATATCCTTTAATTATTCTTCTTACTTGACTAACCGCGATAAGAAGTCTTTCATCAATGTACCGGGGAAAGTTGCTCCGTTTTGATGGGACCAACTATGCCAAGTGGAAGCACTTGATGAGAGCCTATCTTAGCGCCCTTCACCCCGGTCTTTGGGAGGTTGTGTGCGAGTGGATTTCAGCCACCCGTGAACCCCAAGGGAGCCGACGAATGAAGAGCTAGCAAACTGCCCACATCAACGGTCAAGCCACAAGCATCCTCCTTAGTGCTCTAGAAGGCAATGAGTACAATAGAGTGATGAATGTCAATGAAGCAAAGAAGATTTGGGACACTCTAGTACTTGCACATGAAGGTGTAGACAAAGTGAAAAAGGCCAAGATTGACTTGTTGAAGGCCAAACTCAACCAGTTTGTAATCCTTGATGGAGAAGGGGCCCAAGAAATGTTTGACCGGTTGATGGTGCTAGTTGGAAAGATTAGAGGATTTGGAGATGAGGATCTAGATGACCACACCGTTGTCAAGATTATGCTTGAGGCATACACACCTAGAAATAACATAGTGGTCACCTTGATTCGTGACAAGAAGAAGTTTGAGCAATTCACTCCAAATGATGTGCTTGGAAGACTGCTCACATATGACATGCAAAAGAGAGGAAGCAAATGAGAGAAGAAAGCTTGGAGAGTTGCAAGCCAAGCTTGAGGGCATCAAGATCAAGGATGTGGCTCTCAAGGCAACCAAGACAAGCAAGCCAAGCTCCTCCAACAACAAGATCAAGGGCAGCAAGCAAGCATCTACAAGTCAAGACAAGGAAATGAAGAAGATGCAAGAAAATATTGATGCAACCTCTTCCTCAAGTGATGATGAAGATGATGGGGCTGATTACAAGAAGATTGATGACATGGCCCTATTTATGAAGAAGTATGGGAAGGGGATGAAGGCAAATGGCTACAAAATGGTGCAAACGAAGATTCCCAAACAAGAAGAAGAGAACATGCTTCAACCGTGGCAGCACCAAACACTTTGTTGCCGATTGCCCACATGAAAACAAGAACAACAAATACAAGAGGGACAATGGCAAAGACAAGAAGCAAGACTACAAGAGAAAGGAAAGAAATGTTGGTGAAGCTCACATCGGCCATGAGTGAGACTCAACAAAAGAGACAAGTGAAGAGGAAGTCCATATTGCAACATTTGCTATGCAAGAGACCTCTACACCCAAGCTCTTCAACAACATGACCGATGATGAGGATGAAGAAGAAAATGACTCCACTCATGTTTGTCTTATGGCCAAGCATGGGAAGGTAAAATCCACACCCAAACCTTCTCCCTCTCTTAGTGATGAATCTAGTGACCTTAGTGAAAGCTCTAGTGAAGATGAATCTAGTGATGATGAAGAATATGCTAGACTCACCAAGAACCTAGATCCCAAAACTAGAGGCTTTCTTGCTCAACTAATGGCGGATTTAGAAATACCCAAGCGGAGTTGGCAACAAGAGATAGTCAACTTGATAGACTTGAAAAACTCTATGTTGACAACAAGGATGCTCTTGTAGCTGAGAGGAGTGAGGTGGCTTCCTTGCAAAAGAGCCTAGCTAATGAGCAAGGAGACCATGCTCTCACAAAAGAAAGCTATGGTTACCCTAAATGGGAAGTATTGTGACTTGCAAGACAAGCACAAAGAGCTTGAAGCTCAATATAGCCTTCTTTGAGAGAGCAACTCACATCTCTCAACCACAAAGGATACTTCTACTCCCTCCACTAGTCAAGGTTGTGGTAAATGCTATAATGTTGATATGAATGTCTATGCCACTAACCTTGCCAACATGAAAAGCAATGGAGAAAGAGATCACTAGGCTCACCGCTTTGGTAAAGAAGGAAGATCAAACCAGCAAGGAAACAAAGAGCAACAAGGTTGTGGCTCCAAAGAAGCCCAACTACATTGATGGGAGAAATCCAAGAATCAAAGATGGACTTGGACACAAGCATGGGAACAAAACCAATGGTCGAAAGGCGATCAATGGTGTTGAATGTGTCAAATTCTTGAGCAAAGGCACGATAGGTATAGAGAGACCCGCACGGCAGCGCCGGACACAAGCCAACCCGAGTGGTTACATGCGCCACACACGGCGGTCTTGAGAGGGCGACGGCGTGCCGCACCCCCAAGAAAAGGGGAAGGTCACCTACACCGCCTCAGCTCGAATAGACCCAAGAAGATGGTCCAAAAGGCTGTGAAGAAAGTCTAGAAGTCGGAGAATCTTGTCCGGCTGTTCCAAAAGGCCACTCCTATCAATGGAAGGCAAAAAGCAAGCAAGTTGGACTCCAATCCTTGCTTTGAAGTGAAGGCAAACAAAGAAGGGGAGGTGTTTGCAAAGTACATGGGCGTGACAAGAAGATTTATCGCAACACTTCCATATGGGTTCCCAAAGTTCTTGTGACTAATGTAAAAGGTCCCAAGAATCTTGGGGACCTAAACTTGTGAACTAAACTTGTTTTGCGGGCATACTCCTCCCCGGTGGGTCAAGTTGGGTGTTTGACAATTTGTACAAATCATATGACCGGAGAAAGGAGTATGTTTTCATCATATTCCCAAACCAATGATGAGAGGAACAACATAAGGTTTGGAAATGATGATGTGAGAAGTGTGATCGGTCTTGGTAATGTTGCTATCACAACCGAGCATAATATTTCGGATGTTTTGCATGTTGATTCGTTGGGATACAATTTGTTGTCGGTCTCACAATTGTGTGAGAAAGGCTACAATTGTCTCTTTATGGATGTTGGTGTGGAAGTCTTTTGCGGGAAGGATTCCTCTGTTGTCTTTACGAGCAAACTCAAGAATAAGCTTTACTTAGTTGATTTCAACAAAAGTGAGGCTAAACTTGATACTTGTCTAATGGTAAAATCTAGCATGGGCTGGTTACGGCATCGCCGTCCTAGCACATGTTGGCATGAGGAACTTGGCCAAACCTGCAGAAAGACAACCACATCATTGGACTAACAAATGTTGATTTTGATAAAGACAGGATATGTGGACCTTGCCAAGCCGGGAAGCAAGTAGGTGCACCTCACCCACCAAAGAGCGTGATGACCACTACTCAACCATTGGAGTTGATACACATGGATCTCTTTGGACCGGTGGCCTACCTTAGCATCGGGGGTAACAAATATGGATTTGTTATTGTTGATGACTACTCCCTTCACACTTGGGCTTTCTTTGTCTTTGATAAGTGTCAGGTACAAGAGAAGGTGAAAACCTTCATCAAGAGGGCACAAAGAGAATTCGATCTCCCCGTCAAGAGAATAAGAAGTGATAATGGGACCGAATTCAAGAACACCCAAGTTGAAGAGTACCTTGATGAAGAGGGCATCAAGCATGAGTTCTCAGCTGCATATACCCCTCAACAAAATGGTGTAGTAGAGAGGAAGAATCGTACACTCATAGAGATGGCAAGGACAATGCTTGATGAGTACAAGACTTCGGACATCTTTTGGTGTGAAGCTATCAACACCGCTTGTCATGCCATCAACTCGCCTCTACCTACACAAGAAACTCAAGAAGACTTCATATGAGCTCTTAACCGGTAACAAGCCTAAGGTGTCATATTTTAGGGTGTTTGGGTGCAAGTGTTTCATATTGAACAAAAGGCCCCGAACCTCTAAATTTGCACCTAAAATTGATGAAGGTTTTCTTCTTGGTTATGGATCAAATGAGCATGCCTATCGTGTTTTCAACCAAACCACCAGTAGGGTTGAAATTACTATAGATGTGACATTTGATGAATCTAATGGCTCTCAAGTAGAGCAAGTTGATCAAAGTGTTGTAGGAAAGGAGGATCCACCATGTGAGGCAATCAAGCAATTGGCTATAGGTGATATAAGACCTCAAGAAGATCAAGCAAATGGAGAGGAGGATCCACCGGTTGTTCTTTGCACAAGATTCCGCCGACGTACTCAATGATCAAGTGCGGACACCCCCTGCTGAAAATGTTCAGCGCGACACAAGGCCATCTACCTCGACAACGACTGATCCACCTACATCACTGTTCAACCACTTGATCTTGCTCCAATTCTTGAAGGCGATGATGAATATGATGAAGATCAAGAAGAAAATGCGTAAGGCGTTGATCACCCACGACTACGACAAACAATTCAACGGGATCACCCCGTTGATAACATCATTGGGAGTCTTCAAAAAGGGAGTTACTACTCGATCTCATCTAGCTGCTTTCTGTCAACATTTTTCTTTTGTTTCATCTTTGGAACCACGTAAAGTAGATGATGCTCTCAAGGATCCGGATTGGGTGTTGGCCATGTAAGAAGAGCTCAACAACTTCAAAAAGAAATAAAGTTTGGGAGTTGGTGGAAAGACCCAAGACAAACATCATTGGCACCAAGTGGGTCTTCCGCAACAAGCAAGATGAAGATGGGTTGGTGACAAGAAACAAGGCAAGATTGGTTGCTCAAGGCTTCACTCAAGTAGAGGGCTTGGACTTGATGAGACTTATGCACCGGTGGCAAGACGAGAAGCAATTCGCATTCTTCTAGCCTTCGCTGCCCATCATGACTTCAAGCTGTACCAAATGGATGTCAAGAGTGCATTCCTCAATGGTCCACTACAAGAGGAAGTGTATGTTGAGCAACCACCCGGTTTTGAAGACCCCAAGTTTCCCAACCACGTCTACAAACTCCATAAGGCTTCTATGGGCTTAAGCAAGCACCTAGAGCATGGTATGAATGCCTTAAGGATTTCTTGCTCAAACAAGGCTTTGAAATAGGCAAAGTGACCCTACTCTCTTCACTCACAAAGTTAGCAATGATATATTTGTATGCCAAATATATGTCGATGACATAATATTTGGTAGCACTAACAATGTGTATGTTGAGCAATTTAGTAGGACTATGACTAAGAGATTTGAGATGTCCATGATGGGTGAGCTAAAAAGTACTTCCTCGGGTTTCAAGTCAAGCAAATGGAGGAAGGGACATTCATTTGCCAAACCAAGTACACCCATGACATGCTAAAGAAGTTTGATATGGCCAAGGCAAAGCCAATCAAAACTCCAATGCCAAGCAATGGACATCTTGATCTTGATGAAGAAGGTCCAGCCGTGGACATGAAGGTATATCGCTCCATGATTGGATCCTTGCTTTACCTTTGTGCATCTAGGCCGGACATAATGCTTAGTGTGTGTATGTGTGCTCGTTTTCAAGCCAATCCAAAGAAATGTCACAATGTGGCGGTTAAGAGAATCTTGAGATATTTAGTACTCACACCTAACCTTGGCTTGTGGTATCCTAAGGGCTCCAAATTCAATCTACTTGGCTATTCGATTCGACTATGCCGGTTGCAAAGTAGATCGAAAAAGCACTTCGGGGACATGTCAATTTTGGACGTTCCTTAGTGTCTTGGAGTTCTAAGAAGCAAAATTGTGTAGCCCTTTCCTCCGCCGAGGCCGAGTATGTTGCGGCCGGTGCATCTTTGTGCTCAACTACTTTGGATGAAGCAAACCTTAAAAGATTACGGATGTCATTTCACAAAGATACCTCTTCTTTGTGACAACGAGAGTGCCATCAAACTCGCAAAATAACCCCTCAGTAGCACACTCTAGAACAAAACACATAGACATCCGTCATCACTTCTTGAGAGACCACGAACTCAAAGGAGATATCGCAATTTGCCATGTGAGCACCGAAAAAGCAACTAGCCGATATCTTCACCAAGCCTCACGATGAGTCAAGGTTTTGTGCTTTATAGTGAACTAAACATTCTCGATTCTCGTAACTTGGTTTGAATTCAAGCACACATGCAATCTGTTTGAGACACTAGATCGACATAGGAAAAGTTTGTGAAAACTTTCATATTGTGTTTCAAAAGGATTTCAAATTCTAATCAAAATTCAATGCCATTGTTCTCATCGGATGATCCATTTACGGCAATGAATTTTGGTGTCTCTATGACCAAGTTTGAGGAGGAATAAGTCAAAAGTGGCAATATATATGCGGGATAGCGGTGCGCTGGTGCGGCGGTCTTGCAAGCGTACCTGCTTGCGGCGGTGTCAGCGTAAACGCAGCGATGCAGCGTCTAGGGTTTCCGACTCGATTTGTCCCAACCGTTTTTGTCAAAACTTTCTTCTTTCCTTTTACGCCCCGACCGTCGGTTCTTCTCATTCTCTTCTCACCCTCTCTCCCTCGCGCTCTCTCTCTCTCGCCAAGCGCCTGAAGGAGGGAACAAAGCCGCTCAAGCTCAAGGCGCCCCCGCGTCTGTGCGATCTCAGGCCGCCGTCGCCCGGCCGATCATCTTCCCGGACTCGGCCGGCCCCTACTCCCTTCTCTTTGAGCAGCTTCTCCTCTTCTCCTCTCAATCCACGAGTTAAGGTAAACCTAACCCTAGCCTTGGGGATCTCTCCCGCCTCGACTGTGCAATGCACAAGATTTGACCATGGATTTAAGCTTTCTATTGATGTATGAGCCTTAGTGAAGTAATCTAGATAGGTGGATTCGTTGGATTTCGTGTTTTAATCACGTAGATGATTTAGGGGAGGGCACGGCTCTACCCCCAAAATAGAACTTGACAGTTCTTAACTGATTCGATCAAGAAATATCCCTCAAATCATCTACTTAATTAAGATAGGAAAGTGACTGAATTCATATATCATTCTCACTTTAGTTCATACTTAAGGTGAATCCATGGGCAACTGTTTCTAAACTTTGAATTTGTATCTGAAATTGTGATAGTTAAGTGACCTGTACCAAGTAGATGCATTAGGAAGTTTATCAAAAATGAATTTAGATGACTTGTGAGCAAGGGGGAGCGGCGGTGCCGCATGCCCGACACGGCGGTGCCGTGCATGCGCCGGCGATCTTGGTGCCTCTGCAAGCAAGCAGCGTGCTGTCAGCAGCCCTAGGCTCGATCCTGGACAGACTTGCCCAAAATCATCAAAATTCATTTTTCTAACCTTCCCCTACTTTGCATAGATTTGATCATTTTACTTCCTATCCTTTACGCTTTCGATCAAAATCTAAATTTTGCATAGATGGACCACGGAAGTGATCCTCATGGCAAGAGAAAGATGAGGGTCAAGGCGGTTGAAAGGAGAGGCGTGGAAGAAAGAACCCGAAAGAGAGGCGGTGGTGGCAGCCATGGGACAATTGGACTCACGAGAGGAGCAACAACAAAGGTATGAGTACACCATTGTGCCCCCGGTGAGCAAGGCACTCCCCGAGCACTGTCGGTATTTGATGACGGCTACATGCAGCAGGTTGAGGGTGTCTTTGAGATGACAGCCCCTGTCAATGATCCTCCTATCCCAATTGTGAGCTACCTCAAGAAGCAGAGAGAGGTGGCAGATGCTAGAGCCTACAATGTCTATGCAGATGAGCGGACAGAGGGGGATTGATGAGAGGTTTTTGGGCTGCATTTCACTCCAACTTCTACACAGACAGTTCTCCTCCACTCCACCAAGAGCAAGATCACGACTATGCACTACATAGATTTTGAGAGGATGGCGGATAAGGAGGAGGATGCCTTCAATGAGGCAATTGAGGCTTGTGACAGGTTTGAGTTGACAGACATCATGTCCTTCAAGCATGATTGGAATGAGGAGATCTTGAGTCAGTTTCATGCCACCTATCGGCCGGGACGGACAAATGACACCATCCAATGGATGACCGACAGGGGGCACTACAGAGTTGACTTTGTCACATTCTGTCAGATACTTAGTTTTGGGGAAGATCACAGGCAGTTTACAGATATACATGAGATTGACCCCATTGAGGCCAAAGTCATCAGGGATTGCTGGGCAGATCCACAGTTGCTTGGAAAGAGAAAGGGGTTGAAGGATTTCTTCTATGTGATGAACAACCTCTGCGGATGCACCATTGATCCTAAGGATGGGGCGGCCTCGATGTGAATGGCTATGCTAGGAATCTGCTTGCCCATTTCAGGAACGATGAAACTTTCAATGTTGGGAAGTTCATTTGGAGGCAGCTAGCTAATGCCATGGATGATGCAAGGAGGAACCTGCCATATGCTCCTTACATTATGTTCATGATTGAGAGGGTCTCTCGAATATCTATCCCAAGGACTTGCTTCCACACGTCTACAACATAGAGAAGACCCATGGCTTGGATGGTGGGAAGACCAAAGTGGCGAGCCAGACCCTCGCCAGAGGCACCTCGGTGCGAGAGAGGACTTGGAGGAGCCCTCCAGCTCTAGGCCCAGGAGACACAGCAAGTCTAGATCCAAGCTGAAGAAATGGATCAAGGCTATATTTGGGCACTACACATATGCATCTCAGCAGACCTATGAGTTGCGCAGAGAGGTGAGGCAGGCTTTCAAGAGTGTCAGGGAGAAGCAAGGACTCCCAGTTCCTCCTTCTATCCCTAGACCACCTCGATCGACCTCCCGTAGCCTCGGCTACCCCAGCCCACCGGCCAGACCGGGATCTCGGATCTACTTGGGAGCTTCTCTCAGCAGCCAGCTCGACGCTCCACTCGTCGCTCCACACAGCCTAGGGTAGCTATTTACGAGGGAGGATGTGGACCACGGCTTCCGGTCGAGGATGATACTAGTGAGGAGTGACTCCGCTCTCACTTCTTCTCTTTTCTATGATCTTTTTTGGTGCTTGACGCCAAAGGGGAGAAAAATTAGAAGAAATGAGGGGGGTCAAACTTTTTTCATACTGGGCCGCTTCGAGGAGGATGTGATGATGCAAAGAAATGTTTCTTGAGTTTAGATTCGTTGAGGAGTAGCTTTGTTAGGTGTGAGTTTGAGAGAAAACTCTACTTTATGTAATAATGCCACCTATGACTTGTTATTTCTCGGATTTGGTCGGGTTGGATGTTTAAACTCGCCTATAATTACCCCTATTTGCTTGTTTAGTCTACATCTCATGTCGTCTATGTTGTGGTTGTTGTTACGTCTATCTCATGCGTGGCGATAGGCGCGGCGATCACCAACCACGGGCGCTGCGCAAAGGCCGCGCACATCAGTGTAGAAGCATAACAATCGTGTATGCTCGATTAAATTACATTTGGCATATGCATCACGAATTTTTGTTATGACACCTTTGAGCACCCCACACAACCATGGATGTAGGGGAGGCCTTGCACACTCTAAATGTATATCTTGACTTTTATGTCAAAGTTGAGAATTCAAATCTCACCTATACATTTAGGGGAGGCCTCACTACACCTAAATATGTGAAATTGACATTTCGTGTCAACCATGAGAATTCAAAACTCAATCACATATTTAGGGGAGGTTCTTACATCCTTGGTCTTCGTAATCTAAGTTTGACTTTACATCTTATGTAAGCTCTAATTTGGTTGTCATCAATCACCAAAAGGGGGGAGATTGTAAGTGCAATCAAGCTCTAAGTGGGTTTTGGCGTTGATGACCACCTAATTAGGGACTAATGAGATTTACTGAAGATGACATGCGGGGAATAAAATATGGAGTTGATGAACAGTCTAAAAGGTACCAAATGAGCTAGATGGTGGTGTTTCCTGGATCAAGGCGTTTAAATTATTTTTTACATTTTGAATCTTGAGTTTAGGAAAAGCCGTACTACTAAGAGAGATCCTAGGATTCTCGGGTACACGTGGACCAAGTGCTCTAAACATCAAATCCGGACACAACACTCAACTCCAAACCCGACCGCCCCGGCTTCTCTACATAGATTCACACCTTTGATGTCGTTGGCGTGGCGCAGCGCGCTTACGCGGCGATGCGCGTGTCGATCGCGGCGATAAGATCAAACTTAAAAATCGCATCGTTGGGCCCCGTGGGGTATAAATACCCATTCTACCCCTCCACAATCGGTTACTGCTCACTCCTTCTCCTTCCTCCTCGCGACGGCCCAGGGAGCACCATTTGCTCTCTCTCTCTCTCTCTCACCTCCATTGAAGTTTCTTGAGCTCCCCACTCAATCCCTCACTTCCCACCACGGATTTTTGAGAGAAAAGGCAGCAAACTTCGATTGGAGGCCGGATCTACGCCTTCCCCACCTTGAAAGAGCATTTGGTTCACGTTTGGCCCGAACCCTAGGGTTCTTTACTCTTGGAGCTTGCTCCTAGACGGCTAGGCGTCGCCCTTGAGCTTGCCCCCTTCGTGTGGCAGCCTTGGGAGGTTTGTAACCTCACTCTACAAAGAATACATTACCCCACATCTCTAGGGTTAACTCCCCTAGACTTGTGAACGAGGGAAAAAGCAAGCCGGTGGGCAAGCTAAGCCTTGTGTGGCAACCTCAACAATGTGGACGTAACCCGGCCCGTGTGGCGCGGTGAACCACGGGTCAAATCCTTGTCTCACTTGTCCTCCCTTTACTTTGTTGCATATTTGTCTTGTGAGAAAGGGCTTCGACCCGATCTACTTGGTTGCTTGGGTTTACGCCAGCCTTTGGCTAGTTTTTACGTGGTATATTGTGTGTAGGAACAAGGGAGAATCACCATCTCACCGGACACAACTCACGATTCACCTCGAGTTCACTTTTGTAAAGTGACCAGCGGCGATGCCACGAGAGGGCGGCAAAGGCCGCCTTTCTCGGCCGAGAGAAGTGTTTTCTCTGTCTCATGCATTTTTTGTCGGTTTCACGCGGCAAAGGCCGCGACTTGACGCCGGGCGGTGCCACGCCTCTTGTGTACGACGATCCGCGAGAGTTTTTAACAGTCGATTTTGGGTTAAGCCTATTCACCCCCCTCTAGGCTTCCATCGGATCCTACAAGTGGACACGCGGGGACGTGCCGGGCGCTCGTCCCTCCGTCCTCCCAACAAAGCCGGAGCACATAGTCGACAGAATGTTCGCTGCCTCGGTCATCGTCATCGTTGGTGATGGGGCGCGGACAAGATTCTGGACAGACTCCTGGCTTCCGGATGGATCGATCTGCGCCACGACGCCAAGCCTGTACCGCTCGGTCGGCGCGAGGAGGCGGCTGCGATCCGTCAAGGATGCCCTCGACGGCGGATGGTGGACCACCGCATCACCGCGTCCCTTTCCATGGCTGGACTCGTGGAGTTTGCCGAGCTCTACCTAAAGTTGCAGGGGATTGAGCTACAACCCGGAACTCCAGACCGTTTCGTCTGGAAGTGGACCGCCTTGGGGGAGTACACCTCGGCCTCGGCATATCGTGCCTTCTTCCACGGATCCACAGAGCTTCTCGGTGCAAAACAACTCTAGCGCACCAAGGCACCGCCCAAGGTCAAGTTCTTCTTCTGGCTTGGGTTGCATGGTCGTCTGTGGACTGCCGACAGACGCATGCGACACGGACTATAGACCATGGCGGACTGCGCCCTGTGCTCACAGCTACCTGAAACCTCCGACCACCTCCTCGCCGCTTGCGTATTCACCAGGGAGGTCTGGCACCGCATACCGCCTTGCCGCCGGATGGGATCACCTTTGCCCGACCGCCGATGACAGCTTGGTACTATGGTGGCTCGCTTCGCGACCGAGAGTCGCCACCTCACTCAGAAAGGGATTCGACTCCCTCGTCCTGTTGGTCTCCTGGAAACATGGAAAGAGAGGAATCGGAGGACCTTCGACAACATCTCGAGGACACCGGCGCAGCTCGTCAAGGCGATCAAGGAGGAGGCGATCGAAAGTGGGTGGCAGCCGGTTACTCACACCTAGCCCTGCTTGCTACGCCAGCAGCTGCCGCGCTCTAGCCTCCCGCACAATTAGTCACACAATTAGTTTAACCAAGGGTCACAACCAAACTGCACCGTCGTTTAAGCCGGCGCCTTTTGTCTAGTGTGCTAAACTCACGCCGGCCAAATGTTTTGGCGGACGTGAGTTCGTGTATGAACTCCCACTTCTCTTAATATAATACGTGCCGCGGTTGCACGATTTCGAAAAAAAAGTTATCAGTTTGATGGAACGGAAAAAACAAATAACATAAAGTGGATAGCATGTATTTTCACAGATTGAAAATAGTAGTTTCAATTAGTGGGGACATAGATAGCTTCTATACTTAATAGGTGATAATGTGGATAGTTTTAGCATTTTTTTAATTAAGGGGTGTTGTGGATAGCTTGCACAAAGAGATTGAAAGTATGTGGACCGATGATTGCATTTTGTTGCCATTTTTGTCACCGGCAAATGATTACAGGTTTGCAGCGGGCAGATCGGGATGGGAGCACACTGCCGGAACACAAAATTTGTACCGGTTCAGGCCCTCGAGAAGAGGTAATACCCTACATCTAGTGTTTATGGTTGTATTGCTTGTGCACCATGCCACCATGCCATATGCATATGCATGATGATCAACTTACCGATCAGGAACTAGTGTTTGTGGTTACGGATACCCATCATACTGATTGGTTTACATATTTCCTAATCGGTCAAAACTAATCCCAACAAACTGACGTATATGCATGTCTATGCCTTTTACTACATAAAATCTTTTTACAAGGCGTTTTCAATTTTTTAACCGTGGCGGTTTTTCAAAAACCGCCATGGTTAATGCCTCAATTAACCGTGGCGTTCATTTTAATTAAAAAGTGGATTAAAAAAACCACCTCCTAAAATATATTAACCGAAGTTGGGCCTCTTAAAATGAACCGCCACGGTTAAAAGGCCATTTTTGAATGTGGGCCTCTTACGATGAACCACCATGAGTGGCCCAATTTGGCCTAGTTATTTCACCAGTGGCCCAATTTGGCCTAGTTATTCTTTCACGTATATATACACGAGGAAACCCAAGGCACTCCCACTCACTCCCTCTCGCGGTGCCCCTCCCCATCCCGTCCCAAGTCTCGATGCTCCTCCCCATCCCAAGTCCCGACGCCCCTCCTGGCCCTCTCCTGACCATGGCGTGGGGCGGCCCGGCCCCTCCCGGTGGCGCGCCCTCTCCTCCCTCGTCTCATCGCCTTGAGGTGGCGCGTCACTCCCTCTCTCTGATGGCGGCGGTCGGCGGTGACAAAAGTGGCGTAGTGCGACGGGGCGGATCTCGTGGCCGGTAGGGCGAGGAGGAGGCCGGATCCGCCATCCACGAGCGCTCCTCCTCAAGCAAGAGGTTGTGGTGGCGCTGCACCCTCTCCCTCTCACACACGGAGCACGAGGTCCAATGGAGAGGCTTCCCCGCAAGCATGGCGGCGTCCCCCCGCGAAAGTGGCGGCGAGATCCAGCGGCGGCGGCGGCGGCGCTACTCCTCTTCCTACCCCTAGAGGACGCTGGGATCGACCTTCCCCAAAGACGGAGGGGGCGGATCCGGCGGCGGGTGCGCGGAGGAGCCAAATCCGGCTACGGTGGCGGCGGTGGCGGCGGCGTCGATCCAGCGGCAGCCCGAGATCCAGGCCCGTTTGGGTTTGGGATGGGCTTTTCTCTTTTTTTTTTTTTTGTTTTCCTATTTTCTTAACCGTGGAGGGCAAAAAAAAAAATACATGGTACCGTGGCCTTTTAGCTCGCCGGGCGGTTGGAAAAACGCCATGATAAATAAAAAGCCGCCCACGGTGTACCGCAGGGCCTTAGCTCGTTGGCGGTTGGAAAAACCGCCATGGTAAATTAAAAAAAAAGCCACGGTTAATCTTTTTCAGTAGTAGTGGTCATGCCACTTTGTCACATTTAGTCCGAGATGACGTTGATAGCTTGAATGTTGATATAGAAATCTAGTGAAGGAATTAAGTGGGAAATGGTGTGGATAGTTTGCATGTTAAGGACATGATGCGGCATTTAGTGGGGAAGGACATGGATAATTTGCATGTTAAGATTGAAAATTAGTGGTGTTTTATGAGGTACTAGGGGTTGTTTGGTTCACACACTCATCCTGCCCTGCCACACTCTCGGGCGTTGGTGGCGACGCCACAACCCCGCGGCGGCCAGAATGGCCGCCACACCCGCCACGCCGCCACCACTAAAAGACAAGCTAATAATAGCAAAACGACAAGACCTTTAGTGTGTGGCAGCCTAACTTTAAGAAGCAACCAAACAGCAGCCAAAGAGTTGTGGCAGCCTAACTTTATTTGTGGCGGCGGCGGCGGCAACCAAACAGCCCCTAAAACTAAAATGATACCCTGCGCATTATAGCGAAACTTTCTTTAGAAATAACAGTTGCTGCATGGGCCGGACATGCATGCTCTTGCGTAACTGAACACAAGCTAGTGGAAGAGTCCAATAAAAACTAATAGAATATTAAATCAAACTGTAAGGTGATAAAAAAGTTAGCATCATGTGGCTGCCTTGTATTTTGATAGATAAAATTATTGGGGATAATGTGCCTTACTACCTGCTCATGTTATCCCACTATCTTCTAAATTAATTAATTTATCTATATACTATTACCCAAGTGAAAGACTTCATGTCGATTCTTATGAGACGTGCTAGAAAAAAAGACAAATCCTGACAATTATCCAAAAAATCAATATCATCTAACCATCAATTATATAGACCCTAATCTTACAACTGAATCTATACTTTTAAAAAATAATATCCACCTCTATATTATTAGAAACAACATTAAGCAATTCCTAAATGTGTTTCTATATTCCACCTATGCCATTCTAATTAAATACAATCTGAGATCAAATATATTCTAAAAATGCTTGCCTCTATAAATATATAAAAACAACTAAATCAAAACATACAGATAATACACACATAATGTATATTTCTATAGCGTAGCAATCATGCACACTACTGGAAACATGATTATCCATATAGGGAAAGTGTGCCCCTATTCATTCACATAGTAATGATACTGACAATTTATTTTAAATTATATCGATACTCCATAATAATAAATTTGTAAGTTGTTATTTCATATATAAATTTGTACAGCTGTACACTTGACAAAACATCTCAGCATATAATGTTCTTTCATAAAGTTATCATAAAGTTATCACTTTAAATAAATTTATTAGTTTAACTGTAACAACTCTTTTTTTTAAAAAAAATAATTGATAAAGTAAATCCAACATCTTGAGCATTGCTGTGCAGAATAAAATGACTATTAATGTCACTATAGTGACTAAGAGTGAAGTCAAGGACCTAAGATCAGTATTTTTAATAAAAACAAAAAAAAAATGAAGGTTCTGAATAAAAGATACAATTTATAAGCTCTAGAATTTCAACTTAAACATGTGAACCAAAAGATTGCAGCAACTAGCAAGATCAAAATTCGAAAGCCAAATCAAGATTAACAACACATAAATTGGAATACTTAAGCTAAAGTTTCACCTAAACAAATATTCAAGAGATATGGAGGTCTAATGCAAAGGGTACAACTATTAATTCGGACGTGGAAAATTATTTATCATAATCAGATAAAGAATGTAAAGTACGTATATACTGTGTTAGAAAACAAATAAAGAGATATAAACTACACAAAGGTAAGTAATTTTGAGTAGTCATTATAGTACTGAATTATTCACGAACTTTTAATACTTAATTACCTCAGGACATATGATGGATCTGATTAACCAGCAGCTCGATCGACTTGTAAGGTTTATGTAGCACTAGCTAGATAAATCTTGTGCAATAATAATGCTTCAGCTGACTGCCTTCATTTCATTTGGAAGCCAATGAAGTGCCATGATATAGTGACTGCAGATACGTACATAGCTATAGCTGCATGCAGTCGATGAGTTGTTCCGGCCATACGTTTGGATTACAGGTCGATCTAACCCATCGCTTAGTCAGATGCCTGGTCCAGATCAAGACACAAACATGGAACTAGTTAAGAACAATTATTCCTGCTGTACGTACCATCACACTGCATGCATGCATCGAAATTTTGTGGTATCATATCTATATCCAGCTAGCTTCAGAAAGATTGATTTCCATGCGTTGTGAACATCCTCCATATATATAATATAAACATTGCAAATGGACGTATACTATTTCAATTGTAAAGGAGTAGACATTTGACAAACCTCAGTTCGAGCTGAATTATTGGCACTAGCGGCGAGTAGGAGAACTGGAAGAATTGACCTGAAAGACTGAACCGATCAACGATGGATGGAAGTTTGTGTGTGTGTGTGTGTGTGTGTGTGTGAGAGAGAGAGAGAGAGAGAGAGAGAGAGAGAGAGGCGATGCCTGAGGATCCCAATACAAGATGAATGGTTGCAAAGTAAATGGCCGGCTGTCCAAATGAACCAACTTTGCCCACTTTTGGCAAAAATATGATACGCAAGCATGCAGTGTAGGATGCTTGTTTTGTGGCCATCATATCCATATATCAGATGATTCCTTGCTTTCATCGGCAGCATGCAGGATTCGATCATTTTTCTAAAGGTAAAGAAAGGTTAAAGAGAGGAAGCATATGGCTTACCATAGCCACCAGTATTCAGTAAAAGTCGATGTACTAAAGCACAAGGCTGTCTGGTGTGCAACTGCTAATAACGTCTGGCGGCACTGACTTTAATTTAGTTTTTGTGGTCCTTTCGTTTCTGTTCTTTACTTGGATGACACACAAAGCAAAGCACAAAGTAAATAAAGGCAAAACAAAAAGCAACAAAGAACGCAACAAAAAAAAACGATGCAACGAAGAACGCAAGCAAGTAAGCACGGTATCACGGTTCCTTATTGACAGCAGATTGCTCAATTTCTCTACGGTAGTTATTACAATTACTATTACACAATTTTTGTGTAAGCAAAGCAGATGATTGCAAAATTGTAGCCATTTTTAATCAAAACGGAAACAACATGATCGGTTGTGCAGGCTCCAGAGGCGCGTGACCTCCTGCTGCAGGTCGTCCCAGTGGATGACCTGGGGCCCCCCTCAACCTCGCTGGCCCGACACGAGCACCCAGCCATCGTCATCCTCCTCCTCCTCCTCCTCCTCCGGCGGGTGCGGACTGCGAGGAGGCAGGGAAAGCGGAGGGTCAGGTGCGGCGGACGGCGGCCGGTCCTCCCAATCACCGCGGATCATGACCGCGGGTGAGAGGTTGTTAGCAACCCCGAGCGGCAATTCGATAACACCGCGAAGAATCTCGTTAACACCGATACAGATTACAAGTTCATCGGCCGACAAGGCGGTTCTCTCCTCCTCTCCCCTCTGCTTCTAACTTGTTTCTCAAGATGATAGATGATTCCCGGTGCTTTCGCTGCCTCTCGCTTTAACCGGACGCCACCTCGGCGGCCGGCGGGCCGATGCCCACTCACGGGCCTTGGACTCTGCGATTCTCTCGGCGGGCCCTCTTACTTCTTACGTCTTGGTGGGCCTCGGCTTGGGCTTCATCGGGTAGCTTGGCATGGGGCGCCGACATCCCCTCCCCTTGGGAGCCGGCGTGTCCCCACGCCGGGGCGGCCGAGAACTCTTGGCGCCACCGGCCTCCGCGTCTTCCCACGTAGCGGTGACGCGTCCATGCCGGACCACTTGATCGGGAGGCGGGGGACGGGGCCATCACGTCGGTGGTGTAGGCGACGCTGTAGAACGGCCGGTGTACTCGAGCTCGTCGTCGTCCGATGGTAGGGACCGGGCGATGGAGATCTTGGGTGACGGCGCCGGCTTGAGCGGGACACGTGGAAGACGGGATGGATCACGGATGATGGAGGTAGCTCCAGCTTGTATGCCACCGAGCCGACGCGCGCGAGGATCTTGTACGGCCCGTAGTAGCGGAAGGAGAGCTTCTGGTGGGCGCGCGGCGCGAGTGATGACCGGACGTAGGGCTGGAGCTTGAGGTGAACGAGGTCGCCGATTTGGAATGAGCGCTCCGACCGATGCTTGTCGGCTTGCTTCTTCATGCGTAGTTGAGCCCGCTGGAGGTGTTGGCGGACGGCGTCGAGCATCGTGGGGGCACGGGCCGCCAACGATGCCTCCCGGTCGAGAGGCGATGTGATCGACTTGGCGCACAAGCCGAAGTGACGAGGAGTGTGGCCGTAGACGATCTCGAACGGAGTCTTGTTCGTGGCCGAGTGCCAACTGGTGTTGTACCAGAACTCGGCCAGAGGAATCCACTTGAGCCATTGTCGTGGGCACGAGGTGACGAAGCACCGGAGGAACGTTCGAGGCACCGGTTTACACGCTCCGTCCGTCGGCCGGACTCGGGTGGTACGCCGTGCTCATCGACGGGTCACTGCGCAACACGAAACAACTCTTTACAAAGATTCTCGGTGAAGATGCGATCACGATCGCCGACGATACTTTCGGGCAAGCCATGAAGGCGATAGAAATTGTCCAGGAAAGCTTGAGCCACTTGCTGCGCCGTGAAAGGATGGAGCAGAGGGATGAAGTGTGAGTATTTACTTGAACTTGTCCACAATTACCATCGGGCGGTTGCTGACCGGATGCTGGAAGTCCTTCGATGAAATCCATCGTGATGATCCGCTATGACTCATAAGGTATCGGCAAGGAGAAAGCGGACACGGGTATCGGGATCTATCCCGGCTTGGCTTGAGTGCGCAGGCGCACAAGCGAGAGACATAACGCTTGACATCGATTTGAGTCCTCGCCACGCAAAAAGCTTAAGGACGCCGGTGACACCGGAACGCCAGAGTGGCCACCAATTGGGGAGTCATGAAGAGCCGAGATGATACGTTCCTCAAGCCCGGGTTATCGCCAATCCAAATACGACCCTTGAAGCGAAGCAAACCGTCCCGAGAGAGTATACGGTGGGTGGCCATCGGGTGTCACTGCTAACTCTTGAAGGAGCTTGATTGCGTTGGGATCAGACTGGTAACCCCTTGCCACTTCTGCCAACCAGGATGGTGTAGCGGATGACACAGCGTTGAGCTGGGCAGATGGAGCTGGATGGCGGGACAATGCATCAGCTGCTGTGTTGGACACCCCCGGTTTGTAAACCACCCGGTACTGCAGTCCCACTAGCTTGGTGTATAGTTTCTGTTGCCAAGTAGTGTGGAGGCGCTGGTCGGTGATGTGAACCAAGCTTCGCTGATCAGTGAAGATGACAAATTCGGCATGCTGCAAATATGAACGCCATTGATCGATAGCCACCAACACTGCCAAGTACTCCTTTTCGTACGTGGAGAGCCCTTTTGTGCGGGGGCCCAGCGCCTTGATGACAAACGCTAGAGGATGACCTTCTTGTAGTCGAACTGCTCCCACACCGGAATCACTGGCATCGGTTTGCAGTTGGAACGGTTTAGAGAAATCCGGGAGGGACAACACTGGTGCAGACATGAGCGCATGCTTGAGAGCTTCGAATGCCGAAGTGTGGGCGCCGGTCCGAGATGAAAAAGAACACCTTTCTTCGAAGCTCGGTCACCGGACAAGGCTATCACGGCAAAATTTCGACGAATTTCGGTAATAGCCGGCAAGTCCAAGGAAACTAGCGCAAGAACGCCATATCCACAGCAACGGCCAAGCTTGGATGTCGCGGATCTTCTTTGGCTCAGTCGAGACACCCTGAACGCTGATGACGTGTCCCAGATATGAAATACTTTGTTGGGCGAAGCGGCACTTGGAAAGCTTGACTTGCCAATGGTCGCGAGAAAGCAGTGTCAGCACCTCTCGGAGATGTTGAACATGTTCTTCCGTGGAGCGCATCGTAAACCAGGATGTCGTCGAAGAACACGATGGCACACTTGCGTAGCAAAGAGAGGAGCGTGGCATTCATCGCACCTTGAAACGTGTTGGGAGCTCCCCGTTAATCCGAACGACATCACGGTGAATTCAAAGTGGCCCCAATGTGTTTGAAAAGTCTGTCTTGGTTCTTCACCAGCGCGCCAGCGGATTTGGTTGAATCCCGCTCGAAGGTCCAAAACAGAGAACCATGAAGAACCCGAGCTCGTCCCAAGAACTCATCCACGACGGAATTGGGAATTTTGATTTGACTCAAAGGCGTTAAGCATGCGGTAATCGACGCTGAGAATCGCCACCCTCCATCTTTCTTGCGGACCGGAAGAACAGGTGACGAGAACGCACTCTTGCTTGGCTGAATGAGACCCGATCGCAAAGATTTCGGTGACTTGAGTCTCAATCTCCGCCTTGAGAGCGGATTGTAACGGTAGGGGCGCCGCGGTGGCGGGTTGGCGCCGGCTACCAACGGAATTGTGTGATCACACGAGCACCGAGGGGCAACTCCTTGGGCTCGGCAAACACTGAAGCAAACTCATCTAGGAGCTCTTGGATCATTGGTGGAACCGGTGTAGTATCTGTGGGTAGAGCGTCACTGGCAATGTGGTTCAGCTGAGCATGTAACTGGATCAGAATTGATACCCTGTAAGGGAGCTTGAGATGAACCGTAGGGAATCAACATCCACTTGTTGGACCAATCCACTTGCATAGGTGAGAATACTTCGAGCCAATCCATTCCAATGATCAGGTCATATGTCCCCAAGGGCAGAATCTTCAGATTTGAATGGAACTCACAACCTTGTACAGTCCACACAGCCATGTGTATTTCTTGAAGCATCGGATGGATGGCGCCGCCGTCGCCACTTTGACGAATCTTGAGTACGGGCGGCTCGGCGACTAGGAAGATTTGTCGCAACAAAGAAGATGATAAATGAGTGGCTACTCCCCGAGTCGATCAGAATCGATACTGTGTTGTCCTGAACTTTGCCCTGAAGCTGCATAGTCTTTGGGGACGACGAGGGTGAATCGGAGGCGGAGACAACTCAAAGATTTGATGAGTGGGCTGTTCCTCGGTGGCACTTCTTGCTCGGTTGGCACCTCGTCATCGCCGAACGCATCTTGACAAGCATGCCAGGCCTCTTGCGCCGCGTGAAGTCGCATTGTTGGGCACACTTGTGGCCGGGCTGCCAGCGTTAACCACGGCGCATGCACAAGCCTTTGCGGTAGGTGCGCAGCTTCGCAGCTTCGCCGATGGCTTGCCGTGGCGCCACACGGTTGGCCTCGGCTCCTCGCTTCCTCAGCCGCAGGTGCCCCACCAGACGAGCGGGAGCCAACGACGATTGGTGAGCACTCCCGGCGGTGGCAACTTGCTCGTGTCCCGAGGTGCTCGACGATAGTCCCGCCTCCTTGAGGGCTCCACTGCTTCTTCCTGTAAGAGAGCCAAGGTGCAAGCAGTATCCAAATCGGGGGGTCTTTGAACCAAAATTGCAGAGCGCAAATCATCTCGGAGACCATCAATGAAACGTTGCACATAGGATAGGTGATCTGGGTTTGGTGTATAGGGCCGAGAGTCGTTCGACTAAATCGATGTAGCGATCGACATAGTCTTTAACAGTCGATGTCATGCGGATGTGGAAGAGTTGTCGGACTAGGAGCTCGTGTTGGTCTCGACAGAAGCGCTCGCGCACCATGCGACAGAAATTTGGCCAGTCTTGGGAGGCAATTTTGTGTTCGACCGACCGAACCATCGCTTTGCGGCGCCCTCGGTTGCATGGTGGAGCACTTGCACCCAAACGGTGGGATGGACCCCCGCACATCATGAAATAGTTGTGTGCACAGGTGATCCAATATCGGGGTCTTCCCCATCGAACTTGGGAAATTGCATTTTGGGTAGGTGGCCGAGATTTGGGTTTGAGCTATGGTGTGGATGGCTGGGGTAATTGTTCTGAAGATTGGGGAAATTTTGGATGGGCTGCTGACTGGAGAATTGGTAGGGAGGGAAGGGATCGGGTGGGTTTGGGTGATTTGCTGAGTATCGGTAAGGCATTTGGGGCGTGTAATTGTAGTGCTGGTCTAAGGAATTGGTGAAGGGTGGAGGTTTGGGTTCAGTGGTAAACTCAGGAGGACGAACGCTGAATCCAAATTCACCAGGTTTCGGGGGAAAGAGCGTACCCTTGGCCGGGCACGGCTCCATGGTCGTCACCGAACCATAGGCCGGAACCCGTGTAGTCGATGCATAGCGGTGCCCGTAGGGCCGATCGTCGGTGACGCCTGCAGGTGGGCGCATGGTCGACGATCCAGTCCACACCGGCATCCCGGTGTAGGGCGGCGCAGAACTTCGGTGGTGCGGCGGATGTGGCGGATGTCATGGTGCACGCCGTCGATGTCGGGCCTCGGTCGCGGCCTTCAGTCGCGAGCCGGTCGCGGACTCCAGCGCCTCCAAACCGCCTTTCGTCCGTCCCGTCGACCTCACGGGAAGCTTCGAGGTCGGCGGTGCGGCGCTCCGGATCCGAGATGTGCCCCTCGGTAGCCGCCCGGTTAATCGGCTACCACCGCCGCCGTGTCGGGAGAGGTTGTAGGCCTCGGCCGGCGCGAGGCGAACGTCGGCGTTGTGGTTGTGGTTGGCCTGTGCCGTCTCGCCTCGTCGACGCGCGTCCCTCCGCCAAGCGTCGTGGACCGGCGCGCCTTGCTCCGCCTCCACGACGGACGTCGCGGCGTGTCGAGCTCGCCCCTTACCTCTCCCGGTGGCGCTGATCCATGTCGTCGGCCGCTTCTCGGGCGCTCGAAAGACGCATCCACCGCTCGAAAGCTTCGCGAGCACCACCAGTCCATGGCGCTTTGAGCTCGACGGAATCGCGTGTAGTGTGGATGGGTCGCCGCCGAAGACGAATCCAGCCACCCGCCGGATCACCGAGCTGATACCGGATGTTAGCAACCCGAACGACGAATTACGATAACACACGAAGAATCTCGTTAACACCGATACAGACACAAGTTCATCGGCCGACGAGGCCGGTTCTCTCCCTCCCCTCTCTCTCGCTTCTAACTTGTTTCTCAAGATGATAGATGATTCCCGTGCTCGGCTGCCTCTCGCTTTTAACCGGACGCCACCTCCGGCCGGATCGACGGGCGCCCCCACTCCGGGCCTTGGACTCGCGATTCTCTCGGCGGGCCCTCTTACTTCTTCTATCTTGGTGGGCCTCGGCTTGGGCTTCATCGGGTAGCTTGGCATTGGGAGCGCGACAGAGGTCGGGGGCTCGTGGCATGGGCGGGGTTAGTGGCTCGTGGCCTTGTCGTAGCGTTTGGAGGCGCTCGTGTGGTAGGGCCGGTCGTAGGGGAGCGGGAGCGGGAGCGGGAGCGGGAGCAGGGAGCGGGAGATGTGCCATCGCTTCCTTCTCCGGCGAGTGGCGGTGACCGCTTTTCGGTTTGGTTTGGTTTGTCTCGGCCTTTGGGACCTTGTTACAATGAGGAAGCGGGCTTAGGGCCCATTATCTTATTTGGGCGGAGTCTTCGGCTGACTTGGGCTGGGCCCAACTCAGCCACACAGGCCTAGCCTTTTTCACAATTTTAAGGCTTTGTATTTGTATTGCTCTATCACAATTCACAACGTTGATTTTCATAGGTTAAGGCAAGTTTGGCACAACACCTCTCCGAATGTTTCTCAGGAAAAAAAACAGGCTCCTAATTTGTTACAAGAGGATTCTAAGAACTCTTACCAAATAGATAAAATGTAATTGGATCCAGATGAGAGCTGATGAGAATGACTTCTCTCTATTTGCACTGCGAGCTAGTAGAAGCTAAAAAGAGCATTCTCTACGGCTTCCCGTTCAATTACCAAGTTGGCATTAGAATCACTTCTCTCCTACTCTCCGGTCTCCACTAGAATCACTCCACCAATAGAGAATCAATCAAGAAGCAAAGCTCAAAAGTTCCACCAAACTAGTCGGTTGGCCCGGCCTTTCTACCTCGCTCGCTCAGCTATTGAGATGATGTTTTGATCCGTCACGTTGTCACTACTTGCCTCCTTTTTAGATTCAACAACCAGTTTAAAAAGTTGATATATAACTAAATAAGGAAGGAGTATGTGTGTTTTAAAATGCATGTCACATGGCAAACAAGGCTACTGGGTCATTTCTTATCTTACATTGAATTGCTTTTATCTTGTTAGCCCTACTACACTTAAACCAGATTCAAGCAAAAGTCAATCAATATAATTAATATCTTTTTTTGACGTACTCACTCCGTCCCAGAAAACATGCAACTATGGGAAGTGTGTTAGCCAAACTTTCTCAACTTTGACTACATTTATAGAAAATACATGCAATATTTATATCTCTAAAAAAATTATTAAAAACTAGACTTAAACATCTTACCGATGATACTAATTACTTAGTATAAATATTTACATATTTTAATATATAACTACCAACAGTTTGAAAATGTTGACTTCTCGGGAAGCAAGAATTACATGTTTCCTGGGCATGGGGGAGTATAATTAATCAATGTGACACATGACGATGAGGCGAGATGACGCACATGTTGTCTGTGTGTGGGGTGTCATGTTTAGAATATGTTTTGACCACACAACTTATTCCAAACCATTTCACACACACCCCCATAGAGAGCATCAATGCACTTATAAAATCTCGTTAAATTACCTTTTTAAATCCTGAGTATAAGCGTACGTCAACCCTGCTCAAATCGATCAAAACTAGCGTCATACTTCTATTGGCTGCTCACCATTCAAGGCACTCTATGGTGTGGAACCCAATTTGGGCCTTTCCATTTCTCCACTCATCTCAACACCTGCTCCAGTGGCCGAGGTGATTGAACACAGGAGCTTCACCTACAGGCAAATGACAGATAAGCACAGAACTGATGTTCGGTTTGAGATTGGTCACAAAGTGCTACTTAAGCTCCAACCTTATACTCAATCTTCAGTGGCAAATCGACCATACCCAAAGCTGTCATACAAGTACTTTGGACCTTATACCATCCTGGATCGAGTAGGCAAGGTGGCCTATCGTCTGGATCTCCCTGCTGACAGTAAGATTCATAATGTTTTTTCATGTTTCACAGCTCAAGGCATTCGTGGCTGATCACACACCCAGCTACTCGAAGTTGCCCCAAATCACTGATCTGGAAGTAGCTCAAGCAGTACCGAAAGCATCATGGATCGTCGTCTGGTGAAGTGTGGTAACAAAAGCCATCCCTCAAGTTCTCATCAAATAGGATCGCCTTCCAAGTCTATCAGCAACATGGGAGGACTACTACGTGATACATCAGCGCTACCCCGACGCACCTGCTTGGGGGCAAGCAGAACCTTCAGCGGGGGGAGTTGTTAGGACCCTAGACGTCAAGGAGTGAGAGATGGCGTACTGGCGATTTATGTTTATGCCTATGTAACACGTTTCATTTTACTTCTGTCTATGACATGTGGGCCACGGGCCAGGCCAGCTTATATACCCTGCTGTAAGCCATATAGAAAACTATGATTAAATTGAAATTGAAACTTGATTCGGTTTGAGGACAGGTTCCTCTGCCGGTCGCTCTCTCGATCCCCTCCTTATCTACCTCACGTCATGGCGGTGATCGCCTGCGGCTGTCACACCCTGATTTCTAAAGGAAGACCAGAGTTGCCATATGTGTGCCCAGGAAGTCCACACATACAACACAGAATGCAGAAATATCAGAATACAATGTAATATAGCGGAAACATATAAAAAACAACACTTGCAAACATCGGAGTAACGCGGAACGGTAGCTAAGACTTCACTTCCGGGCTCCATCACAGCAGGGACTGTTGGATCGGGGCTCCGTCGTCAAGCACTGTTGACCAACTTCTTGCATCTTCATAACATCTTTTATCCTTTTTCCGAGCAGCACCTTACTACGAGACACCTGGGGTGTGGGGGGTAATAGCAAGGGTGAGTCCATGTCGAACTTCGGCAAATGGAGCGGAAACTATATGATATGCAAGGCTTAAAACAAGGTAAAAAGGCGACACGATTGTACTGCAGGTAGCTCTTTTAATCTTGGTTCATTTTAAAGAACAACATATTACTAATCATTGGTTGTAAAGCACAAACCCTTAATTAAGGTTCAAGTAAACTTTAGGTTGTTTTCAAAAGAGTAGTTATCATCTTGTAAAACACTTGAGGAGATCCACCTCAAGCAACACGGGGGAAGTCCATCCGCCCAACACGAGGTTCCAACCTCGCCAACATCACCATCATTTCCAAAAGAGAGTAACTTCTAATCATGTGAGAGCTACGGGCGCTCATGACCGTGAGCACGGCTAGTATACCGTTTGATCAAACTCGCGTAGAGATGTGCACTTTCACTTCAGGTCGTGATTCCCATTTGCCCGGGTTTGCAAGTCCCAAAACTCTTCCAAGGAGAGCGGGCGGGGAACCACTACGAGACCTTTCCGCGGTATTGAAATAGAGTTTCAATCGTCGGGGCGAAACTCAGCGTGGGCGTCCCCGATAAAAGTCCACGGATCTACCTGCACTCCATACTACAAACCTCGAGCCCCGGACGCCATCCCAGTGGAAAGATCCACTCTACAGCAAGGGACCTGATAATTAGTCAAGCCAGAGCCCATTAGGTCCTGAAGTTGCACTGTTGTCCCAAGTGGCCGTCCACGAACCGGACCTTAGGGAGAGAAGACACGGATGCCTCTGGCAAACCAGACACACTACAGCAATCCGGTCAACCCTTTGAACCCACAACCACGATGCATCCCGCATCCAACATCTCCAACCATGGCCGCAACCATGAAACATCTCCAAGATCATAATTATAGAAGCATTTTAATATCATTAACAAAGGTGAGTAGATGAGCGAAGCAGACTAAGCAAAGCAGTCTATCTACCCATAAACCCCCAAAATAGGTAATCTTTTGGATGATGGTGGCTAGTCGATCCTTGGGGTTCGCATAATTAAGACACATGCATGAATAGTAAACATTGCATTAATGTGAATAGGATCAAAATGGTCAAATGGTGCCTGCATGTGACAGAACCTCCTAATTACTGGGCCCAACTGCACCGGTCATTGTCCCAAAGACCTCTGATAACATCGGATGCACCCAATAACTTAAGAAGCCTGTAGAGTGTCATCGGAAACCCCGATTACACCACTCATACCAGGATCAACAAAGGAGTAGCTACAACATTACAACGTTTGTTATAAAAATATAGATCGAGTCTTTGAAAGAATAATAATAACATTAATTTTACAAAATGTGAATGAGTTATATTTGAGTAAAATTAACTTAATTAATTTGCGGAAGCCGAGTAGACTAGAAGACAACCAGATCATGTCGTGCCCACCGACATAACCTTGGTTAATAGCACGAGTCAGCACCTGCAACAAGGGTTAACAAACCCTGAGTACGGGAGTACTCAATAAGACTTAACCGTCAAAGAAAGAGGGGAAGACTTAGGAATGCAGGCTTAGGGGAAACAAGGAAAGGTTTTAGCAAGAATCAAGGACTCATTTTGCAGAAAAGCTTACTAATAATGAATCCTTACTTTCAATATTTTAATCTAAATTAATATCTCACCTACTCTAGGTGATCCTACACTAGAGCAAACACTTCTTAAACATTCCATCTTACTTTCTTATTCCTTCATAGATTCCATTTGTTAACTACAATGAAGGTGCGAGGATCAAGTCTCCTTTTCTCGTGGAGCCAACGCCGATTCGAACCGCTTACAACCAACTTGGGGATACCTCACCACACGACATATGTAGAACTTAAACTTGCATATGTCAACCCTCACTTGGATCATCAAAAACAGGACCACGCGTCCTCATACGCCACCCGAGAGTACCATACACCTCCAATCCGGGACTTTAACCCACGAGGGTAACATGTACTCCCGCCATCTCTCCACTCCGGTCTTGCGGTTTATGCGTTCCGATTTGGCACACCTCCGAGATCTCGGGCTTCTTGGAGCATGTGGCCGGTATAACAAGTTCTTGATCCAAGGGCCAGATAACGGGCCGGTCCTTAATCGACAAGCCGGAAACACTACACGAGACTCCATTCTCGATTGCAAGTTACCCGACCGGTCTCAATTTCAATACCATATCCCAAAGATGGTTTCATCATATAACATTCTTGTTTATCAAATGCCCATTCGGGCCATCACTAAAGATTTGTCATATTTTGACTCAAAAGTCTAACTAATTAAGCATGGCTAAGCATTTCTAAGCATTTTTACCAAAACGGGTTTGCCAAGGTAGATATCAAAATAATCAAGGATAACAATGCAGCAATTAGGTTATCACTCAACTCCTAATTACTTATGTAACACCCGATTTTAAGAACAAAACTAGATGAAGCTATATGTGAGCCCTGGAAGTCAAATCTCACATATAGATTACAAATAAATGGTTGTATCAATTCACAATGCTTAAAATATAACGAACATAATATAAAAATAAATAACCTCGGTTAGCGACAGACAGGGAAAGACTTTTCAATCTTACGGTGTAGACTCCACGAGGGACCGACCGACCGTTGATCACAAGCCTAACTTCTTCCCGAGGTGAGGGGAAAATAGCAAGGGTGAGTCCATGTCGAACTCCGCAAGCATAACATGGGGTTATGAGGCTCAAAAGGCTTGACAATTGGTTTAAGCTGCGGTAAGCATTTTAGTAAGTCAAAGTTTTAGCATTTAATTAGCAATAAGTTATGCTTAACCCATTAACCCACATTATCATCATAATTATATCGTTCACATGACGGTCCATTGTCATCGTTCAGTTCAACATCATCATCATCATCTCATGTCCATGTCTCAGTATCATCTCTATTCTCGTAATGTCTCCAAGGCCGTTCATGACCGCGAACACGGCTGACATGTCGGTTTTAGTTAACTTCTGCAAGAGAGGTGTACACTTTCACTACGGGTCATGGTTTCCATCAGAGTAGGTTCGTGACTCCCTAACCAAATGAAGACCATATAAAGTCGCTCAAAGACCCTCCTAACAATATTGAATGGCCAACAGCTACAACCCCGTTTCTCCCAATTACGGCAAACCACCAACAAAGTTAGGTAAAACCCTTGAGCAACTAGAGTCAGAGCCATGTGACCCCCATAGCTGTACTGTATATCCCGGATGATCACGACAGATAAGTCCTTACGGAGAGTCCAGAGCGTCATGTAAAAGCATGAGCCCGACCACGAAGTCATGTTGCCAACATTCAAGTCTTAACCATCATATCATATATTCATTCATATCATAATTATTTATGTAGAGCACTAGCAAGAACTACCCATATGCAATAACCCATAGGATTCAATGAACAAGATAACAACTGGCTAGGATGTTCTTAAGGTTGGCAAATTAGACACATGCATATGATTAGGTGATTAATAGTGAATAGGTAACAAGGATAGTCCCATGCTATACTTGCCTTAATATCGATCCTTCTTCAATTCCAAAGCTCCATGAGAAATCCTTTTTGAATGTCAACTTCTTCTTGATTACGGTCTTCTTCGAGATCGACAACATAAAGCTCAGCAATCTACTCGACTCCAATCGGCTTGAGACAAACATATGGATCCAATCATGCATGACAAACAAGACTACCATTAGAACAGTACACCAATAGTGGAAAAACAGTTTGAAAAGCTTATAAAACTATTCTACACGTCACTACGATCACACGAGACGTAAAGATCACCGAAATCGGAGCTAGAACGGAGAAGTTACGCAATTTACGAGTTTCACATGAATAAAATAATAAATTAAATATAAGCTCATAAAAAAATAATGACAACACGATACAAGGAATAAAGAATAATACGCAGCTGCAAGGAACAGCTATAATTGGTTGAATGGATAGTAAATATCGATGCAAAGTGCATGGAGTCGAAAGATAGATATATATTGTAGAAGAATATAATATCAAAGGTGATTAGCCGATGACAACACCGGCGGCCAGGGAAGACGTGTATGCGCGACGTCGCATACAGAAGAATACGTGGATTAGTTGCATGCTAAATCGATTAAGATTTGATAAGATAATAGCAATATGAGCATATCTACGTAGACTCAATGACAGCCCATGTATATGAAAGATGCAATTTCCTTGATTGGGAAATAAATGATGATTTATGATGCATGACATACACATGACATCACCATAAATTTTAATCAATAGAATAATGTGGCAATGAACTAATGTGGCCACGTACTGACCTTCACTTATCATGGGGCACACGCAGCCGGTCTTCACGAAGATGTGAGCTCGGCTTCAAAGATGGCATCGGCGGCACGCAACAGTGCAGCAAGGGAGGCGAGGTAGATGGAGCTGTGACGGGGATGAGAGCCGGCGATGCGTGGATGGCAACCAGTGGTGGCGCACGGTTGTTTCAGATGCCGATGGGACAGACTTGGATGATACAACAGCCTCGTAGGAAGATACATATTTGTAGGAAGAAAAACTCTCCACGTTACATCAACTAGCAATATGGTGCTAATTGATGTTGTAGTCTTCACCTTACTAACGGGCCTAAATAATCATTAAGCCCATTGATAAATAAATCCATAGGCCTATATTTTATTATTTTCGAAATTAATTAATTTCATTGATAAAATAATTCTAGAAAAGTCCAGAATTATTATTTAAGCTGCGAAGAATGCTCAAAGCTTCAAGATTTAGGGAAAATTCTCGAGAGACAATATAGAACATGAGAAACCCAAACAAAATATTTGGAGCTCATGATAGAATAATTTGGAGCATCTAAAACAAAATAGATTATGCTCACCAACATGTGGAAACAAGTTCAAGAAAAAGTCACGGAGATTCTTGAAAAGTTTCTAGAGATTGATTGACGGAGGAAATGTTCTGATTTGGATTGCAAAGAAAAGATTCTATGGAGCTTCCAATGAAAGCTTGGACAGAAAAACAAGGAATTTAATTGTAGAAATAAAGGCGTGCCGAGGAAGAGGGAGACCGAGCCTTCAGGCGAAAATGAGAGAAATGGCCAGCGGGCCGAAGGATCAACGACAACAGGCCGACGGCCAAAATTGCCAGGAAAGAGTGAAGGGGAAGAAAACCTTTTTCTTTTATTTGAACCATTTTCAAATTCTTTTCAAATCAATTTGAATTCTTTTTGCAAATTTGATCAAATCCAAACAATACAAAAATAACTGCAGCAGCATGAGTGCACAAACATGTATCTAGCCTTATGATGGATTTTAATTAAATGAAAATTATTAATTTTCCTACATTTCATGAACACAAAAATACATAAATAAATCATTTTAGCTCTATTCTCAAAAAGTTCAAAAATTTGGGGTGTTACAAATCTACCCCTTAAGATGAATCTCGTCGAGATTCGGAAGCTACTGATCAAAGAGATAGAGATACTCTGTCTTTGAATCTTCATCGCTTCTCGAGTAGTTCCATTTTCTCGGTGATAATTTATTTCGCTCATCCTCGGGTTATTACTCCAAGTGATTTGCTGAACTAATTCCAACAAGTATTTCAACAACTCTTAATGACTTCATCGGACCCAGTGACTTCCAACTATAAGCCCACTTGTCTGGTGCTAGCTTCCTCTTCACACTCATGTTCTTCAAGATAAACCGAGAGAAATAAGCACAAGAGACCAATTCACTACCCCCCTTAAGATAACATCGACCAGGGACACTAGGGAGTAGCTTTCATATCCTTTTAAGTACCTTAACCATCATATAGGCCTTCTAGTTGGACATCATAACTCTCTTTATCCAAGTAGCTTTATTAATTACCAACCTAATACTATTACTCTTCTTAAGTTCCACACACATATAAGTTGATCCTGGCCTAGTGTCATTCAAACCTTGTTAGTAATAACTATCCTTTACTAAGACATCGAAAACAACATTTTCCTCACCCATATGAAAACATATTTCCTCGTCATGTATTTGTGGTCACTTTAATCCAATAAGAATGTCACCTGCTCATAACCAACTTAGTGATGACATCCTTTGTGAATCTTTTATCCCAAAGTAGGATATTCCTCCAACTTCAAATATTAGTGACTTTTCTGAAGTTATGTTGCCCAAACTTTGAATCCAAATTTTTAGCATGTGGTGTCGTCCGAATCTTCTTAGTATAACTCTTCTTCGCTAAAGGCATCGGCAACAACTTCTGCTCCTATAGCTATTAACATTTTTTTTTCCAAGTCGTAACTCTCAATTAACCCAAACCAACAAGAACATCTCAAACTCAATACCATCTTAGTAGTTCTATTGATTCCCACAATCCTGGTAGACATCACTCATATACATCGACTTGACATCCAGCCACACTTAATCTTCTCTTGTAGTAACATCCTGAGAGACTTGGGCAAACCTCCCTTCAACCTCCAATATCGTCATCTCATTCGAAGGAAACAATCTTGCACACTTGGGCGGCTTCAACTCAACACCTCACTCTAGAGTTCTCCATGCAATCCACCATTAGAGATGCCATACCTAAGAAAGAACCTTTTCCAGACAAAACTCACCCTCCATGCTTGGATTAAGTACTGAGGTTTTCCTAATTCTTCGTAGAACTAACCATAGAGAAGTCCAATATCACATTCTTATATCATCAAGGCTGACTCATCTTGACTTGTAAGATGAACTCCAAAGTGTTGTAATTGCTTGAGACATAATCCAATCATGTCAAGCACACAAGCTCCTTGTAGATATTCCAACAACTATAAAACTTGAGTGAAAGATACTTGTGCTTGATGTTGACCTCTAATCCATAAGATAACTAATGCTTTTGACTGAAGAACTAGAATGTATGAAACCTCCATCTTGCAATATCTTCAACGTGGCTACCCCCCTTAAGGAAAATTTTACTAGGGGACCAAAAAGGGGTAGTTTAATATTCTCCTCAGTGAGTCATCCATCTTAATGGTCTGCTGACCTCCAAAAGAAATTCACTTGCATATGTAAAGATAAGAAAACTGGAATTCCTCGCGAGTAGAATAACAGCAGTGCAGTAAAACACCTCCAACTTCTATTCTGTAAATCCGATGAAGTTGTAGTTTATATCGTTGGAAAGCTTATGAAATCCTCTACAACTTCCATATATAACTCTTCTCCAGATTCGACACTTAAGGTGGTCGAAAATAGTACACAACAGAAACTGGTCCAGATTCCTGACAGCACAGTTGCATCACCTTGTGATTTTTATAACTCTCAAACCAGATTTGATATGAAGGTGATTCTTGCGCTCAAAGAAAGATGTGGAAATGTACTTTTGTCCAGAATTTTTCCATGATTTTTGATCATCCAAAGGCAGAGGTATAAGCCAAAGAAGACAAATTGCTACGGAAAGACAGGATGGGATAGAAACAAGAGAACCAACCCAACTATTTATTACACTAAATCCTTAAACCTTAAGCCTATGAACTAATGAAATTGTGGATAAACCAACAAGATCATTGCACTCAATACAAAGATCCAAATCACACATATGCATAATAACAATTCAACAAGGCATTAGAGATACACAAATCAAACAATGACTCAACTTTGGATACTATCGTTATCTTCATTTTAGGGGGCAAAGATCCTAAAGGGCATGTTGAAGTTGATGAAAGGCCTTCGGACTTTGAATAAGGTGAGATTAGAAATCTTTTCTTTTAGTAAACAACAAAATCAAATCAAGTCCAAGAAGATAAGAAGTTTAATAGCTCAAAGGAAGCTATTCAAGGAGGAGACAAATGGACAAGGATTGAGAAATAGTCAATTCAAAGGACAAGGTTGTAGAAAAATAGTTTTATAGCAAAATAAGCTTTACAGAGTGACCCTTGCTACCTAGGCTTGCGTCCTACAGTCAGCACTGAGCTGATACCACCTTTGTAACACCCGGTTTTAAGAACAAAACCAGATGAAGCTATATGTGAGCCCCGAAGTCAAATCTCACATATAGATTACAAATAAATGGTTGTATCAATTCACAATGCTTAAAATATAAGGAACATAATATAAAAATAAATAACCTCAGTTAGCAGACAGCGGAAAGACTTTTCAATCTTCTGGTGTAGACTCCACAGGGACCGACTGACTGGTTGATCACAAGCCTAACTTCTTCCCGAGGTGAGGGGGAAAATAGCAAGGGTGAGTCCATGTCGAACTCCGCAAGCATAACATGGGGTTATGAGGCTCAAAAGGCTTGACACTGGTTTTAAGCAAGGTAAAGCATTTTAGTAAGTCAAAGTTTTAGCATTTAATTAGCAATAAGTTATGCTTAACCCATTAACCCACATTATCATCATAATTATATCGTTCACATGACAGTCCATTGTCATCGTTCAGTTCCAACATCATCATCATCATCATCTCATGTCCATGTCTCAGTATCATCTCTATTCTCGTAATGTCTCCAAGGCCGTTCATGACCGCGAACACGGCTGACATGTCAGTTTAGTTAACTCTGCGCAGAGGTGTACACTTTCACTACGGGTCATGATTTCCATCAGAGTAGGTTCGTGACTCCCTAACCAAATGAAGACCATATAAAGTCGCTCAAAGACCCTCCTAACAATATTGAATGGCCAACAGAGCTACAACCCCGTTTCTCCCAATTCTGGCAAACCACCAACAAAGTTAGGTAAAACCCTTGAGCAACTAGAGTCAGAGCCATGTGACCCCCATAGCCGCATCTTTGTATATCCCGGATGATCACGACGGATAAGTCCTTACGGAGAGTCCGAGAGCGTCATGTAAAAGCATGAGCCCGACCACGAAGTCATGTTGCCAACATTCAAGTCTTAACCATCATATCATCATATATTCATTCATATCATAATTATTTATGTAGAGCACTAGCAAGAACTACCCATATGCAATAACCCGTAGGATTCAATGAACAAGATAACAACTGGCTAGGATGTCCTTAAGGTTGGCAAATTAGACACATGCATATGATTAGGTGATTAATAGTGAATAGGTAACAAGGATAGTCCCATGCTATACTTGCCTTAATATCGATCCTTCTTCAATTCCAAAGCTCCATGAGAAATCCTTTTGAATGTCAACTTCTTCTTGATTACGGTCTTCTTCGAGATCGACAACATAAAGCTCAAAGAATCTACTCGACTCCAATCAAAGAATGACAAACATATGGATCCAATCATGCATGACAAACAAGACTACCATTAGAACAGTACACCAATAGTGGAAAAACAGTTTGAAAAGCTTATAAAACTATTCTACACGTCACTACGATCACACAGACGTAAAGATCACCGAAATCGGAGCTAGAACGGAGAAGTTACGCAATTTACGAAGTTTCACATGAATAAAATAATAAATTAAATATAAGCTCATAAAAAAATAATGACAACACGATACAAGGAATAAAGAATAATACGCAGCTGCAAGGAACAGCTATAATTGGTTGAATGGATAGTAAATATCGATGCAAAGTGCATGGAGTCGAAAGATAGATATATATTGTAGAAGAATATAATATCAAAGGTGATTAGCCGATGACAACACCGGCGGCCAGGGAAGACGTGTATGCGCGACGTCGCATACAGAAGAATACGTGGATTAGTTGCATGCTAAATCGATTAAGATTTGATAAGATAATAGCAATATGAGCATATCTACGTAGACTCAATGACAGCCCATGTATATGAAAGATGCAATTTCCTTGATTGGGAAATAAATGATGATTTATGATGCATGACATACACATGACATCACCATAAATTTTAATCAATAGAATAATGTGGCAATGAACTAATGTGGCCACGTACTGACCTTCACTTATCATGGGGCACACGCAGCCGGTCTTCACGAAGATGTGAGCTCGGCTTCAAAGATGGCATCGGCGGCACGCAACAGTGCAGCAAGGGAGGCGAGGTAGATGGAGCTGTGACGGGGATGAGAGCCGGCGATGCGTGGATGGCAACCAGTGGTGGCGCACGGTTGTTTCAGATGCCGATGGGACAGACTTGGATGATACAACAGCCTCGTAGGAAGGTACATATTTGTAGGAAGAAAAACTATCCACGTTACATCAACTAGCAATATGGTGCTAATTGATATTGTAGTCTTCACCTTACTAACGGGCCTAAATAATCATTAAGCCCATTGATAAATAAATCCATAGGCCTATATTTTATTATTTTTTCAAAATTAATTAATTTCATTGATAAAATAATTCTAGAAAAGTCCGAATTATTATTTAAGTTGCGAAGAATGCTCTGAAAGCTTCAAGATTTAGGAAAATTCTCGAGACAATATAGAACATGAGAAACCCAAACAAAATATTTGGAGCTCATGATAGAATAATTTGGAGCATCTAAAACAAAATAGATTATGCTCACCAACATGTGGAAACAAGTTCAAGAAAAAGTCACGGAGATTCTTGAAAAGTTTCTAGAGATTGATTGACGGAGGAAATGTTCCGATTTGGATTGCAAAGAAAAGATTCTATGGAGCTTCCAATGAAAGCTTGGACAGAAAAAACAAGGAATTTAATCAGAAATAAAAGGCGTGCCGAGGAAGAGGGAGACCGAACCTTCAAAGCGAAAATGAGAGAAATGGCCAAATGGGCCGAAGGATCAACGGCAACAGGCCGACGGCCAAAATTGCCGAGAAAGAGTGAAGGGGAAGAAAACCTTTTTCTTTTATTTGAACCATTTTCAAATTCTTTTTCAAATCAATTTGAATTCTTTTGCAAATTTGATCAAATCCAAACAATACAAAAAATAACTGCAGCAGCATGAGTGCACAAACATGTATCTAGCCTTATGATGGATTTTAATTAAATGAAAATTATTAATTTTCCTACATTTCATGAACACAAAAATACATAAATAAATCATTTTAGCTCTATTCTCAAAAGTTCAAAAATTTGGGGTGTTACAACTTAATGCAACATATCATAAACATAAGTGATATAAAGCTTTTAAAACATCAAGGAAGGGTTTAATGTAACCGGGCTTGCCTCGTGTTGCGAGGAAAAAGTTAGATTCAAGTTGGACCACCCACGTCACACTTGACACCAACACTTCTGGATGAATGAATCTTCTTCGAGCTCGACCATTGTGAACCACATCACTCTCTCGTTTACTACATGTAAATGATGATGTATGCTTTAGCATGATGAAGTATAAATATGATGCTTGATGGATGCATGAAATGATAAACACTTGAGTACAATTTTCCTTCACGATAAAGTTGCAACCCAACAAAACCAACTTGTTGAACTACTCCACAAGATATCATCACCATTGTCTAAGGAGTTCTCAAGGACCATTTGATTATGATATGATCCAAGATTCACAAAACAATCCAAAGTCACACAAAACCTAAGTCGTTATACACTAAACATCACATTTAACAATTAAATAAATAAAGTATAAAATAGAAAATAATTTAAACACTTTAAAATGGCCCCAAACTTTTTTTATACAAGGAGAACACATCATAAAAACAGTACCAAATAAATTTTCATGAATTTTGAATAAATACTTTATTTTCTAAAAATCATGGAAGATGCATTTTTCAATTAAAATTTGTATTTTTAAAACATGCAAGAACTACTTAAAACTCAAGTTTCATAATTTTCATATGTAAACATACTCAGTAAGAAGACTCTACAAAAATTTTTAGAATTTTTGAAGCTATTTTCAAATTTCTATGAATTTTGCAAGAACTAACACTATTCAAATAAAAAGAAATTGGATAAACAAAATTTTAAAACCAATCCGGCCGTTGCGCCAAAAACCGCCCGACTTCGCCCACGACCAGCGTAGACCAGTCCAGCAGCCGCAGGCCGGCCCACCGCCGATCCCGCTGGCCGACCTCGGGCCGCCGGCTTTGGCCGGGCGTAAGCCGCCGGCGGCGAGGTCCCTCGCCACGGGACTCCGCCCAACCGACTCCCCCACAACCCCGCGAACATGATGGCATACTTTTTCCCTTTCGTTCAAGCACGGCGGCGCCCTCGCCGGCGGGCATGGCGGACGCGGCGCTTACGGGCGGCGGACGCGGGCAACAGGACTTTCCCCGGCGACAAAGAGGCGAGCAACGAGTGTGTGCACGCCAAGAAGCGACCAAAACCCCACCTAATCGCGACTCAATCGGCTCTTGCCGAGCATGGCCACGTGCGTCTTGGCCGGCACAGGGCTGAGCTCGCCCGGCGACATGCGTTCCGGCGGGGCCTGTGCATGAAATGGAAAACGGATGGCACGGGCATGATCGAGCTCACCCCGAGCACGGTGCTCACGCCGGGCCGAGACTAGGACCGAGGAGGAGGTGGGTGGACGACGGTGACAAATGACGGCGGGCGGCGCTCCGGGCGGTGGCAACAACGTTTTCGGTGACTCTCTGGGGAAAACATGAAACCGCCGAGCGCATCACGACCACGCGCATCGAGGCGACGCTAAATCACTAGATGGGTTTCCAATAAACTCCCCGAACCGGGCCGACGATGGCGAGGTGGCGTGGCGGCGCTCCGGCCGGACCCGGAGAAGAAGACGGCGCGCGGCGGCTCGGGCGCTATGGAGGGCTATGGTGTGGATCAATCAAAGCGCAAAAGTGATGCGGAGCTTCGAGCAAATTTGAGCGGGCGGAGAAGGTGCGGTGACGGTGAATTCGACGGCAAAAGAAAGGCTCGACGGCGGTGATTGGGAAACGAAGGAAAAGGCGGCGATGACGGTCTTTGGCGGCTTTAAGAAGGAAAGAAGAGGACGGTGAGGTGGTCGGCAGCCTTCGAGAAGGTGGGTGTTGACACTAGTTATAATATAATATTAATAGTTAACTAATATGAAATAAGGGCATAAAATGAATATCAACATAAGTCTAGGGGCTTTACTAACATAATTCCACTAATTTTGGTGATTTGTATAATTTCAGTGACTTAACAGATAAATACAGAGAAAAGATGGAGAAAGTTCCTAATATACAAGACATATAATGACAAGACTTGACCGTGAAGCAACTCAACCCGAAAAGTGAACTAAAACACTCTAGAAGGTACCGTAAGACACCTAAGAAACGAGAGGCCGAGAGGGAGACTCGCCCCGGCGGCCGCCAGCTGGCATTTGGGCCGGCCGCCTGGCTGCAGTAGCCAAATCAGCCCATCTTCGTAGGTCGGTTTGTAACCGACTTTGAGGTTGTATCTACACCGTTGCCAAGGTCGGTTTGATCCAAGGGCTATCATTCATCGCCAAGGACTATATAAGCAGCCCCGTGGTCGACCCCAAGGATTCATCTCTCATTATTATTTCATTATCATTATACGAGCAAAAAGTTAGGGTTTCAATTAGAAGAGAGAGATCCCTCTAGTTGTCTAGTTGTCTAGTTCATCTAGTTCAACTAGTTCATCTAGTTCATCTAGTTGTAACTAGATCGGGGAGAGAGTAGAGGAGAGAGTCAAGAGCCGGACTGTCGGATCTTCTTCAACTTTGTATTCTTGCAAAGAACTAGTTCGCCTTCAAGCAATCTCCGGTTCTTCATTTTATTTCTAAGTATTTATTTAATTCTAGTTCTTGCTTTACTTTATTCACCGGATCTCCGCTCGTATTGAGTGCTCTAGTTATTACGTGTGATTAGAGTAGTAATCTATAGTGTTGACGTGGTGTCTAGACTAGAGGTTACCCGAGGTTGCGCCCAATCCCACGGTTAGTTGTGGTAGCCCCAGGGGTGACAGCTCTGTCAGGCCGTTGTAATCCACCACGTTCGGGTTGGTGTTTCCGTAGAGCTTTTGGCAGCCTTCTCCCAACTACCTTCTTCCCAGTCTTTATCGAGAGTTGGAAAGGATCTGCTGCTCCGAAGTAAATAAAGTAGTAAGCCTTTAATTAGATAAAACCACTTAGAAAACTCAAAACCTCTCTACCCATATCATTTATCTTATCTTGGACGATCCTAATTCTCCTAGTACACTTCACGCTCCCCGTGGAAATCGATACCTTGGAATACTCTTGGGTGAAAGCTACATCGCATCCGCGGCGCTTTTGGATTAATTATTCTCGTGGTGTGTTAATTTATACCAACAAGCTTTAAAGTGCGCCGCTGTCGGGAACGGTAGTCGTGCTAGTTTAGAACTAAGTTCGTCTTTTTATCCTTTTTATCTTTTCACCACTACCCTTACCACATGGATTTCACTCCAATCTATAAATTCTTTGCTCCAAAGGGCAACTTGTTGGAGCCTCCACCATCATCGATCCCATTCTTATAGATGGCTATGAGCTTTGCCCTCGCTCTTATAGCCATGGTTCGAACAATCCTTCTCTCGGGTTAGCGATGAAGATCCAAACAACCACCTTAATGAATTTGAGCACTTGTGTTCTACCAGGAGTATTCCCGGCATGACACAAGACACCATTGAATGGAAATTATTTCACTTCTCTCTTGAGGGAAGAGCAAAAAAATGGTATGCTCATTCTCAAAGAAGTGTGAATGGAAATTGAATGAACTTCGAGACAAGTTTTGTCTTGCATTCTTTCCTCTTTATAAAATTGCTAACCTTAGAATCGAAGTGCTTACATTTAGACAAAAAGAGAAGGAGACTCTAGGAGCAGCCTGGGCTAGATTCATAAGCCTTACTAATTCCGGTCCAAACCTTTCCTTGCCTGACCATGTCTTATACATTCACTTTTATCGTGGTCTTAACAAGGTAGCTGCTCTGCATCTCAACATCGCTTCAGGAGGCTCATTCTCACATAAAATTGCTAGTGAGGGAAAAGCCATTCTTGATGAAATCCTTGAAAACACCCCTTACACTGGCATTTTTGATGAGTTTCCCGAATAAGAAGAAATTGAGCCAAGCCCCGAACAACAAGAAGAGACACACGCAACCGAATCTAAAATTCCTATTAAACCCTCTAAAGATTTGGTTGCCATAGAACCTTCCACTATGGGAACACAACACTCTTTAGACAAAACTCTAGAGAGTGATGAACCCCATCCTTGCACATTCCTATCAGAAATCGAGGTTGATTTGTTTGAAGATTTTGGCAATGCCTCGAATTTTCCAAAGCAAGCAAAACCTCTGGTGCACTCTGCACCAGTTGAGGATGGTCCAAACAATGATCCATTTTTAATGGAGCACATTAAAGGATTATCATCCATAATGAGCCATGAGTGGTTGGTAGAAATGGAGCTGTCCACTGAGGTAGCCCGAATCATTTCCCCCTTAGAGACTATATCTTGTAAAATTAAAGGGACCATCATAGAGGCTCATTATAGTCCGATTGTTGGGATGAACATTATTTCATGGGCTTTAGCTCAAAAATTATGCCCCAACGAGTCTTGGATTCCATCTCGCAAGCTTCTTAAAATTCCTTCTGGAGTTATTCTTGAAAGTTATGGGGGTCATAAGGACTATTAAGTTAAGTATAGGAGGATCCGAGTATTTTCTAGACTTTCACGCCTATGACATCTCGGACATGTCGATCTTGATTGGTGTACCATTAGGAACACTAATTCAAGAATGACCAGATCATGGTCTTTTGAATCTCAAGTTAGGAAAGTCCCCTATCGCCATCTCACTTGCACGATCACATAATGCGATAGTAGAACCCAAGCCTAAGAAAGATCCTATTGAGGATGTTTTAATTGAATCTCTAGAAAACATGGTTGAACCAGTATTTGATGTGGAACACTTCATTGAAGAAGAGGAAGAATTTACGTAACCTATTGAATTAGACACAAAGAGGTGCCACCACGACCCTCGCTTGAGTCGAAACCACTTCCTCCCCTCGGCTTAAAATATGACTTTCTCAATAATAACCGAGAAACTCCAGCCATTATCGGTGACAAGCTTTCCCAAGAAGAAACTCATAGACTTGTCAATGCTTTTAGAAAAGACATAAATCAGCCATAGGCTACTCACTTAAAGACCTCATAGGAATAGTCCCCAACTCGCACGCATCGTATCCCTATTGATCCTGATGCATTACCCTCAAGGGAACCACAGCGGAGGCTTAACAATGCTATGCGAGAAGTTGTTAAGAAAGAGGTTCTTAAGCTTTTGCATGCCGAGATTATCTATCTTGTGCCACATAGTGAGTGGGTTAGCCCTGTCCAAGTTGTTCCAAAGAAAGGAGGAATGACGGTTGTTATGAATGAGAAGAATGAACTCATTCCTCAACAAGACCGTCACGGGGTGGCGTATGTGCATTGACTACCGGAAACTTAACAAGGCAACAAAGAAAGATCACTTTCCGTTACCTTTCATCGATGAGATGTTGGAACGGCATGCAAATCACTCTTTCTATTGTTTCCTTGATGGTTATTCTGGATATCATCAAATCCCAATCCACCCTAATGACCAAAATAAGACAACTTTCACATGCCCGTATGGAACTTATGCATACCGACGAATGTCGCTCGGATTGTGCAATGCTCCAAACTTCCCTTCCAACGGTGCATGATGTCTATTTTCTCTGAAATGATTGAGAATATTATGGAGGTATTCATGGATGACTTTACCGCCTATGGCAAAACCTTCGATGATTGCTTGGAGAATTTGGACAAAGTTTTACAAAGATGTAAAGAAAATTCCTTAGTCCTAAACCGAGAAATGCCATTTTATGGTTCAGAAGGAATAGTGTTAGGACATAAGATATCCGAACATGGGATAGAAGTGGATAGAGCAAAGATAGAAGTCATTGAACAACTTCCACCTCCCACTAATGTGAAAGGAGTCCAAAGCTTTTAGGCCACGCAGGTTCTATAGGCGATTCATCAAAAACTTTTCTCAAATTGCTAGACCCCCCGACTAGCCTCTTAGCTAAAGATGCACCTTTTGTCTTCGACAATGAGTGCTATGAATTATTTCAAATCCTCAAGAATGCACTCATCTCAGCTCAATCATCCAAACCACCCGATTGGGCGCTACCTTTTGAGATCATGTGTGATGCTAGCGACTTTTGCAAAGGGGGGAGCCGTTCTTGGCCAAACTAAGGATAAAAAGCATCATGCTATATCCTATGCTAGCAAAACCTTATCGATGACAAAATACTAAATTATACTACCACCGAAAAGGAAATGTTAGTCTTTCGCTTTTTGTTATAGACAAGTTTAGATCTTACTTAGTGGGGAAAATGATTTTTATTTACACGCATCATGCCGCTCTTAAATACCTTCTCACTAAGAAAGATGCTAAACCTCGGTTAATCCGATGGATTCTTTTGCTCCAAGAGTTTGACATAGAAATAAGAGATAAGAAAGGAGAAGAGAATTCGTAGTGACCACTTGTCTAGGATTCCATATAAGGAAACATTTGAGTTACCTATTAATGACTATATGAGGGACGACACGCTCCTCAAGGTCACACACGCCGACCCTTGGTATGCGGATATTGTGAATTATATGGTTGCGGGTTATGTAGCACCGTATGGATAAGAAGAAACTCAAATATGATGTTTGGTTGTCACTTATGGGATGATCCATATCTTTATCGAAAGTATGTTCTCGATGGATTGCTACGGAGATGTGTGCCAATAGAAGAAGGGTTGAAGATTATAGACAGATGTCACGCATCACCTTATGGGGGACATTATGGAGCATTCCATACACAAGCTAAGATCTAGCAAAGCGGCTTCTTTTGGCCAACAATGTATCAATATACAAAGGAGTATGTGAGAAGATGCGCTAGATGCCGAGAGGCATGGAAACATAAATGCTCGAATGCAATGCCACTTCAAAATAATCTCCGATAGAGTTGTTTGATGTTTGGGGAATTGATTACATGGGACCATTCCCAAGATCCGAGATGTCAATACATCTTGGTGGCAGTTGACTATGTGTCCAAATGGGTAGAAGCACTGCCATGTCGAGCCAATGATTCGAAGCATGCCAAGAAGATGTTCCATGAAGTAATATTCCCAAGATTTGGCACACCTCGAATGGTCATAAGTGATGGAGGGTCACATTTCATTGACAAGTCCTTCGAAAAGTTCCTTGCGTAATATGGAGTAAAACACAACATTGCAACTCCCTATCATCCTCAAACAAGTGGTCAAGCTGAGACATCAAATAAGCAAATCAAGAATATTCTACAAAAGACCGTAGATGAAATGGGAAAGAAATGGAAATACCAACTCCATGATGCACTATGGGCATATCGGATTTGCATTCAAAATACCCATAGGCATGTCACCATATCAACTGGTATATGGAAAAACATGTCACCTGCCTGTTGAATTGGAATTTAGAGCTCATTGGGCAATCAAGAGATGGAACATGGATCTCCATCTAGCCGGAAGGAATCGCGGATGCAAATCTCGAGCTAGAGGAATGGAGAGAAAAAGCTTATCACAAAATCTAAGATTTACAAAGAAAGAACAAAGAGGTGGCATGACAAGAGAATCAAACATAAAGAGTTCAAGCCCGAGATAAAGTTCTACTATTCAATTCAAGGGTAAAAAGCTCTTTGGTTATGGAAAACTTTGAAGCAAATGGAAAGGGCCATTCAATGTGCTTGACGTTGCACCATATGGCACCGTCACACTTCAGGATAATTTAGGTAACACATTTAAGGTAAATGGCCAACGTTTGAAAGTTTTTCTAGAACCTGAAAAGTTAGAAGAATTTGACTTAATTGAATTCTTGCAAATCAATGATCCAATCTAAGAGACATCTCCTAAAAACCTCTAGGCAACAAGGACTTAAGTGGTCAACCACTAACGCTTAACATGTTCCACAAGTTTTGTTGTCTATTTGAGTTTTGCAGGATTTAAGGAAGAGAGACATGATAGGATGACACCATCATCGCTGTCTACCTCAACTTCCACATCATCAATAACCCGACATGTCAATCTAGCTTTGGGGAGGGCACCCCCAGCTTCTCACGATAAGTATCTCCCTACTATTTATTATTAGTTTATATATTTTTTGCTTTATTTAATAAGAGTCTAGTGTTTAAAAAGAGTTTTTATTAGAGTGTGAGAATAATAATCTAAAAGGGAGTCTTCACTAGTTTGCTTTTGCTCAAATAAAATAAACTTTAAGTATGGAAATGATGAATAGTTGCTCTGCTGTAATTCTTTTCAAGTACCTAGTTTTCAACCTTGAATTCTCCCAAGTTTCGAGATAAAAAAAAAACTATTTTGACATATGATTTACTTTGAAATTGAAAACTTATGAGTAGTGAATGCTTGATCTAAGTCTAGGTAATTGACGGATATGAAAAGTTGAGCTGCTATTTATTTTGTTCCTAGTGATACTAGAGTCCTGGAGAATTTATTTCAAAAATATCAAATCAATAGCTTCACTTCATCTTTGTGGTAAAAAAATTCTATCTTATTAGAGCCATGTTATGAATATTAAACCAATAAAAAGTTATTTGCTTTGTGTTGAGCTTTGTCAAATTTTGTGACTCAAGTTGAGAGACTTGTCTAAAAGATCAAGATCACGTACACTTATTTTTATTTATTTATTTATTTATATGCTCCAGTTGTTGATCTCTCTAAACTCAATAAATTATTTTTGTACATCAAGGCATGGGCTATGCAAAAATAAATATCATAAAAAAAAAAAAAGATGAAAAACGGACAAAAGTCCTACAAAGGCGAGTAGAGCCTACCTCCTTAAGAAAAAGAAAAGAAAAAGGGAGATGAAAAATGGACAAGTGTCCTACGGGCAGTAGAGCCTACCTCCCTAAGAAAAAATAAATAAAGATGAATAATGGACAATGTCCGAGGGTCAAAGAGAACCCACATCTTTAAAAGAGAGGAAATAAAAGACAAAAAGTCTAGGGCCAGCAGAGCCCACCTCTCTAAAAAAAAAAAAATAAAGATAGCCCATGATCTTGTTTGCAAAAATATTTATTCTAAAAAAAGAGAGAAGAAAAAATAAGAGCATAGTAGAATTAGCACACACATGCACATCTTGATCTAAGAGGATGTCTTTCCTTGGATCCATGTTTGATTTTGCAAATACATACAAAGTAAATATGCTGTATCTTTAACAGTCCTACAACTCCAGATACAACTTTATTAGAAGTAGGATGTTCTATATATATGCTTTGTGAGGATCCAAAAATACAATATATATACTCATTGAGTGATTTGAGAGTACCACGTAAGAAAGAAGTGAGCTATGTTTCTTTTTTAAAAATCATTGCAAAAACTCTAGGATAATAGTTGATCTAAGAGCATGAGACATAGTGCTTGATTTGATTGTTCTCATCTTTCAATTGCTTAAGACTCAAGTAAAGGCTATAAGCCCCATGATAGAAAAAAAATTTAGTTAAAAAATATATTATTCTGAGGAGAATTCTTGTTTGAAAGCATATGTACTTTTGAGGCATGAAAGCATTGTAGCAACTCCCCGATCCATTGTTGAGTTTGGCTTTGCTAGGGACTAGCAAAGGTTAAGCTTGGGGAACTTGTTGACACTAGTTATAATATAATATTAATAGTTAACTAATATGAAATAAGGGCATAAAATGAATATCAACATAAGTCTAGGGGCTTTACTAACATAATTCCACTAGTTTTGGTGATTTGTATAATTTCGTGGACTTAACAGATAAATACGTAGAGAAAGATGGAGAAAGTTCCGGAATATACAAGACATATGATGACAAGACTTGACCGTGAAGCAACTCAACCCGAAAAGTGAACTAAAACACTCTAGAAGGTACCAGAAGACACCGGAAGAAACGAGAGGCCGAGAGGAGACTCTGGCCTGGCGGCCGCCAGTGGCATTTGGGCCGGCCGCCAGGCTACAGTAGCCAAATCAGCCCATCTTCGTAGGTCGGTTTGTAACCGACTTTGAGGTTGTATCTACACCGTTGCCAAGGTCGGTTTGATCCAAGGGCTATCGTTCATCGCCAAGGACTATATAAGCAGCCCCAGGGTCGACCCCAAGGATTCATCTCTCATTATTATTTCATTATCATTATACAGAGCAAAAGTTAGGGTTTCAATTAGAAAAGAGAGATCCCTCTAGTTGTCTAGTTGTCTAGTTGTCTAGTTCATCTAGTTCAACTAGTTCATCTAGTTCATCTAGTTGTAACTAGATCGTGGAGAGAGTAGAGGAGAGAGTCAAGAGCCGATCTGCTCGGATCTTCTTCAACTTTGTATTCTTGCAAAGAACTAGTTCGTCTTCAAAGAATCTCCGTGTTCTTCATTTATTTCTAAGTATTTATTTAATTCTAGTTCTTGCTTTACTTTATTCACTGGATCTCTGCTCATATTGAGTGCTCTAGTTATTACGTGTGATTAAAGTAGTAATCTATAGTGTAGACGTGGTGTCTAGACTAGAGGTTACCCGAGGTTGCGCCCAATCCCACGGTTAGTTGTGGTAGCCCTGGGGTGTGACCGCTGTCGGGCCATTGTAATCCACCACGTTCGGGTTGGTGTTTCCGTAGAGCTTTTTGGCAGCCTTCTCCCAACTACCTTCTTCCCGTCTTTATCGAGAGTTGGAAAGGATCTCATTGTTCAAGTAAATAAAGTATAGTAAGCCTTTAATTAGATAAAACCACTTAGAAAACTCAAAACCTCTCTACCCATATCATTTATCTTATCTTGGACGATCCTAATTCTCCTAGTACACTTCACGTTCCCCATGGAAATCGATACCTTGGAATACTCTTGGTTGAAAGCTACATCGGTATCCGTGCGCTTACGGATTAATTATTCTGTGTGCGTTAATTTATACCAACAGTGGGCAGGTGGCCAACGACTTGGCCAGGCTCGCGAAGACGCGAGGCGTCCACGGCGACGCCCGGCGACATGCCGGTATGGAGGGGGAAGCCGTGAATTCCCCGCTCACCGTAGCACTCAAAACCCTAACCTGCTGAATTTTGCAAATTTCTCCAAAAATTTGAACTGAAGTTGAAAATCTCCAAAAAGCAACTTTGCTTAAAATTTCAAGATCTACAATTTTCACAATTGGAAGATTTTCAAATTCTGCCTCCAAATATGACTTTTGTAATAGGATCAAAAAGGAAGAATTTTGAATTCAAAATTACTTTTAAAATTACACAAAAACTTGGAAAACTTTGTACATATCTTTTGTTCATCAAGAAAAGATCTACAAACCAGCTTTTGAAAGTTTTGTCAAATTTTTGCTTAGATTTTGAAATAACGAAAAGGGGGTAAAGAAAGGTTAGGGTTTAGGGTTTCCGACCAAGGGGTAACTCTCGGATTCCTATTCTTTTCGCATCTTTTCATCCAACAACTCAACCAACCATAACTAAACTTATTTTTATCCAATCCATTACTTAACGGTAAACAACACCTGGGGTGTTACAGCCTTTCCCCTAATGTAATCTCGTCCCGAGATTCAGAACGGGAACTTCCAAGAAAGCGACGAGAGATTCCGCGGTTGTGACACCACTCCTAAGATTTCAGAACTTACTCGCACTAGCAAAGATTACAAAGCCACTTAGGAAATTAGAGAGGATACAAAGACTACTCCCGGGGTTAGGGACACATCTATTACATAGCAAAGCCTCACTCCAGAAACTTAGACAGACGAGGACAAAGAAGAAACACCAAGAAGATAAGCGACCAAAACGCAAAAGGACCCCAAAAGATCCAGAAACAGATGGGATCGAGGAGGCACAACATGTCAAGAAGACACAGAATGAATCCTAGGGCCATAAGCTAACTGGATGTAGACTCGACCTTCTAGGATGAAAACTGGACTTCTTCTTCAACAAGACGCGTAGCAACCTTCGACGGGCAACCTGAATCCGCAAGTAAGAGCTTGAGCTTGAAGTACTAGTTCCCACGTCTTTGTCTCTGGCTCAGTTTCTTCTTGAGCTAGACAACTTCACCTTGAAGGATGAAATCGACTCTGCGATTCTTAGAGGAAAAAAAAAATTAGCGATGGGCTTTGGAGAGATGGAGGTGGTGAAGCAAGGTACCCGTGTTGCGTTTTATAGCATAGAGGAGCGGATAGAGATCTTTGCGGCGCACCGAGGAAGAGGAAGCCGAGAGAGAGAAGAGAGAGAGTCAAAAAGCGGTTCACGGGTGGAGCGGCCACCGGCTATGGTGTGCTCTGTGCTCAAGCTTAGGGTGACAGGATTCCCGCGACGTGGAGACGAGTAGCGGGCTGAAGCCATGGAGGGGTCCGGTACGACGCAAGGGCAAGGACGATGAGCAAACATGGTGCACAAAGAAAGAGGGAGAAAGAGGGCGTGGTGCAGAAGTAGACGTGGCTGACGGAGTGAGTGCGGGCACGGCGATCTTGCAACACGTAAGCCGGCGCGAGAGGGCCGGGATGCTCACGGCGTTCAACAAACATGTGGCGGCAACAAGATGCCACAAAGATCCCGACCTTCAGAAATGGTTAAGCAGAGTCCCTTATCTACCACTTCTTGTAGTCTGTTAATGTTGATGTCAGTGACTTGCTCTTCAAGGGTCACCTTTCTTGTAACTTTCAGACGGAACTCACAAAGCAACCGATCCGATATACGAGTCCCCGGATAGAATATAGATAAATAACCAAGGAAAATCACGGCAAGGGAATGCTTTAGGGTAGTTTTGTAATGGATCATGATTAGAAATCATTAATCATAACACCACGGCCAAAACCACAACCACGGAGAGAATCCATATGATAAAAATTAGTGGTGACCAAGGATTTACAAACGAAGGATAGCAAACAAAGGAGTTCCAAGGCGTAGAGTCACTATGGAAGTGATTCAAGATCAAAGCCAAGGATATAATACTAGAAGAGTTTGGAAATAATCAACCAAGATTTTAGGGCAGAAACCAAGGAGTTATCGAAGATCAAAGAGAGATGTGCATGGCAAGAGTCATCTAAGAGACCCAACAAAAACTTGGCTTGATTCCACATGGCGCAACACAAGTCGTGGCAAAACTTACATATAACATCCTAGCCGGACTAGGGTACGACCAAAGTTACACACGGACTAGCAGTAGAAGACAAACAACACCCAACATTGATAAAATTCATTCATGAAAACTAACTTATTTAAACATCTAATAAATTCACAAAAAAATTACCAAGCTCCCTGATTCCGACTAGGGGGTAACTCTCGGATTCCTATTCTTTTCGCATCTTTTCATCCAACAACTCAACCAACCATAACTAAACTTATTTTTGTCCAATCCATTACTTAATCGGTAAATAACACACGGGGTGTTACAATCGCACTTGCCTTATTACAAAATCTAGCCGCTCGTAATTCCTTAGCTTCTATCTTCTGGTCTCGAAGTTGCTTCTACATTCTTATCGGTCTGTAGCTCCTGATCTTCAACGCTAACGAACAGCACTTCGTCTATACGCATCAAGCGTCACACACAGGAGCAATACATGCAAGCAAACAATCCATAATTAGACAATACACCTATGCATGAATTAGCAGAAACAAGCTCATAAAACTAATCTACTCGTCGAGACGATTCCGTAGATATGTGGATCACTGAAATCGGAGTTAAAACAAGTAAGATATGGCTAATCTAAGTCGATGGCAAAACTGTAAATAATTGGATCTTAATTTCAAATTAAAATAAATAGAAAACAGGTTTAATTTGGCGAGCGAGGGGCATTTCTGCGATTAAGGCGTAGATGCAGGGGCTAGGTTGCGAAAAACGCCGGCGACGACGCCATCTCGGCGGCGTCGGCGACCACGCTGGCGGCTGCGCCGGCCCGGTGGACCGGCATCGATCGCGGATGATCGAGTCCACCGGCCCATGGTGGACGCGATGGCGATTTTTTGCCGGAGAGGCGGTGGTCGCGGGCGCGGCGCTGGAAAGCGCGGCTCGGATCGGCGAGGGCACGCCGCGGACACGCAGCGTGCGTTTCGCGTGCGGCGACGCGCGCGCTAAGCGGCGCAAGCGCTTGGCCTTGGCGGGCGGCGCGGCAGTGTGGCGGCGCCCATGGATGCGGCAATGAACGGCGGCTGTTGGTATTTATTAAGTGCTAAAAGAATATGAAGGTTCATAAGCGCACAAGAATACCATTGTAGCTTTTCCCTAGGAGAGCATTCTAGAGTATCGTATCCACGGGGAAGCTTTGGCTAAAGAATCTAATAAATCACAATCATGCATCTACTAACTTAGCAAACCACTAGACTAAAGTGAGGGGGCAAATGATATATGATAGGAGTTAAGCATAATCACACACAAGAGAATTCCTAAGATAAATGTGTAGCTAGCAAGTTGAGAGGATAGCGGGAGAGATCAAGGTTCATTTGTACTTCTCTATTACTTAGGTTCTATGATAGCAATTACACTAATGCACTTTGGAGCGGCAGATCCGTCCCAACTCTGGAGAAAGACTGGGAAGAAGGTAGTTGGGAGAAGGCTGCCAAAAGCTCTACTGAAACATCAACCCATACGTGGTGGACTACAAAAGCCCGACAGTGTCACCACCCCCCTCGGGCTACCACAACTATCCGCGGGTTTTTAGGCGCAACCTCGGGTAACCTATAGCCTAGACACCAAGTCTACACTATCGATTACTACTCTAGCTACCTAGCATAACTAGAGCCCTCAATACGAGCGGAGATACCATGCAATAGCATAAAAACTATACTTAACCAAGTATGAAAGACATGGAAATAAATAGAGAAGATAAATATATGAATCATACGTCTTACAAAGAAAGGACACAAGACATACCAAACTCAGAGACATCTCGAGAACCGGAGCACGGCTCCACTCTCCCTAACTCTCTAGTTGCTAATCTATTACATTGAAGTGTCTAGCTCTAATTCTCTTGTGGAGAGGTTGTCCTCACATTGGGACACCTCAATGACCAACAGGTCAAGAGATAATGAATAGAATGAATTAGGGTTTCACCACTCGGTCGTGGGGTCCAGCTTATATAGCCCTTGGCGATGAACAGTGACCCTTGGATCAAACCGACCTTGAGCAATGGTATAGATACAACCTCAATGTCTGCGTGGTAAACCGCCATAGAAATCGAGGTCGATCGGGACCCGACTGGCGACCGTCGGGGAATCATGCCTGGCGACCGCCGGGACTTTGTGGCACAAATGAAATCTCCTTCCTCCTGGTGTCTTACGGGTGTCTTCTAGAATGTTTTAGTCCACTTTTTGGATTGAGTTGCCTCACGGTCAAGTCTTCTCATCGTATGGGATGCAAACTCTTCAAAGCTTTTCACTTCTTAATCGCTTTTATCTATTAAGTCCTCAGAAAGATATAAATCACCAAAGCTCGTGGAATTGTGTTAGTAAAGCCCCTAGTCTATGTGATTATTCATTTTAAGCTCTTATTTCATATTTAGTTGACTAAAAATATTATGCTATAACAGGTGTCAACAAGTTCCCCCAAGCTTACCCTTTGCTGGTCCCTAGCAAAGCCAAACTTAACAATGGATCAGGAGTTGCTACAATGCTTTCACGCCTCAAAAGAACACATGCTCTCAAACAAAAATTCTCCTCTATGTTAGAAAACTTTTTCAACCTTCAACTTACCCATATTACCTTTAACCATGGAGCTTATAGCCTTTTCTTAGGATCTTGGGCAATTGAAAGATAGAACAATCAAGTTAAGCACTATGTCTCAAACTCTTTGTTCAACCTTCATTCTGAGTTTTTGCAAGTTTTCAAAATAAAACTCAAAGTTCATTTTGTATGACCCTTTCAAGTCTCTTATTTGTGGTATTTGTGGATCCTCACTTAGGCAATAATGTTGTGTTGCCTTTCTCTAATAATATGTGGTATTTTTGGAATAAGGCAGTAGGACACTATGCCTTCTTCTCTCTCACCCTATATCTAAGGCTTATATGTGGAGCTCATAGGTGGGAGAAAACTAAATCTACTTACTAAGCATATATTGTAAGTTCAAGCAATGGATCCAAAGTCGCGAGTCATACTGATAAAGAGATGCATGTGTGATGGAATGGAATGGGTATGATGGTAGGTGTGTGAGGTGAATGCAATGAGTGCAATGAGGGGAAAGCCTAATTCTACTTTGCTCCTTGAGGAAACATATCTCTCTCTTCGGGACTTTGAAAGTATTTGGGAGAACCTGGGTCAGTATACTCTTTCTATATATATTTTTTTTCTTTTTCTCTCTATATATTTTTTTTATGGAGAGGCGAGCATCTAAGTACCCATTGTTTTATTGCGGACTCTTGTCCATTTTTAACTCTCCTTTATTCTTATTATTATATTTTTTTAGGGAGGTAGGCTCTACTCGCCCGTAGGACACTTGTTCATTTTTCATCTCCCCTTTCTTCTTTCTCTCTTTCTTCACTTTTTTTTTGACTATACAACCCAAGCCACCTTTTGCAATAAACTTGTAGAGAGATAGAAACAAGGATAAAGGAGCTTTATGAGATGTTGGCTAAGTGGATATGTGTGGGGAATATTTTTGATTGTTCTCTCCTAGGATAGGAGTAGAACATTTTTATGGATATTTGGTGGATGCTTTGTAGATGCGTACTTCGAGGGGTAGAAGTAGCATAAATGCAAGTGGAGTAGAGTGGAGCGGAGTGGAGTGTGCATGATCAGATGACAAGTTTCTAAGGGTCGACAAAGATTGACCAAACTCAATGCAAAGCAAGCAGCCTATATATATGTCAAAGGGTTTTCCTAATCTAGGGAGCATGTATATATGGCTGTGGTAGGAGGTTCAAAGACTCTTGTCACACAGGGAACTTATCATGTGCACTTTAATTTTCAAAAGATAAATCTCCAGAAATTTAGTATCACTAGGAGTAAGATAAATAGCAGCTCAAACTCTCATATATCATATTCATCAATTACCTAGACTTTAGAGCAAGCAATTTGCAACCCACAGGTTTTAGGTTCGTAGTAAATCTCAAGTCAAGGTAGTTGCATTAAAAGCTCGAGAGAAATTAAACTTGAAAGGTAGGTACTTGAAAGGAATTACGATGGAGCAACTATTCATCATCTCCAAGGCTAGAGATTATCTTCGAGTTTATTTTAATATCACACTCTAATAAAGACTCTTTAATAAAGACTAGATAGACTCTTTTTATTTGATTTCCTTAGCTATGCATCTTTTTTATTTCTTTCTAATAAAGCGCACAAGCTAATATTAAATAAGGTATAAGAATACTTATTCGGATACATGGGGTTGCCCCCCCTCCCAAGCCGGATGTTGACATAGTCTTTGATGATGATATGGAAGTAGAGGTAGACAATGATGATGGTGTCATCCTATCATGTCTCTCTTCCTTGAATCCTGCTGAACTCAAATAAACAACAAAGCTAGTGGAACTAGTTAAGCGTTAGTGGTTTTAGCCACTTAGCTTCTTGTTGCCAAAGATTATGATAATTCCGTTAAGACAATAGTTCAGCGGCATTAATATTTTTGGATTTTCTATGCAAATAAGGTTGATGATGCATATTTATTTTATTTTTATGCCACCACAATAAATATCCTTGTGGGTTGTTACACACCACAAAATTACTCATATGGGGCTTAGAGTTTTTCAATGTATATGCAACAAATAAATATTTATTTTCTTTTCTAATGCAAGGCTAGTGCTATAATGTAAATATGCTAAAGGAAAATAATTATGCAATGCAAGGAGATAAATATGGATAACTACCGATCTTACCTTTTCGGCGAGGGTTCAGTGTTTTAAGTCCTCTGAACGAGACTTCTTACCTTGTTATTTCCTTGAGTGTATTATCTGATCTTGACGGCCGTGCTCCTTGAGATGGTGAAGGACGACATCACTCATGTTCTTTGCTTTGGTCTTATGAGTCGGAGTGAGGCATTGATAATGGACGTAGGCAGCGTCTTGTTTAGTGTGCATGCTTGTAAGACATTCACTTGTTGAATTTTGGAGGGACTGATAGGCTTGTCCACTTTTTTGTTCAAAGTGTGTCCTGCTTGCAAAGTCATGGTAGAGATCAAGTGCATGGGCTCTGTTGGTGGGAAAACACCAACAGAACCAAAACTTCATTCATTCTTCTCTAACCATAGGCACAACAAACAAAATAGAGTTGATTTCTTATACGCTTTTCTTAATCCTAACTTGGGTGACAAGATCATAAGATTGAGCATGAATGTTGCGCTTAAAACTTTCGACGGATAGAAACAAACTCCATGACTCTTGGAAGGGTTTTCTTGTCTATACATGATGTATCAAAGGCATGATTATCTTCTTCCAAAGCAAGGTGTGCAACATTCTAGCTTACATGATTAGGTCTATGAGATCAAGAGAGTGGTGATAGGAACAATTAAAGAAACAAAACAAGTTGAGCTAATAAAGCTAGATCAAGCAACGTTGTTACTCTAACATGTTTGATTCTTTATTTATGAACAAGCCATAATTAAGGTAAAGCTTAATTAATGACAACTTACCTCAAGATGTTACCATATTATTGGAGTGTGACGGTGTAACACCTTGTGGTGGTCCTTTTCTTACGCTCGAAGCTTTTCTTCTTTGGCCTCTTGTGTATCTTGTTCCTTACTTGTCTCCTTTATTGCATCGTCCTTTCTTTCTTCTTCTTTAAATTGCACTTGGACCTTTTTGCTCCTCTCATGATTTTAGTCCTGCAATATTAGTTGACAACATATACCCGAAGGAATATACAAGTAATTTCAAACAAGGGTAGGATTGTCATGGGGCTAAAGGTTGCATCTATGTTACAAAAAAGTTTGGTTGGAAATTTTAATTAGCAATTGCTCACCATTATTTTTTTTTCTAGTGGAATTTTTTTATATCTTAAGTTTGATTTTGATGTATGACATTTATTAACCAATCAAACTTAGAGAGACAAAGTAATTATGAGAAGAGGGATTGCAAACCAGCATGTCGGTGTGACGGGGAGCTTGAGAGGAGGAAGAGTAATGTCGGATGATCTTTAGAGGAGTCGACCTTCCTCCCCCATGATCGAGCCTTCCTGTCACTCGACACTTTAAGTGTGAATGCTGAACCGTCCCTAATCGTGTGTTACAATCACCATGTCCTTAGAAGTTGTTCATCCTTTGTTCCTGCAAGTTTAGTGACCAAGAATACCCGAAGGGAACTTGTCCTAGGAACATGTTTCTTTTAGCATGAGCCTTCATGTGCTCGGATATATATTATTATTTTTTTTTTTAGAACATAAGACAAAAGTTGGATACAAAGATGAGATTTATATTCACTTACCTGTCTTTGATGTTCTTGTGGCATGTTGCTTTGTCCATCCACTTCTTTTGAGTGAGTGCTTTTCTCATATATGACACTAATGTCATTCTTTGTTCCATCTCTAAAGTGGTGGTTTGGTTTTTGCGGGTTCATTTCACTCTATAAATAGACTTAGCATAATCCTTTCCTGCAAAATGTCAATGGACACATACCCGAGGGAATACAACATGGTTGAAGTAGGGGTTGTTGTCCAAAGTTCATAAGATCTCATCTATGCTAATGAAAAGATGGATCTTTGTTTATCTTTTAGCACAGATTTTATTCATCTCGTATTATACCAAATATTTGTTTATAGCTGCACTCTAGTATATGGATCAAGGCAAAAGTAGCTTGTAGCAAAAGACAAGGTGAAAAATATTTGATACTTACAATTCTTCCATCAATGATGATTGAGCCGTGTCTTTTGCACAAGGTTGGAGTTCATCATATGCCTTGCTTCATCTCTGATATGAGTTCATCTCTTGACTTATCCCAATTGATTTTGAGAGTTTTTACGCATGGGTTAGTCCAACAAAATATCCAATGTCTACGCAAGCAATTTTCGGCAAGCAATTTTCAGTTCAATAACCAAACTAGACTCCATGTCTAATTCAATTAAGGAAGGCTATTTAACCTAAGCACCACGCTCAATTTAAAAGCCTTTGGAAGTACTCATGAAGTATTTCCAATCCAAACCATACCATAGTAGATAAAGGTAGCATCAAAGCATTATAGAGATTTATCCAATTTGAGATGAAAGAGCATGATCATGGTGAGAATTTTTTTTAATAGATGCACATGACATGATTATATGCAAGGAATTAAACATGCAATAAGATTAATATGAGAAAACTTAAACTAAATGGAGTGAATGCATGAATTGATCAAGTAAACATGTAACACATGCAAGAAATTAAAAGGATAACTACTCAATGAGTTTAAAGTCCATGAGTGTCGATGTTTTACGACCGAGAGCCCCGCCACGGGTGAGCCGGGCGGTTTGTTCGGGCCCTCGATGAACCTGGAGTCCGGCGGTTTGTTGCGCGATTGACATGGAGACGGGGTTTTTATCTTGGTTCGGGCCCTCGATCCTTGATCGAGTAAAGACCTTTACGTCCAGTCGGCGTGAGCCTATTTTTGATTGATGGGGTCAACCGAGGATCGGTTGTAAGGTTTACAAACACTTGATGTGTTCAAGTTGCGCTCTCCTCTATGAGGTGCTCTCTTTGGCCCCTTTTATAGTTCAAGGGGCCAAAGAGCTTGCTACGGACCTAGTCGGATACAGAGAGGGTTGTCCGTCGAGGATTCGAACACCCAAACTCTAAACATGGTAATCTGATTAGAGTTCTATCCTGATTACAATAGAAGTCTACCGTAGCTATGCTTCCATTGCCTTACGGGAGTTGTTTGTGGCCGCAGGCTAGGGATAGAATCCCGCGAACAACTCCCCGGAGTCCTTAGGTGATCCCCCATCCACAAGCCCCGAGCATCTCAAGGCCGAGTCATGAGAGTTGTCTCTGCTTTCTCGGATGAAGCCTTGATGTGGTCTTGAGATCATCATTCGGTGTGCACTTGAAAAGTGCACCCGTGAGGTGTAGCCCCCGAGCTTCTCGCTTTTTGGCACAAAGAGCCGGGAAGGTCTTTGAGTTCTTGCCTCCGGCTTCGACATCTTCTGACGAGTTCTTTCTCTCTAGATTGCTCTTCTCCCACGAGCTCCTCTTCGGATGGAGCCTTAAGCGTGGTCTTGAGATCTTTTCCTTTGTCTTTGAGTTCTTCTCGTATTTGGAGTTCTTTCTCCTGGATGGATCTTTTCTTCGCGAGCCCCCGAGCATCTCAAGTATGAGTCATGAGAGCGTCTTTCTTGCTCTTCTCGGATGAAGCTTTGACGCGATCTTGAGATCTCTATCCTCGAGTTCTTCTTGATTCGAAAAAAATCTTGTCCGGGGTATCCAGCAGCCCCCGAGCTTCTTGGAGTTCTTTCTTTGGAAAGGAATCTTAGAGGTTCTCCTGTCCTCCGGGATTTTTGTAGTCTTCGAGCTGTACCTCTTGTCACGACTTCTTTTGGTGCCCCGGGCTTTGTTATTTTGTATGGAAATGGCGGTTGTAGGGTTATTTTCCTTCGACGACGGGGATTTTGCCCGTTGTGTCGGTCTGTTGTCTTTGTTCCGCATAAAAGGAGAGCCGTTGTCACTTCGAATTTAATTTCGAAGTTGTAGAGACTCCGTTTTCCGGAGAGTTTTATCTTTTAATGGCAGGAATTTTTCCTGTCCTTAAATACTTGATACGGCCGTTCCTTCTTTCCCCGCCATTTGCTTGCGCCTGTTTAGCGGATCTTCCTTGCCCTAATTCTCCTCTTTCGTCCCGCCGCCGTTTGCGGGTTTTTACACACCGTCCGTACTTGATGACGAAGGGGTCCTCTTCTCGGGCTTCGTCGCGGAGGAAGGGGAGGTCATCCCCTCGATGGAGAAGGCCATGAAGATCCGGCCGAGTCCGTGGCCGCCGAGGATGACATGGCGGAGCCGGGAGAGGCGTAGGCTTCTTCTTCCCTCGGGAGATCTTTTCGGGTGGCGTCTCGCCTTGTAGGTCATCGCCTCCCGCACCTAATCCTCTTGAGGTTGTCCTATTCGTCGCCTTCGTGCGATTTGGTCTTTGTCTTCCTGCCTCGGTCTTTTTCATGAGTTTCTTCAATCTTACGGGATTGCTCTTTCCCATCTTGCCCCGAACGGGGTTCTTCTTCTTTCTATCATTGTCCATGCTTGTGAGACGTTCATAGGCATTCCTCCTTCTCTGAAGCTCTTTCGCTATTTCTTCCCCCCTTCGCCTGGATCTCGATCCATCCGCTGCGGGATGTGTTTTCGATCCAGCCCGTCGAGGCCGTGGCCGGAAGGCTGCGTTTTTAATTATGAGCTTCCTGACTCTGTCTCTGGTTGGCGCTCTGGTTGGTTCTATGTGAACAACCCTCCTCCTGCTCTTGCTGACCATGACTCTATGAGCCCGGTTGATCCGACAGCCTTCAATGTGGACTCTCCTGACGAGTCGGAGGTTGCTGAGTTTGTCAATCGGGTTAAATTTCTGAAACAAGGTGCTGGTCTTAGCGGCCCTGGCATTGTTGCCAGTTTTCTTCGCCGCCGGGTTCACCCTTGATGTCCCGAGAGAAGTACGGCTTTGAGTACACCGTCCACGAGGATCCTTCTCGTGTTGGTGGTGGAGGCGCCGAGTTGTCCGAGGAGGAGCGATGGATTCCCTTAAGCCTTGTGTTGAAGGATGTTCGGCGACTCGATTCAAGTTGCGGAGTATTACTGGCTGCTAATCCTCCTCCCGGCGTAAGTGATATTTTGTTACGTCGGGACTCTTTTTATCCAAAGAAGGATTCTTTTTTCTAACTCTCTGTTTTCTTCTTTAGCATCTTGGCCGTAACTCACGATGAGTCCGCTTTGGTGATTTGTTGCTACCTTGCTGGCCGCTACGGTGAGTCTTTGATCCTTCTGGTATGAGTGTTGGGAGTTCTTCGTATGTTTCCTTTACTCGATCCACGGGTTCTTGCCCTTATAGGCCGCAAACGTCGCTCGTGTTCTTACGAAGAACCCGTTGCTTCTTCTGCCGCCACTACGCCCAAGAGGACTGGATTACGCCACTTCTCGGGTTTCCTTGCAAGAGCCTACGGGTAATATTCTCATAGGTGAGGGGGGTTGTCGGGGAGGCTTCGAGGAGCTCTCTCTATTATTTCCATCATCTTGTTCCCCGAGCTGCCCATTGCTACTGTTGTTAATGGGTTTGCTTCTTTGGAGCATGCTGATCGATGGAGAGGGAGATCCCTGTGGTTGATGCAGCTGTGACGGCTTTAGTTGATACCATTGAATATGGTATGAATGACGCCCGTAGAGCTAGACTTTGATGCGGCCTCGAGTGCTGGTTGTGGCGGCTTCGTGCGCCTTGTAATGAATAGTTTGTTGGTGGTCCGCTGGATGGGGCCTTTGAACAATTGAGTCCGCTTTTGTGCTGACTTTTTTGAATGTTATCTGATTCGCCTTCGAGCAGCCTTTCTCTTTGGATGACTTGAGTGTAGTTGTGCCTTTAGATCTAGGCCTCTTCGGCTTTGTCTTCTTCTTGTAGACTTGTGCCGAGTGATAGTTTGTAGTCTTGCTCTTGCGCCTTTTAGGTTATTTTCCTTGACGCCCGACTTGTCTTCTTTTCTTGAGACTTGTCGTGGAGTCATGCTCCGTGATGTCAAGGTTGTTTTTTCCCTGTTTCTGAGCTTGCCTTCTCCTTAGGCTTGCTTGGAATAGGTGGGGTCTTGCCCCTGCGTCTGCGGGTTATTTCCTTCAACGCACGACTTGTCTTCTTTTCTTCGAGACTTGTCGTAGATGTGGAGTCGTACTACGAGTTGCTAGGGTTGATTCTTCCTGCCGTAGTAGTGCGCCTTCTTCTTGTGCTTGATTGTATTTGGTGGGGTCTTGCCCCCTGCGTCTGCGGGTTCTTCCTTCGACCTTACGACTTGTCTTCTTTTCTTCGAGACTTGTCGTAGTTGTGGAGTCGTACTCCGAGTTGCTAGGGTTGATTCTTCCCTCGCTGTAGTAGCACGCCTTCTTCTTGGGTTTGATTGTATTTGGTGGGGTCTTGCCCCCCGTGCCAGGTTCTTCCTTCGATGCACGACTTGTCTTCTTTTTCTTCGAGACTTGTCGTAGATGTGGAGTCGTGCTCCGGGGTGCCAGGGTTGTTTTTTCCCTGTTGCTGAGCTTGCCTTCTCCTTAGGCTCGCTTGAAATAGGTGGGGTCTTGCCCCCCGTCTGCGGGTTCTTTCCTTCGACGCACGACTTGTCTTCTTTTCTTTGAGACTTGTCGTAGATGTGGAGTCGTGCTCAGTACCGGAAACTTTTTATACGGATTTTCAGCCGTCTTTGCTTGAGACTTGCTTTGTAAGTGGTTGGGGTCGTGCCCCGCTCTGCCAGGATTGTTTTCTTCTGGCTTGTGACTTGTTGCCTCCTTTCTGAGTCATGTCACGATAAGTGGAGTCTTGCTCCTGGCCGTTAGGCCTCTAGCTTTTGTCTTTTCTTAGACTTGCTAGTAGATGTTTGGTGGAGTCGTGCTCCAAGTAGAGTTGTTCTAACTCTGGGTTGCCGCTTCCGGGCAAGGGCTCTCCCATGCTGTCCGGTGGACTATAGCATGACGTCCCTATATAGGGTTCTCAGTCCGGGCCCATTTAAGTGCACTGCGGACTGAAGGTCAAGATGGTTGGGTTTCTATTTCACAACACTACAATCCACCTTGCCTGGTTTGGGCTGCTCTGCTTTCTGAGAGACTTGATGTGAGACGATGGGTTCCTATTTCATAACACTACACCGTTCACGCCCGATTCGAAAGGCCGTCCTCTGCCGTAGGACATATTGGCTCTTTCTGGACCCTCGATGGCCTCTGCGACCTAAACGGGCCGATCCCTACGTCCTCTTTTCTTGAGTCGTAGTTCACGATCTACCGCTAGGATTTAAGGTATGGACGCTATTCCAGAGATAGGACTTCGCGTGGTTCCACCCTTTTTTGGTGACCTCCGTTACGGTGGTCGGGGTTGCCTTCCGCTTCGGTCGACTTCTCTTTCTTGAAGTGCCGATTTGGGCTGTTTTTTGTTCTTCTCCTCTTGGGAGGCATGCGGCCGTGCTCTTTTTAGAGTTCTTTTTGTTTTGAACTGCTTTAGAGTGCCGCGCATTCTAGTACCTCTTGTGGGTCTAGAGTTCTTCTGATGCCATTTTCTTCTTCTTCTTCTTCTTCTTCAGAGAGTTGGTCTGTGTTCTGCGACTTCTCTGTGGCTGTCAGAGTCTTTATGGGTAGAACCTTCCAGGTTGGCCGATGTGCCAAGAGTTTCGATTTCTTCTCCTTCTCGTGGTCATCGGCTTGTAGGTTCCCGGTCCCAGTACTCCTTTGACGATGAAGGGTCCTTCCCACGGACCGAGCAATTTGTGCTTGCCTTACGTTTTTGGATTCTTTTGAATACTTGATCTCCCGGGTTCAGATTTCTTGGTTGTGTGCTCTTGTCATAGTGCCTTCTCGAGTCCTTGCGGGTATCTTGCGTTACGAAGGATGGCATTTTCTCGACTTCTTCGCACGGTCGATCTCAAGTCTTCTTGTCCGTTTCTCCTTCTCCTTCTTCGAACTGCTCTATCCGTGGAGAGCTCCATATCGAATCTGGCTGGTAGTACCGCCGATCCGTATGTTAGGAAGAAAGGTGAGTAGCCCGTTGCTCTGCCGATTTGAGTTCTTAAGCCCCGGACAACTTTTGGTATCTCTTCGATCCATTTTGCTCCGTAGTCTTTGAGTTCTTCATATAGTCTTGGCTTTAAACCGGCAAGGATGAGTCCGTTGGCTCTTTCTACTTGTCCGTTTGCCCGAGGATGTGCTACTGAGGGCATAATCGATTTGTATGCCGCAATCTCGTGCCCAATCTTCGAATTCTGCGCCGCCGTGAAGGGTGATCCGAGGTCCGTTATGATCCCGTTGGGCATCCCGAATCTGTGCATGATCTCTTGGATGAACTCGACCGCTTTCGGAGCTGTAGTTAACCAAAGGCTTGTATTCTATCCACTTGGTGAACTTGTCTATTGCTACGAAAATGTATTCGTATCCTCCTTTGGCTCTTTTAAGTGGTCCGACTTGATCTAGTCCCCAAAGACGAAAAAAAGGCCATGATGGTGGTATGCGAGATTAGGTTGTGTGCGGTACATGCGCCGTCTTGCGAACATCCGCATCCTTTGCATCTTTTGACGAAGTTCTTCTCAAGTCTTTGAGAGCTGTGGCCCGGTGTATCCTGCTTACGAATGCTTTTCCCACGAGGGTTCTCGACGCCGCTTGGTTTCCAAAGACCCGAGAATGGATTTCTTTGAGGATTTCTTTTCCTTCTTCGTGTAGCCGATGCATTTGAGTAATACTCCCGATGATGCTTTGCTCTTTTATATAGCTTGTCCCCGATGAGCACATAGTTCTTGCTTCTTCTCAAGATCCTTGTTGCTTCGTTTTGTCTTGGGGTAGCGTTTTGTTCTTGATGAAGTTGATGATGTCCTCGATCCGGGGAGTGGTTCTCGACACCGGAGATATTATCATCACTCCCGTTAGAGCTGATTGCTCCATATTTTCTTGTTCCGGGTTCTCTTTGATTGAAGGCTTCGATAATTCTTCGACGAATACTCCGGTGGGACTTGAGCTCGTCGGATCCGAGTTTGGCTAATACGTCTGCAGCCCACATTTGCGTATTGGAGCACGTGTTGGATTTCTAGGCCTTGGAAGTTCTTTTCCAATTTGCGTATACAGCAAAGAGGCCCATGTTATCCTTGGTGCGATCCCCAGTCTTTGTTGACTAGATTGATGACAACCGCGGAGTCGCCATATACTTGAAGTCTCTTGATTCCCAGTTTTTTGCTACTTTGAGGCCATGGATGAGTGCTTCGTACTCGCCTCGTTGTTGATAGCTTGCCACATTATCTCAGAGCACATACTTGAGTTGTCTTCCTTCGGAGATATGAAGAGAATCCCTGCTCTCCGCTCCCCGAGCTTCAATGATCCATCGAAGTACATGCTCCAATGTCTCCCCGATGTCGTCGGGTATGGGTTGTTGGAGCTCATTCATCCATTCTGCTATAAAGTCAGAAGCGCCCGAGATTTGATCGCTCTTCGTGGGGTGAACTCTAGATTTAATGCTCGAAGTTCTACCGCCCATTTTGATATGCGTCTGTTGAATCCTTGTTCCGTAGGATGTCTCCGAGTGGAGAATCTGTGACCACTTGTTATCTTGTGGTCGTCGAAGTAGTCTTTGTAGCTTCCTTGATGTGATCAATATGGAGTAGAGCAGTTTAAATGCGTGAGGGTATCGAGCCTTGGATTCTAAAAGGAACTCGCTCACGTAGTAAAGCGGCCTCCGGGTTTTACCGCTGTTCCCTGCTCTTCTCTCTCCACAATGATCGCTGAGTGACTCTTGTATTGGTAGTCGCTATGTAAAGCATGAGGTCTTCATGATCTTTCGGGGAGTGAGGACTGGTGCCGACGTTAGGGTACCGTTTGAGTTCTTCAAATGCCTTGTCTCGCCTCTTTAGTCCATTCGAACTTTCCCTTGGTCTTGATCAATTTGAAGAAAGGTAATCCTTTTTCCCCTAGTTTAGATATGAATCTCGTTGAGTGCCGCCATGCACCCCCGTGAGTTTTTGGACATCCTTGACGTTTCGGGGTTGTCTCATCTTTGTGATAGCTTTGATCTGTTTTGAAGCTGGCTTCTATGCCTCTAGCTGCCGACCAAGAACCCGAGTAATTGTCCCGATGGTACTCCAAAAACGCACTTTGTTGGGTTGAGCTTCCACCTCCACTTAAGGTTGTTGAAAGTCTCCTCCAAGTCTTGAATTAGAGTATCGGCTCCCTTGTTTTTCACCACCACGTCGTCCCACGTATGCTTCGGCGTTTTTGCCAATCTGCTCTCCCAAACAAGTCCGTATCGCTCTTTGATACGTTGCTCGGGCGTTCTTCAAATCCGAATGACATTGTTTTATAGCAGTAGACACCGAAGGGGGTGATAAAAGAGGTCTTGCTCTGATCTTCTTTTTTGAGTGCTATCTGGTGGTAGCCTGAGTAGCAATCTAGGAATGATAATAGGGCTGATCCTGCTGTGGAATCCACTATTTGGTCAATCCTTGGTAACCCAAATGGATCTTTTGGGCAATGCTTGTTCAGGTCGGTGTAGTCTACACACATGCGCCATTCTGAGGTGTTCTTCTTCTGTACCAGAACCGGGTTAGCTAGCCAATCTGGATGTAGGATTTCTCGATGAATCCGCCGCGAGTAGTTTCGCGATCTCCTTTTTGATGGCTTCTTTCTTTTTCGGTGAGAATCTCCTCGCCTTTGCTTGATGGGTTTGGATCCCATATTGATATCAATTCTGTGCTCAGCCAGCTCCTTGGAACGCCGGGCATGTCTGCGGTTTCCAAGCAAATATATCTTTGTGTTGCCTTAGGAAGCTGGTGAGCGCGAATTCCTATTTTGGAGATAGGTGAGAGGCGATGATCGCCGTCTTGGATGGATCACCGGTCTCAGAATCGATGTGCTTGACGTCGGCTTCTTAAAGGGGTACCAAGATTGCTTGTTTCTTGGCCGGTATCTCGAGTTCCTCCGGATTTGTCTCTGTGCCATTTGATTGACTTCTCTTTTCTCCAAGAATGTACCGGTCTTGTTTGCTATTTCAATGGCTTGGGCGTCGCACTCGAAAAGCCTTTTGAGATCTCCTTTGATTGAAAGAACTCCAAATGGCGCCGGCATCTTTAGCAATAGATACGGGTAGTGTGGAATAGCCATGAATTTTGCAATTGCCGGTCTTCCCATGATGGCATGATATGGTGACTTGAGATCTGCTACCGAACTTGACGTATTCCGCTCGGTAGTTTGAAGGTGTTCAAAGTGACCGGTAGGGTGACTTGCCCAATTGGTATCGCTGCTCGTCCGGGGACTATTCCGTAGAAGGGGGTGTTGGAGGGAGCAATTAACCCTAAGAGGTCTAGTCCCATCTTGTCCAAAGTCTCGAGAGAATATGATGTTTAGCCACGCACCTCCGTCGATCGATACCTTGGTCATCGTTACTCCGGCTATGGTGGGTTCTATCACCAAGGGATACTGATCCGGCGTTGCCTACACTTGTCCATTGATCCTCCCTTGTGAACTCGAATCGGGTATTGGGACCAATTGAGGTAGTGTGGCGTTGCGGGTTCTCTTGCCATGATCGATCGTAGTGCTAGCTTGTCTTGTCTCTTGCTCTTTGATCCGGGAACTCCTGGAGAATATGACGTTTAGAGATCTTGTTGCTTTACGAAGTCCCCGTCTTTTGTTCGTCGTTGTTTTCTCCTTTTTCGTCTTGGTTGTGCCCTTTCTCGCGAATCTCTTCCTTTATATCTCTCTTGGAAGGTTGTGCAGTTTCCGAGCGTATGATGAGCTCCGGGATGAAAGACGCAAAGGCAAGTCTTCTAATTTGATGTTATCTTTGCTTTGTTGCCATTGCCCTTGTTGCCGTTGTACTTTGGTTTGTATGGCTTCTTTGGCTTTTCGGCAAATGCGACATTGTGTTGTCTGGTCCTCGCTTCTTGTATTGCCGAGAGTTGTTACGTTCTTTCTTCGGGCCTTCCGTGTTCTTTCTCTCTCGGCGATCACGGGTTCTTTCTTCGGCTCCGATCATTTTTTCAACGGTGAGCTTGAACTGCTCGTTGGTCCTCGGGTTGTCTTTGTAGAAGTCTCGAGAATTGCCATCTTTGAGAGATTCCATTACGAACGCATCCACCACTTCTCTTTACGTGATGTCATGCACCGGGATCTCATCTCGCCAAATCTTCGACGGTAATCTCTCAAGGATTCTCGGCTTCGCTTGAGGCTCTTCAATTCGGCTGCGTGATGGGATGGGTGATGATTCCTACGAAGTTGTTGCAAAATACTTTTTCGCAAATCTTCCCGGTATTCTATTGAGCCCTCTTCGATCTTGTCGAACCATTGGAGCGGTAGAGCTTCTAGAGCCATGGGAAAGAAAATGGCTTTTGCGTCATCATCTCCTCCAGCCAGCTCAATGGATTGTGAGTAGACTCTGAGCCATTGCTTGGGATCTGTTTTCCTATCGTATTTTGAGTGATTTGAAGGTTTGAACTTTGGGGGTAGTTTGACTCCTTGTAGTCTTTCTGCGAAGCAAGGGAATCTGTCGTAGCCCCCTGTTGTCCTCCCTTCGATTTGTCCCGAGGATCTTGCTCCTTTTGTCAAGGTTCTTGCGGGTCTGTACGTGGACTCCGCGACTTCTTCGTGTCGGCTTGGCCTCGGGGTGAGATTAGCCCTCGGGGGTCTCTGGTTTCCACCGTCCCTCCGGGGCCGCCTTGAGTTTCTGGAGTTCTCCGGCGTGCCCAACCTCTTGAAGACATTAGACCGACTTCTTTGTGTGTGCGAATTGTTTACCTTTGACTGCGACCTAGCGGGATCTCTTTCTTGGGTGGCTTTCAGAAGCGCTTCCTTGATGAGCCTCTCCTCGTTATTTAGGTTTGAAGCAGTCTTCAGGCGTTCAATCAACTCTTGTATCTTTCCGTGTGTTGTTTGAAGGTCGTCTTCGGCTTCCCTTCGGACTTCATCTTCTCATATTCGCGCGGTCGGCTTGGTACTTGTTCCAGGCTTGTTTGCGCTTTGCTCGCGCTCGTCTCGGCGTCCTCCCTTCAGCTTGTTTCTTCTTAGCCTTGAATGACGCTGGTCTTCTCCTTCGTCTTCTTGGGTTCTTTTGTCCGCCGAGATGTTTGATAGACCTTCGTCAGTGGACCTGATGTCAGGGGCATCTGGAGGGTTAAGCGGCATGCGGGCTCTTGTTATCGCCAATATTTCATTGGGAACACAAGCCTTTGGACGCCACTCCTTCCGTCCAGGGAAGATTCGTCGCTTGCCATCCCCTCGTACACCGCCGTTTCTTGACGTTCGGTCTTTGTGAGGGTTCTTGGCCGGTGGATGATGCACTCTTCCGGTGTCCTTGTCAGGATGAGCCCTCGTTGCGCGCCTTTCAAAGGAATCTCCGTTTTCTTTTGAAAGTTGTCTTGATACACCTTGTATGTGTGAACGCGGCATTACGTAGTCCCGTTGGGGAATTGGTAAGGTAACCCGGGTCGATACCCATTTGTCTCCTAAGCCGCCTTCTTTCTCCGAGTCGGGGTAGCCTTTCTTGAAAAATTCTTTTACGAATTGATCCCGGTTCCCTTTGTCCGAGCCGCAGTAGGAGTATCGCTTCGAGTTGTCTTCGGAGTCCGCTTTTGAACCTTGGATGTCCCCCTTTCCCGAGTCTGTTTCGGTTTCGAGCCCCGCGACGTAGTCCTCCGAGTCGGTGTCGAGCTTGTTCTCCATTTACGAGGCGATGTCGGCGAGTGTCAATTGCCCGAGCCTCTCGGAGTTCCGATTCTCCGGTCTTGGATTTCTTGATGATGTAGCTTCGAGTCTTCTTTGTCGCCGTGGATCTCGCAAGCCCATGATCCGAAGATGATCGTATTTCGCCGTCGAGCCCATGATGTCGTGGTCCGCCGAACTCGTGCTGAAATTCGACGAGCCCCTACTTGGCGCGCCGGCTATCGATGTTTTACGACCGAGAGCCCGCCACGGGGTGAGCCGGCGGGTTTGTTCGGGCCTCGATGAACCCGAGTCCGGCGGTTTGTTCTTGATTGACATGGAGACGGGGTTTTTATCTTTGGTTCGGGCCCTCGATCCTTGATCGAGTAAAGACCTTTACGTCCGGTCGGCGTGAGCCTATTTTTGATTGATGGGGTCAACCGAGGATCGGTTGTAAGGTTTCTGACACTTGATGTGTTCAAGTTGCGCTCTCTCCTCTGAGGTGCTCTTTGGCCACCTTTTATAGTTCAAGGGGCCAAAGAGCTTGCTCTGACCCTAGTCGGATCGAGAGAGGGTTGTCCGTCGAGGATTCAACACCCAAACTCTAAACATGGTAATCGACTAGAGTTCTATCCTGATTACAATAGAAGTCTACCGTAGCTATGCTTCCATTGCCTTACGGGAGTTGTTTGTGGCCGCGAGCTGGGATAGAATCCCGCGAACAACTCCCCGGAGTCCTTAGGTGATCCCGTATCCACAATGAGCAAGACTATCTCACCTTTATTAATAATACTTACCACGATGTGCAGCTTCTATGTACGTCACTTGAGATGTGTGCATTGAATTCTTGTGACGGCGACTTCTTCTCAAATCTACATATGGTTAGAATAATATATATTTAAATGCATACCTTGAGATAAAGGGGGTTCCAATGTGTGATGAATCCTGAATGATCGGCACCCCGGGTTCTTCAATCTTTCTTTGTTTTTTTCTTGTGGAATCTTGCACGAGAAGGTCGCAACGGCATCTTTTTTGTCCCGTCTATTCCACAACTCAACGAAACAAGGGTAATCCTACTAAAGCTAGTGATACACTAAATTAGCGACATCAAGATCTTTATTAAAACCTTTACACCAATTGCTTCCCGACAACGGCGCCAAAAAGCTTGTTGATATTTATTAAGTGCTAAAAGAATATGAAGGTTCATAAAAGCGCCACGAGAATACCATTGTAGCTTTTCCCTAGGAGAGTATTCTAGAGTATCGTATCCACAGGGAAGCTTTGGCTAAAGAATCTAATAAATCACAATCATGCATCTACTAACTTAGCAAACCACTAGACTAAAGTGAGGGGGTCAATGATATATGATAGGAGTTAAGCATAATCACACACAAGAGAATTCCTAAGATAAATGTGTAGCTAGCAAGTTGAGAGGACAGCGGGAGAGATCAAGGTTCCTATGTACTTCTCTATTACTTAGGTTCTATGATAGCAATTACACTAATGCACTTTGGAGCAGCAGATCCGTCCCAACTCTCGAGAAAGACTGGGAAGAAGGTAGTTGGGAGAAGGCTGCCAAAAGCTCTACGAAACACCAACCCATACGTGGTGGACTACAAAGGCCCGACAGTGGCTGTCACCCCCTGCTACCACAACTATCCGTAGGTTTGAGGCGCAACCTCGGGTAACCTATAGCCTAGACACCAAGTCTACACTATCGATTACTACTCTAGCTACCTAGCATAACTAGAGCCCTCAATACGAGCGGAGATCCCATGCAATAGCATAAAAACTATACTTAACCAAATATGAAAGACATGGAAATAAATAGAGAAGATAAATATATGAATCATAAGTCTTACAAAGAAAGGACACAAGACATACCAAACTCTATAGACATCTCCAGAACCGGAGCGCAGCTCCACTCTCCCTAACTCTCTAGTTGCTAATCTATTACATTGAAGTGTCTAGCTCTAATTCTCTTGTGGAGAGGTTGTCCTCACATTGGGACACCTCAATGACCAATAGGTCAAGAGATAATGAATATAATGAATTAGGGTTTCACCACTCGTCGAGAGTGCCTTATATAGCCCTTGGCGATGAACAGTGGAATTATGTTAGTAAAGCAACCTAGTCTATGTGATTATTCATTTTAAGCTCTTATTTCATATTTAGTTGACTAAAAATATTATGCTATAACAGGTGTCAACAGCGGCGCGCGGCGCGGAATGCACAGGCGGCGAGAGGCGCAGCCGAGGAGACCGGCGTGCTCGTCTTGACACGGCAAAGCTCGGGGAGGGGCTCACCGTGGCGATTGACGGCGGCAAGGCCCGAATCGGCGGCGGCGGCGGAAACTCGATATAGGATTAGGGTTTCGGGCTTGAGAACTGGCGGCGGCGCTGCTCTAGGGTTCCAAAGGGGAATGCGGTGGGTGCGGCTCGCACTTTATAGCGCGGCAAAAGGGGATCCTCGGCTCGCGAGCTGGAGGCGCGCGCGGCGGCGGCTCGGTCGGACTCAGTGCATCCCGCTTCGGGGGCGACCCCATGCTTTGTGAGGTGGGCCCCAGTGGCGGCGAGTGCGGGGGGCAGCGGCGGACCTTGTTGGCGTGCGGCGCACGTTCGTTCGCTCGAGCCCGCGCAGCGAAGCCGGGCGCTAGTGGGCTTCTTGGGCCGCCGCCCCAAATGGCTCTTCTTGCTAAGCTTTGCTCTCTTGGCCGGGCTAGGCTGGCTGGCTGGGGCCAAAAACCGGATGCCAGCCCAAGGTCAAGGAAAAAGCTTTTCTATTTTCTAAACAAGCATTTGAATGAGGTTTGCAAAGCAAATTTTAAACTAAAATTTGAGAGGCCATTTGAGGTTAACTTTGAAAACCAAAAGAAGAGTTTTCGAATTATGATTTTCCAAGAATAAACTTTGGTCTCAAAAGGAGATATAGCTTTTGAAAGTTTTAATTTTCACACACCGAGAAAGACCTATTCGGGGTTAGAGCTTTTTAGAAATCCTTTTGTCGCTCAAACATAACATGTCAAGAGCAAACAAAAGTAAACAACAAGCAAGGCCACTCTTTCATTAATTTAGGAAAAAAAAAATTTGTAAAGCCAATTTTCTTTTTATTTATATTACTAACAAGTATTAAATCTTCGTCAATTTTAGGAAAAAATCCCAAATCCTTGATTCAATTTAGTGTTTTTGAATGACAACCCAAAATAGAAATTTTGGGGTGTCATAGCGACAAGGGGCCCGACACGGGGGCAGGTCGGGGGCTTGTTGCATGGGCGGGGGTTAGTGCCTTGTGGCCTTGTTGTAGGGTTTGGAGGGCGCTCCGGTGAGGTAGGGGCTGGCCCCCCGTAGGGGAGCAGGAGCAGGAGATTTTGTGCCATCGATTCCTTCTCCGGCGAGCGGCGGCGACTGCTTTCGGATTGGTTTTGTCTCGGCCTTTGGGACCTCGTTACAGTAGGAAGCGGGGCTTATGGCCCATTCTCTTATTTGGGCTGGAGTCTTTGCTTAACTTGGGCTGGGCTTAACTCAGGTGCTCAGGCATCGGAGGCCCTAGCCTTTTCACAATTTCAAGGCTTTGTATTTGTAATGCTCTCTCACAACGTTGATTTTCATTTCATAGGTTACGGCAAGTTTGGCACAACACCTCGCCAAATGTTTCTCAAAAAGAAAACGCTCCTAATTTGTTAGGAGAGGATTCTAAGAACTCTTACCAAATAGATAAAATGTAATTGGATTCTAATGAAAACTGATGAGAATCATCACTTCTCTATTTGCACTAGGAGCTAAAAGCTAAAAAGAGCATTCTCTACGGCTTTCCGTCCAATTATTATTAGAATCACTTCTCTCCTACTCCCTCTGTCCCTTTGAAAGTGTCGCCCGGGAAACGTGTCTGTGAAGGAGGCACGTTTTTCAAATGACACTTATGAGGAGGGATGGAGGGAGTACTCTCAGTCTCCACTAGAATCACTCCACCATCAGAGAATCAATCATCAAGAAGCAAAGCTCAAAAGTTGCACCAAATTAGCTAGTCGGTTGGCCCGACCTTTCTACCTCGCTCGCTCCTCTACTATAGGGAAGTGTTTTGCTTCCTTTTTTTCAGGCTATCGAGATGTTTCGATCCGTCATGTTGTCACTACTTGCCTCCTTTTAGATTCAACAACCAGTTTAAAAAGTTGATATTACTAAATAAGGAAGGAGTACGTGTGTTTTAAAATGTCACATGGCAAACAAGGCTACTGATCGGTGTCATTTCTTATCTTACATTGAATTGTTTTTATCTTGTTAGCCGTATTACACTTAAACCAGATTCAAGCAAAGTCAATCAATGTAATTAATATCTTTTTCTTTTTGCGACGTGTAATTAATCAATGCGACACATGACGATGAGACGAGATGACGCACATGTTCAGTACTCCCTCTATCTCATAAAGTCTGACGTTTTTTGACTTTCGACTTCCTTGTTTGACCATCCGTCTTATTCAAAATATTATATAAATAATAAAATAAATTAATCAATATTTAAGTATCTTTATTGATAAAATAAGTCATAACAAAATAAATTATATTTTTATATAAAAGTTTGAATAAGATAAATTATTGAAAAAAAGATGGCACAAAATTTAAGGTAACAAACTCAATAAGACGGAGGGAGTAGGCTGTTAAATGGCCGGCCGGTGTCGGATCTTATGAGAAAAAGTACTGCTGGCTGGTTTGGCTGCGAACAGGCTCATAGAAGTATTGTCTGCTACTCGGTCAATGCAAAAGTCAGGTCATCCGTGCTACTCGGTCAATGCAAAAAGTCAGGTCATCTGTGCGTGTCAGTACTGTCTGACATGTAGAGCACGACAAGCCAGCCAGCCGCAAAAGCTGTTGACCCCGGCCAAAAGGTCCAACTTGTTCCAAAGTATTTCACACACACATCATTGCATATACAAATTCTCGTTAAATTACCTTTTTTAACTCCTGAGTATAAGTGTCAACCCTGCTCAAATCGATCAAAACCAGCGTCATGCATTATACTAGCCTCAAATCAAATCGGTTGTGGCGGGGGTCCATGGCGCCTTGAGCTCGACGGAATCGCGTGTAGTGTGGATGGGTCGCCGCCGAAGACGAATCCAGCCCGCTGTCGCTGGATCACCGAGCTGATACCAGATGTTAGCAACCCGAACGACGAATTACGATAACACACGAAGAATCTCGTTAACACTGATACAGATTACAAGTTCATCGGCCGACGAGGCCGGTTCTCTCCTCCTGTCCCCTCTCTGCTTCTAACTTGTTTCTCAAGATGATAGATGATTCCCAGTGCTCAGCTGCCTCTCGCTTTAACCGGACGCCACCTCTGGCCGGCACTGGACGCACGCCCACTCTGGGCCTTGGACTCTGCGATTCTCTCGACGGGCCCTCTTACTTCTTCTGTCTTGGTGGGCCTCGGCTTGGGCTTCATCAGGTAGCTTGGCATGGGGAGCGCTGACAGAGGTCAGGGGGCTCGTGGCATGGGCGGGGGTTAGTGGCTCGTGGCCTTGTCGTAGCGTTTGGAGGGCGCTCCGGTGAGGTAGGGCCGGTCGTAGGGGGAGCGGGAGCGGGAGGCGAGGAGCGGGAGATGTGCCATCGCTTCCTTCTCCGCGGCTGTGACTGCTTTCGGTTTGGTTTGGTTTGTCTCGGCCTTTGGGACCTTGTTACAGTAGGAAGCGGGCTTAGGGCCCATTATCTTATTTGGGCCGGAGTCTTCGCTTGACTTGGGCTGGGCCCAACTCAGCCACACAGGCCTAGCCTTTTTCACAATTTTAAGGCTTTGTATTTGTATTGCTCTATCACAATTCACAACGTTGATTTTCATAGGTTAAGGCAAGTTTGGCACAACACCTCTCGAATGTTTCTCAAGAAAAAAACAGGCTCCTAATTTGTTACAAGAGGATTCTAAGAACTCTTACCAAATAGATAAAATGTAATTGGATCCAGATGAGAGCTGATGAGAATGACTTCTCTCTATTTGCACTGCGAGCTAGTAGAAGCTAAAAAGAGCATTCTCTATGGCTTCCCGTTCAATTACCAAGTTGGCATTAGAATCACTTCTCTCCTACTCTCCGGTCTCCACTAGAATCACTCCACCAATAGAGAATCAATCAAGAAGCAAAGCTCAAAAGTTCCACCAAACTAGTCGGTTGGCCCGGCCTTTTTACCTCGCTCGCTCAGCTCCTACTATAGGCAAGTGTTTTGCTTTTTTTTTTCTCAGGCTATTGAGATGATGTTTTGATCCGTCACGTTGTCACTACTTGCCTCCTTTTAGATTCAACAACCAGTTTAAAAGTTGATATATAACTAAATAAGGAAGGAGTATGTGTGTTTTAAAATGCATGTCACATGGCAAACAAGGCTACTCGGTCATTTCTTATCTTACATTGAATTGCTTTTATCTTGTTAGCCCTACTACACTTAAACCAGATTCAAGCAAAGTCAATCAATATAATTAATATCTTTTTTTTTTTTTGACGTACTCACTCCGTCCCAGAAAACATGCAACTATGGGAAGTGTGTTAGCCAAACTTTCTCAACTTTTGACTACATTTGTAGAAAATACATGCAATATTTATATCTCTAAAAAAATTATTAAAAGCTAGACTTAAACATCTTACCGATGATACTAATTACTTAGTATAAATATTTATATATTTTAATATATAATTACCAACAGTTTGAAAATGTTGACTTCTCGGGAAGCAAGAATTACATGTTTCCTGGGATGGGGGAGTATAATTAATCAATGTGACACATGACGATGAGGCGAGATGACGCACATGTTGTCTGTGTGTGGGGTGTCATGTTTAGAATATGTTTTTGACCACACAACTTATTCCAAACCATTTCACGCACACACCCCATAGAGAGCATCAATGCACTTATAAAATCTCGTTAAATTACCTTTTTAAATCCTGAGTATAAGCGTACGTCAACCCTGCTCAAATCGATCAAAACTAGCGTCATACTTCTATTGGCTGCTCACCATTCAAGGCACTCTATGGTGTGGAACCCAATTTGGGCCTTTCCATTTCTCCACTCATCTCAACACCTGCTCCAGTGGCCGAGGTGATTGAACACAGGGAGCTTCACCTACAGGCAAATGACAGATAAGCACAGAACTGATGTTCGGTTTGAGATTGGTCACAAAGTGCTACTTAAGCTCCAACCTTATACTCAATCTTCAGTGGCAAATCGACCATACCCAAAGCTGTCATACAAGTACTTTGGACCTTATACCATCCTGGATCGAGTAGGCAAGGTGGCCTATCGTCTGGATCTCCCCTGCTGACAGTAAGATTCATAATGTTTTTCATGTTTCACAGCTCAAGGCATTCGTGGCTGATCACACACCCAGCTACTCGAAGTTGCCCCAAATCACTGATCTGGAAGTAGCTCAAGCAGTACCCGAAAGCATCATGGATCGTCGTTTGGTGAAGTGTGGTAACAAAGCCATCCCTCAAGTTCTCATCAAATAGGATCGCCTTCCAAGTCTATCAGCAACATGGGAGGACTACTACGTGATACATCAGCGCTACCCGACGCACCTGCTTGGGGGCAAGCGGAGAACCTTCAGCGGGGGGTTGTTAGGACCACGGGCGTCAAGGTGAGAGAGATGGCGTCTTGGCGATTTACGTTTATGCCTATGTAACACGTTTCATTTTACTTACATCTATGACATGTGGGCCACGGGCCAGGCCAGCTTATATACCCTGCTGTAAGCCATATAGAAAACTATGATTAAATTGAAATTGAAACTTGATTCGGTTTGAGGACAGGGTTCCTCCGCGGTCGCTCTCGATCCCCTCCTTATCTACCTCACGTCATGGCGGTGATCGCTGCGGCTGTCACACCCGATTTCTAAAGGAAGACCCGAGTTGCCATATGTGTGCCCGGGAAGTCCACACATACAACACGGAATGCGAAATATCGAAATACAATGTAATATAGCGGAAACATATAAAAAACAACACTTGCAAACATCAGAGTAACGCGGAACGGTAGCTAAGACTTCACTTCAGGCTCCATCACAGCAGGGATTGTTGACTGGGGGCTCCGTACGTCAAGCATTTGTTGACCAACTTCTTGTATCTTCATAACATCTTTTATCCTTTTTATGAGCAGCACCTTACTACAGACACACCGGGGTGTGGGGGTAATAGCAAGGGTGAGTCCATGTTGAACTCAGCAAGTACAGACGGAAACTATATGATATGCAAGGCTTAAAACAAGGTAAAGCTGACACGGTGTACTGCAGGTAGCTCTTTTAATCTTGGTTCATTTTAAAGAACAACCTATTACTAATCATTGGTTGTAAAGCCCAAACCCTTAATTAAGGTTCAAGTAAACTTTAGGTTGTTTTCAAAAGAGTAGTTATCATCTTGTAAAACACTTGAGGAGATCCACCTCAAGCAACACGGGAAGTCCATCCCGCCCAACACGAGGTTCCAACCTCGCCAACATCACCATCATTTCCAAAAGAGAGTAACTTCTAATCATGTGAGAGCTGCGGGCGCTCATGACCGTGAGCACGGCTAGTATACGGTTTGATCAAACTTCTGCGCAGATGTGCACTTTCACTTCAGTCGTGATTCCCATTTGCCCGGGTTTGCAAGTCCCAAAACTCTTCCAAGGAGAGCGGACGGGGAACCACTACGAGACCTTTCACGCAGTATTGAAATAGAGTTTCACTCGTCGGGCGAAACTTCGGGCGTCGGAGGCGTCCCGATAAAAGTCCACGGATCTACCGCACTCCATACTACAAACCCGCGGAGCCCCGGACGCCATCCCGTGGAAAGATCCACTCTGACAAGGGACCCGATAATTAGTCAAGCGAGCCCATTAGGTCCTGAAGTTGCCTTTGTTGTCCCAAGTGGCCGTCCACGAACCGGACCTTAGGGAGAGAAGACACGGATGCCTCTCGCAAACCGGACACACACTACAGCAATCCGGTCAACCCTTTGAACCCACAACCACGATGCATCCCCGCATCCAACATCTCAACCATGGCGCAACCATGAAACATCTCCAAGATCATAATTATAGAAGCATTTTAATATCATTAACAAAGGTGAGTAGATGAGCGAAGCGGGACTAAGCAAAGCGGTCTATCTACCCATAAACCCCCAAATTAAATAGGTAATCTTTTGGATGATGGTGGCTAGTCGATCCTTAGGGTTCACATAATTAAGACACATGCATGAATAGTAAACATTGCATTAATGTGAATAGGATCAAAATGGTCAAATGGTGCCCGCATGCGACGAGAACCTCCTAATTCTTTGGGCCCACACTGCACCGGTCATTGTCCCAAAGACCTCGATAACAATGCGGATGCACCCAATAACTTAAGAAGCTTTGTTGAGTGTCATCGAAACCCCGATTACACCACTCATACGGGATCAACAAAGGAGTAGCTACAACATTACAACGTTTGTTACAAAAATTATAGATCGAGTGCGGAAGAATAATAATAACATTAATTTTACAAAATGTGAATAAGTTATATTTGAGTAAAATTAACTTAATTAATTTCGGAAGCCGAGTAGACTAGAAGACAACCGGATCATGTCGGTGCCCACCGACATAACCCCCAAGCATTAATAGCACGTGTCGGCACACAGCAACAAGGGTTAACAAACCCCGATGCGGGGAGTACTCAACAAGACTTAACCGTCAAAGAAAGAGGAGAAGACTTAGGAATGCGGGCTTAGGGGAAACAAGGAAAGGTTTTAGCAAGAATCAAGGACTCATTTTGCGAAAAAGCTTACTAATAATGAATCCTTACTTTCAATATTTTAATCTAAATTAATATCTCACCTACTCTAGGTGATCCTACACTAGAGCAAACACTTCTTAAACATTCCATCTTACTTTCTTATTCCTTCATAGATTCCATTTGTTAACTACGATGAAGGTGCGAGGATCAAGTCTCCTTTTCTCGTGGAGCCAACGCCGATTCGAACCGCTTACAACCCAGTTGGGGATACCTCACCACCACGACATATGTAGAACTTAAACTTACATATGTCAACCCTCACTGGATCGCCCAAAACAGGACCGCGTCCTCGCCACCCGAGAGTACCGTACACCTCCAATCCGGGACTTTAACCCACGAGGGTAACATGTACTCCCGCCATCTCTCCACTCCCAGTGCGCGGTTGTACGTTCCCGATTTGGCACACCTCCGAGATCTCGGGCTTACTGGAGCATGTGGCCAGTATAACAAGTTCTTGATCCAAGGGCCAGCCAACGGACGGTCCTTAATCGACAAGCCGGAAACACTACATCGAGACTCCATTATCAGTGCAAGTTACCCGACCGGTCTCAATTTCAATACCATATCCCAGTATGGTTTCATCATATAACATTCTTGTTTATCAAATGCCCATTCGGGCCATCACTAAAGATTTGTCATATTTTGACTCAAAAGTCTAACTAATTAAGCATGGCTAAGCATTTCTAAGCATTTTTACCAAAACGGGTTTGCCAAGGTAGATTTCAAAATAACCAAGGATAACAATGTAGCAATTAGGTTATCACTCAACTCCTAATTACTTAATGCAACATATCATAAACATAAGTGATATAAAGCTTTGAAAACATCAAGGAAGGGTTTAATGTAACCGGGGCTTGCCTCGTGTTGCGAGGGGAAAGTTAGATTCAAGTTGGACCACCCACGTCACACTTGACACCAACACTTCGGATGAATGAATCTTCTTGGCTCGACCATTGTGAACCACATCACTCTCTCGTTTACTACACGTAAATGATGATGTATGCTTTAGCATGATGAAGTATAAATATGATGCTTGATGGATGCATGAAATGATAAACACTTGAGTACAACTTTCCTTCACGATAAAGTTGCAACCCAACAAAACCAACTTGTTGAACTACTCCACAAGATATCATCACCATTGTCTAAGGAGTTCTCAAGGACCATTTGATTATGATATGATCCAAGATTTACAAAACAATCCAAAGTCACACAAAACCTAAGTCGTTATACACCAAACATCACATTTAACAATTAAACAAATAAAGTATAAAATAGAAAATAATTTAAACACTTTAAAATGGCCCCAAACTTTTTATACAAGGAGGACACATCATAAAAAAAGATACCAAATAAATTTTCATGAATTTTGAATAAATACTTTATTTTCTAAAAATCATGGAAGATGCATTTTTCAATTAAAATTTGTATTTTTAAAACATGCAAGAACTACTTAAAACTCAAGTTTCATAATTTTCATATGTAAACATTCTCGTAAGAAGACTCTACAAAACTTTTTAGAATTTTTGAAGCTATTTTCAAATTTCTATGAATTTTGCAAGAACTAACACTATTCAAATAAAAAGAAATTGGATAAACAAAATTTTAAAACCAATCCGCCGTTGGGCCAAAAACGGCCCGACTCGCCCACGACCAGCACGATGAAAGCGGCGGCCCAAAGTGCCCACCACCCGCCGACCTCGCCGCCGGCCGCCGGCTTTGACCGGCAAGCAAGCTCGCCGGCGGCGAGGTCCCCGCCACGGGACTCCGCCCCAACCGACTCCCCACAACCCCGCGAACACGATGGCATACTTTTCCCTTTCGTTCGAAAGACGCTAGCCGCCCTCGCCCGGCGGGCATGGCGGACGCCAGCGGCTCTGGGGCGGCGGACGCGGCAAATGTGACTTTCCCCGCGACAAAGAGGCGAGCAACAAAAAGCGGCACGCGCAGGTGACCAAAACCCCCACCTAATCGCGACTCAATCGGCTCCCGCCGAGCATGGCCACGTCTTGGCGGCGGCGCAGGGCCGAGCTTGCCAGGCGACATGCGTTCCGGTGGCTCAGCCAGCATGAAATGGAAAACGGATGACACGGGCATGATCAAGCTCACCCCGAGCACGGTGCTCACGTCGGTTGAGACTAGGACTGAGCGGAGGTGGGTGGACGACGGTGACAGCGACGGGGCGGCGCTCTCCGGTGGCAACGGCGTTTCGGCGACTCGTGGGGGAAAACATGAAACCGCCGAGCGCATCACGCGACCACGGCATCGAGGCGACGCTAAATCACTAGATGGGTTTCCAATAAACTCCCCGGAACCGGTGACGACGGCGGGTGGCGTCTTGGCGGCCTCCGGCCGGACCTGGAGAAGAAGACGGCGTCACGGGTGGCTCAGCGTCGCGGAGGGCTATGGTGTGGATCAATCGAAGCCAAAAGTGATGCGGAGCTTCAAGCAAATTGAGCGGGCGGAGAAGGTGCGGTGATGGTGAATTCGACGGCAAAGAAAGGCTCGACGGCGGCGATTGGGAAACGAAGAAAAGGCGGCGACGACGGGCCGGGGCGGCTTTAAGAAGGAAAGAAGAGGACGGTGAGGTGGTCAGTGGCTTCGAGAAGGTGGGCAGGTGGCCAACGACTTGGCCGGGCTCACAAGACGCGAGGCATCCACGGCGACGCCCGGCGACATGCCGGTATGGAGGGAAGCAAAGTGAATTCCACGCTCACCGTAGCACTCAAACCCCTAACCTGCTGAATTTTGCAAATTTCTCCAAAAATTTGAACTGAAGTTGAAAATCTCCAAAAAGCAACTTTGCTTAAAATTTCAAGATCTACAATTTTCACAATTAGAAGATTTTTAAATTCTGCCTCCAAATATGACTTTTTGAAATAGGATCAAAAGGAAGAATTTTGAATTCAAAATTACTTTTAAAATTACACAAAAACTTGGAAAACTTTGTACATATCTTTTGTTCATCAAGAAAAGATCTACAAACTAGCTTTTGAAAGTTTTGTCAAATTTTGCTTTGATTTTGAAATAACGAAAAGGGGGTAAAGAAAGGTTAGGGTTTAGGGTTTCCGACCCGGGGTAACTCTCGGATTCCTATTCTTTTCGCATCTTTTCATCCAACAACTCAACCAACCATAACTAAACTTATTTTTGTCCAATCCAATACTTAACTAGTAAATAACACCTGGGGTGTTACAGCCTTTCCCCTTAACGTAATCTCATCCCGAGATTCGAGCGGAACTTCCAAGAAAGCGACGAGAAATTCCGCGGTTTTGACACCACTCCAAAAGATTTCAGAACTTACTCGCACTAGCAAAGATTACAAAGCCACTTAGGAAATTACAGAGGATACAAAGACTACTCCCAGGGGTTAGGGACACATCTATTACATAGCAAAGCCTCACTCCAGAAACTTAGCCAGACGAGGACAAAGAAGAAACACCAAGAAGATAAGCGACCAAAACGCAAAAGGACCCCAAAAGATCCGAAAAACAGATGGGATCGAGGAGGCACAACATGTCAAGAAGACACAGAAATGAATCCTAGGGCCATAAGCTAATTGGATGTAGACTCGACCTTCTAGGATGAAAACCGGACTTCTTCTTCAACAAGACGCCGTAGCAACCTTCGACGGGCAACCCTGAATCCACAAGTAAGAGCTTGAGCTTGAAGTACTAGTTCCCACGTCTTTGTCTCTGGCTCAGTTTCTTCTTGAGCTAGACAGCTTCACCTTGAAGGATGAAATCGACTCTGTGATTCTTAGAGGAAAAAAAAAATTAGCAATGGGCTTTGGAGAGATGGAGGTGGTGAAGCAAGGTACCCAGGTTGCGTTTTATAGCGTAGAGGAGCGGATAGAGATACTGCGGCGCACTGAGGAAGAGGAAGCCAAGAGAGAGAAGAGAGAGAGTCAAAAGCAGTTCACGGGTGGAGCGGCCACCAGCTATGGTGTGCTCTGTGCTCAAGCTTAGGGTGACAGGATTCCCGCGACGTGGAGACGAGTAGCGGGCTGGGCCATGGAGGGGTCCGGTACGGCGCAAGGGCAAGGACGACGAGCAAACATGGTGCACAAAGAAAGAGGGAGAAAGAGGGCGTGGTGCGAAGTAGACGTGACGACGGAGTGAGTGCGGGCACAGCGAGACTGCAACACAGAAGCCAACACGAGAGGGGCCAGGATGCTCACGGCGTTCAACAAACACATGGCGGCAACAAGATGCCACAGTGATCCTGACCTTCAGAAATGGTTAAGCAGAGTCCCTTATCTACCACTTCTTGTAGTCTATTAATGTTGATGGTCAGTGACTTGCTCTTCAAGGGTCACCTTTCTTGTAACTTTCAAATGGAACTCACAAAGCAACCGATCCGATATACGAGTCCCCGGATAGAATATAGATAAATAACCAAGGAAAATCACGGCAAGGGAATGCTTTAGGGTAGTTTTGTAATGGATCATGATTAGAAATCATTAATCATAACACCATGGCCAAAACCACAACCACGGAGAGAATCCATATGATAAAAATTAGTGGCGACCAAGGATTTACAAAACGAAGGATAGCAAACAAAGGAGTTCCAAGGCGTAGAGTCACTATGGAAGTGATTCAAGATCAAAGCCAAGGATATAATACTAGAAGAGTTTGGAAATAATCAACCAAGATTTTAGGGCAGAAACCAAGGAGTTATCGAAGATCAAAGAGAGATGTGCATGGCAAGAGTCATCTAAGAGACCCAACAAAAACTTGGCTTGATTCCACACGGCGCAACACAAGTCGTGGCAAAACTTACATATAACATCCTAGCTGGACTAGGGTACAGCCAAAGTTACACACAGACTAGCAAAGAGAAGACAAACAACACCCAACATTGATAAAATTCATTCATGAAAACTAACTTATTTAAACATCTAATAAATTCACAAAAAAAAAAATTACCAAGCTCTGGATTCCGACTAGGGGGTAACTCTCGGATTCCTATTCTTTTCGCATCTTTTCATCCAACAACTCAACCAACCATAACTAAACTTATTTTTGTCCAATCCATTACTTAACTGGTAAATAACACCTGGGGTGTTACACTGCACTTGCCTTATTACAAAATCTAGCTGCTCAGAATTCCTTAGCTTCTATCTTACGGTCTCGAGTTGCTTCTACATTCTTGTCGGTCCGTAGCTCCCGATCTTCAACGCTAACGAACGAAAGACCGTCTATACGCATCAAGCGTCACACACAGAGAGCAATACATGCAAGCAAACAAGCTTGTTGATATTTATTAAGTGCCAAAAGAATATTGTTGACACATGTTAACGTATACTTTTAATTGTCAACTAAACATGGAAAAGGACTAAAATATAATTAGATAACCTTATTAGGGGTTTCTACTAACGATTTCCATGAGTGTTGGTAAAGTTGTGATTTGCAGGACTTAACAGAAAAACAACGAGTTCGCAAGCAATACGACTACGCAACGCAACATAATCCAACTCGAATAAAGTCTAGAAGGCTCCGGAGTACACCCGACGTCAAAGAGTCCCAACACCCGAAAATACATCATCTAGAAGACTCGAAGCCACGACACACCGCGGGACCCGGGTGGGACCCACCCCAGCCGACCGGCCTAATATTCAAAGCCGACCGCCTGGCCCCTCGGCCAACTCATCTCCGCTTCCGAAGCTTCTCCAACCGCCTCTAAGACACAATCTAATCCGCTCGTTTAATGTCGGTTTGATCCGAGGGCGACGGTGGAAGTAATGAAGTTGTATCTAGATCCAACACACGTACCTCCTCCCGACTATATAAGCAAGCCCCGGGCCCCTAATCTCGAGATCATCTCATACATCAATTTCATATCTCATCGGATGGAGGCACGGCGCCCGGAGAATTAGATTAGACGGCTACAATGTAATAGAATAGATCTAGTAGAGAGTTAGGGGAGAGCGGAATTGCGCTCCGGGTTCGAGAAGTCTTCAGCGTTACGTATATCTTTGTATCTCAACTCTATTAGACTTTATGCCATAATTAGATCTATCTTTTCTAGTACTTTTATGCCTTTCATGATTATTGATTAGAATATAGTTGTTATATAATTGCATGGGATCTTCGCCGTATTGAGTGCTCTGGTTATTCATGATGATTAGAGTAGTAATTAATAGTGTGGACATGGTGTCTAGACTAGAGGTTACCTTAGATTGCACCCGGTCCCACGGATAGTTGTGGTAGCCCTAGGTGGTGACAGCCCTAACGGCCGGCGTATTCCACCACGTTCGATTGGTAGTGTAGGACCGTGAAGTCGGAGCTTCCTAGCCCCCTTCTCATCCCTTTCCTCGCCGCTAGTGTTCCGATGTCCCGAAGTGTTCTTTTATGATCGCTATACCTTTTCATGCCTTAGTTACTCAAGAACCAAAGTACTAGAGAAGTATTCGGGAACCTAGATCTCTCCCGTTGTCCTCTCGACCTAGCTATCTATTCTATATTATAATATTCTCCCCGGTTAAGTGCTATTAATTATCATATCATATACATTATTTACCCCCTCACTTTAGTTTAGTTGGTATATTAAGTTAGTAGATACATGATTTTGATTTATCATAGTCTTTTACCCTTGCTTCCCTGTGGAAAATATAAATAATCGATACTGGAATACTCCGGGGTAAAAGCTACAATGGTATATATATTAAAAATGCGCCGGAACCCTTTATTTTCTTTTTGCACTTAATAAATACCAACAAATATGAAGGTTCCGCAAACGCCGTAAATACCATTGTAGCTTTTCCCTAGGAGAGTATTCTAGAGTATCGTATCCACGGGAAGCTTTTGGCTAAAGAATCTAATAAATCACAATCATGCATCTACTAACTTAGCAAACCACTAGACTAAAGTGAGGGGGTAAATGATATATGATAGGAGTTAAGCATAATCACACACAAGAGAATTCCTAAGATAAATGTGTAGCTAGCAAGTTGAGAGGACAGCGGGAGAGATCAAGGTTCCTATGTACTTCTCTATTACTTAGGTTCTATGATAGCAATTACACTAATGCACTTTGGAGCAAAGAGATCCGTCCCAACTCTCGAAAAGACGGGAAGAAGGTAGTTGGGAGAAGGCTGCCAAAAGCTCTACGAAACACCAACCCATACGTGGTGGACTACAAAGGCCCGACAGGCTGTCACCCCGGGCTACCACAACTATCCGTAGGTTTGGGCAAACCTCGGGTAACCTATAGCCTAGACACCAAGTCTACACTATCGATTACTACTCTAGCTACCTAGCATAACTAGAGCCCTCAATACGGCGGAGATCCCATGCAATAGCATAAAAACTATACTTAACCAAATATGAAAGACATGGAAATAAATAGAGAAGATAAATATATGAATCATAAGTCTTACAAAGAAAGGACACAAGACATACCAAACTCTATAGACATCTCGAACCGGAGCGCAGCTCCACTCTCCCTAACTCTCTAGTTGCTAATCTATTACATTGAAGTGTCTAGCTCTAATTCTCTTGTGGAGAGGTTGTCCTCACATTGGGACACCTCAATGACCAATAGGTCAAGAGATAATGAATATAATGAATTAGGGTTTCACCACGGGGTCGTGGGTGCGCTTATATAGCCCTTTGGCGATGAACAAGGACCCTTGGATCAAACCGACCTTGAGCAACGGTATAGATACAACCTCAATGTCGGTGGTAAACCGCCATAGAAATCGAGGTCGATCGGTAGGACCCGACTGGCGACCGCCAGAATCATGCCGCGACCGCCAGACTTTGTGGCACGGTGAAATCTCCTTCCTCCCGGTGTCTTCGGTGTCTTCTAGAATGTTTTAGTCCACTTTTTGGATTGAGTTGCCTCACGGTCAAGTCTTCTCATCGTATGGGATGCAAACTCTTCGAGCTTTTCACCGCTTCTTAATCGCTTTTATCTATTAAGTCCCTCAGAAGATATAAATCACCAAAGCTCGTGGAATTATGTTAGTAAAGCAACCTAGTCTATGTGATTATTCATTTTAAGCTCTTATTTCATATTTAGTTGACTAAAAATATTATGCTATAACAGTGTCAACAAATAAGGCGGCTGGAATGCACAAGGCGCGAGAGCGCGGTAGGAGACCTGGCGTGCTCGTCTTGACACGGCAAAGCTTCGGGAGGGGCTCACCGTGGCGATTGACCGGCGGCAAGGCCCGACCGACAGCGGCGAAACTCGATATAGGGTTAGGGTTTCTGCTTGAGAACCCGCGGCTCCTAGGGTTCCAAGGAATGCAGTGGGTGCGCCGCGCGCACTTTATAGCGCGGCAAGGGGATCCTCGGCAAGGAAGCTCGAGGCGATGCGCGGGCGGCGGTCGGACTGGGTCAAAGCCCCGAAGCTCGGGATCGACCGTAGCTCGGCGGTGGGCCTCGGTGGGTACAGGCCGGGGCCGGATGGGCGGATCGCGGCTGCGGCGTGCGGCGCACGCGCGGAGCTCGCAGCGAAGCCGGGCGCTGGTGGGCTTGCCGGGCCGCCCAAATGGCCGCCGCCGCCTTCCGTGCTACCGGGCTGGGCTAGCTGCTGCTGCGGGCCAAAAACCGGGATGCCGACCCAAGGTCAAGGAAAAAGCTTTTCTATTTTCTAAACAAGCATTTGAATGAGGTTTGCAAAGCAAATTCAAACTAAAATTTGAGAGGCCATTTGAGGTTAACTTTGAAAACCAAAAAGAAGAGTTTTTGAATTATGATTTTCCAAGAATAAACTTTGGTCTCAAAAGGAGATATAGCTTTTGAAAGTTTTAATTTTCACACACCGAGAAAGACCTATTCGGGGTTAGAGCTTTTTAGAAATCTTTTTGTCGCTCAAACATAACATGTCAAGAGCAAACACAAGTAAACAACAAGCAAGGCCACTCTTTCATTAATTTAGGAAAAAAATTTGTAAAGCCAATTTTCTTTTATTTATATTACTAACAAGTATTAAATCTTCGTCAATTTTAGGAAAAAAATCCCAAATCCTTGATTCAATTTAGTGTTTTTGAATGACAACCCAAAATAGAAATTTTGGGGTGTCATAGCGACCAAGGGGGCCCGACACGGGGCAGGTCGGGGGCTTGTTGCATGGGCGGGGTTAGTGCCTTGTGGCCTTGTTGTAGGGTTTGGAGGGCGCTCAGGTGAGGTAGGGGCCGCCCCCGTAGGGGGAGCAGGGCCGGAGATTTTGTGCCATCGATTCCTTCTCCCGCGCAGCGGCGGCGATCGCTTCCGGATTGGTTTTGTCTCGGCCTTTGGGACCTCGTTACAAGGGGAAGCGGGGCTTATGGCCCATTCTCTTATTTGGGCTGAGTCTTTGCTTAACTTGGGCCGGGCTTAACTCAGGTGCTCAGCATCGAGGCCCTAGCCTTTTCACAATTTCAAGGCTTTGTATTTGTAATGCTCTCTCACAACGTTGATTTTCATTTCATAGGTTACGGCAAGTTTGGCACAACACCTCGCCAAATGTTTCTCAAAAAGAAAACGCTCCTAATTTGTTAGGAGAGGATTCTAAGAACTCTTACCAAATAGATAAAATGTAATTGGATTCTAATGAAAACTGATGAGAATCATCACTTCTCTATTTGCACTAGGAGCTAAAAGCTAAAAAGAGCATTCTCTACGACTTTCCGTCCAATTATTATTAGAATCACTTCTCTCCTACTTTCCTCTCAATCTTTTGAAAGTGTCGCCGGAAACGTGTCACGTGAGGGAGGCACGTTTTCAAATGACACTTGCAAAGGGACGGAGGGAGTACTCTCCAGACTCCACTAGAATCGCTCCACCATCAGAGAATCAATCATCAAGAAGCAAAGCTCAAAAGTTGCACCAAATTAGCTAGTCGGTTGGCCCGACCTTTCTACCTCGCTCGCTCGTCTACTATAGGGAAGTGTTTTGCTTCCTTTTTTTCAGGCTATCGAGATGTTTTGATCCGTCATGTTGTCACTACTTGCCTCCTTTTAGATTCAACAACCAGTTTAAAAAGTTGATATTACTAAATAAGGAAGGAGTACGTGTGTTTTAAAATGTCACATGGCAAACAAGGCTACTGATCGGTCATTTCTTATCTTACATTGAATTGTTTTTATCTTGTTAGCCGTATTACACTTAAACCAGATTCAAGCAAAGTCAATCAATATAATTAATATCTTTTTCTTTTTGCGACGTATAATTAATCAATGCGACACATGACGATGAGACGAGATGACGCACATGTTCAGTACTCCCTCTGTCTCATAAAGTTTGACGTTTTTGACTTTGAACTTCCTGTTTGACCATCCGTCTTATTCAAAGTATTATGTAAATAATAAAATAAATTAATCAATATTTAAGTATCTTTATTGATAAAATAAGTCATAACAAAATAAATTATATTTTTATATAAAAAATTTGAATAAGATAAATTATTGAAAAAGATGGCACAAAATTTAAGGTAACAAACTCAATAAGACGGAGGGAGTAAGCCTGTTCGGGCCGGCCGGCTTGGCCTACGATCTTATGAGAAAAATACCGCTGGCTGGCTTGGCAGCGAACAGGCTCACAGAAGTACTGTCTACTACTCGGTCAATGCAAAAGTCAGGTCATCTGTGCTACTCGGTCAATGCAAAAGTCAGGTCATCTGTGCCTGTCAGTACTGTCTGACATGTAGAGCACGACAAGCCAGCCAGCCGCAAAAGCTGTTGACCCCGGCCAAAAGGTCCAACTTGTTCCAAAGTATTTCACACACACACCCCATAGAGAGCATCATTGCATATACAAATTCTCGTTAAATTACCTTTTTTAAATCCTGAGTATAAGTGTCAACCCTGCTCAAATCGATCAAAACCAGCGTCATGCATTATACTAGCCTCAAATCAAATCGGTTGTGGCCGGTGCTGCCCACTGATCGATTTTGTTACATATCTAGGGTCAACTCGCTCACTGTCAGTGAGAGCTGGGCATCAGCTCTCTCTCTGCTTGCTCTCCCCAATATAACGGCAGCGACCGGCGGACCAGCCCTCCTCCTTCCCTAGCTGGCTCCCGCGCACTTGCTCTGCTCGGCCTCCTCAGCTCATCCTGCAGTGCAGTGCAGGCCGGATGCTGATGGCCGCCGCCACGCATGCAGTCGGATCCTCTTCCACCTCCTCCTCTATCTCGCCGCCGCCGCCGCTGCCATGGCACCCAGTCCTACTCGTACCCAACCACCACCAGCAGCAGGTCCTCTACGACGACCTTGACCACGCCACGCCGTCCCCGACGACGACGCCCGTGGCGGCTTCCCCCGCCGCGCCCACGCCACAACAACAACCGCCTCCGCCCCGCCGCGTCCCGCCAGCGCGCGGCGGGCAAGCAGCCGCGCCGTCCTCGGCCGTCGCGGAAGCTGCCGACGACAACCTACATCAGCGCCGACGCCGCCAGCTTCCGGCGCATGGTGCACCAGGTCACGGGCTTCGACAACGACGTGCCGCTGCTGCACCTGCACGGCGGCGGCGGCCCTGTCGTCGCGGCGGAACCGGAGCTCCTTCTTTGCCGCCAGGCGCCGGCGCCCCTCCCGCGGTGCGCTAACGACGACGATGGAGACGGAGATGATGCTGCTGCCGACGCTGGACACGTCGGCGTTCCTGATGCTCGGCGCGGCTGGCGGGGGCAGGGGTAGGGGTGGAGTGGCGCCCGCGCGTCCTCCTGGCGTGTCGTCCTGCTGCCATGGCTCCTCGGTGGTGGGGTGGATGCGGATCCCGGTGCGGCGGCGGCGTTGCAGGTGAAGGCGGAGGCAGCCAGTGGTGGTGGCGGGGTGTCGAGCTTGGAGTCGTGGGATGAGGAGGATGACGCTCTCGATCTTCTTGGAGTTTACTAGGAGGTAGCAAGAAAGAATCGATGGATCGACCTTGTTCCTGGCAATGGAAATTTCAATTTGTTTTAGAGTACGTAGTCTTCATTTCATTTGTAGTACAGTAGAATCGATTTGGTTTGCTGGACGTACCAAATCATGAGAAATGTTGTTGGTGGAGAAAGGTGATTTGTGCTAGTACTGTATAGCAGATAACCATATAGAGCTGCTTAAACCCTACGATAACTTGATGAGGTCTACTGCTCGTGTGTGGCACTGACAGATGAAGTGCGTGAACAAGGCAGATCTCACCAAACGAACTATATACGTACCCCCTCGATCTGTTATGAAGATAAAAATAATTAATTAATTAATATAATTCTCACCGTACGTCGTCTAGGAAGTCAATGATTTTTATTCTAACTAACACCTTGTTCGGCTTGCTTGTTAGCCACCAGTACTTTTATCTCACATCAAACCAAAGACCAGCCAAAATTAACAAAGATTTTTTCTCTCACAACAAATCAAAGCACCAGCCAAATTAACAAGGCGTAAATCTATATAATAGGACTAGGAATGTCAGTTTGAAGTAGTCTAGTAGAATGGACAGAATGGATTTGGTTGGTTAGACTCTTGAGTAATTAAGAAGGAAATATTTTACTGTTTCAGTTTGTTCAGGTGAAAAAAAAGGAAGGAGAGATGGATTGGAAAAAACTGGGGTGTACACCGTGCACACGCATGCTTTGGTGTGCACCCACGGTAGATTTGCTTGCCACGTGTCATACGAATCATTGTGGCCGTACACTCCCGGAAACCGGCTCTGCTTTGTTGGCCACCGCATGCACGCATGCAAAAGGATGAGGATGAGTTATTGTGTACTATATGGGATGCGGACGGCAATGATAATTTGCAGGACACGTGGCGTCAATCTACCATGGGTGCACACCAAGGCATGCGTGTGCACGGTGCACACCCCAGTTTTTTCCGGATTTGTTACCGGCCAGTGAATAATTTTTTTTTCCACCCGAGATTACTCATTTCCATTAACTCAACGGAAATACAGAATTGTTTAGAGTTTTCAGAAGAAGCAAAAGAACAGGCAGAACAACGCCTAAGATATAAATCTGCTAATCGCAAAGCAACTAAACCTTTCTGACCGCAACTTACTACTACTCCTCATGAACCACATGGTTCAGATAAACCCAGTGCCATCCATACAGTAACAGGCACCGGCCAGTGAATAATGAGGTTAGGTTAATCAGAACTTAGTTGCAAAACCATCATCAGTCTTTATCCCTCCATTCCAGCCAGCCGGCCATGCTATGCTCAGGGTCACCCAGCAGTCACGGGCTACAGAGCAGTCAAATGTAGCGGCCGGCCGGCCGGCCGTGTCGTGCCGGAAAGTCGTCGTGGCAGTCACAGAGGGACGACTGACGAGACGAGAGGGAGCAGCCGGGGCCCATGCATGAGCCGGCGTCTCGTTCTCGACCGGTCGGAGTTCGTACCGACAGACAGCCATCGATGTGATGTGACGAATGCTCCTTGTTCAACGGGTGTGTTTAGAAGCCCAAATTTCCTCCAAAATTTCCCCTCGTTCCCATCACATCCTATCACATCCTATCATATCGAACGTTCAATGCACCAAAACACGTTTGCCGCCACTATAAAAATTTAGGTAAATAAACAAACTAATTGCACAGTTTAGATGTACATTCATGAGGCGATTCTTTTTGAGCCTAGTTACGCCATGGTAGGATAATATTTACCACTAACAAACGAAACGTCTTCTAAAGTCTTGGCGATGTGACGCGCTACAGGAATTTTCAGCCAAAATTTTGTCTTATAAACACACCCAACGACGCCGACGGGCGACGGGCGGCAGCCGGAGCAGAACACGGCACGGCATGGCTTCCGTTGACTTGACTGACGCACCGCCGGTCCGTACCGTCCAGGTCCAGGATATGTCACGCCTTCCTTCCTTGTGGGGAATAAATTGGGTACCGAGGCATTTTTCTTCTCGCACACACACAACACAAAAAAGTTTGCACATCTTTTTTTTTTATTAAGATCGAGAAAGCTCCCGCCGGCTCTCCGAGATAGTAGTGAGATGGCACGCCCACTCTGTCCGCATACCTCCCCGGTTTACTACTCCCTCCGTCTCAAAATAATTGCACATCTCGATTCTAGAGAAGACAATTTTTTTTTTTTTGACCAAGTATATAGAAAATAATATCGATACTTAGATCTTCAAATAAAATTTATTACAAAAGTATGTTCTGATATTAATCTAATGATACTTATTATATATTGTAAACATGATTATTTTTTATATATATATATGGTTAAAGTTAGAAAGGTTTGACTTGTGTCGTAAAACTAGATGTGCAATTATTTTGGGCAGACGGAGGGAGTAGATTTGGCAACAACGTTCCTTAGCTTTACCTTACACACCTTGTCGTTGTGGTCCGTGCATGTTTAGAGCCTGTTTTGGTCGTACAGGCCACTCTGCGAGCCACGTCGCACTTGCGACGACGCTCACTCTTGTTGTAATCGCTTGATGTTATTAGATGGAATAAGGATCATCAGTACTTTGTTTGTTCTTGTGCATTCGTTTGGTTGCTTGCCATTCCATTCTCTCTCTTTCTTGCTTGGTTCCATTCTCCTCGTCGTGTGACGTATCTCGTGCAAATGAGGACTCTGAAACTTAGGCCACGTTTAGTTGGCAAAAAATTCTAACCTTTTCCCCCACTTTCTCCATCACATCACATTAAATACACCAAAAGACATAGGTTTGGAGTATTAAATATAGATAAAAAAAAACTACTAATTACACAGTTTAGATGTACGTTGTGAGACGATTCTTTTGAGACTAGTTACTCCATGGTAGGATGATATTTACCACTAACAAACGAAACATGCTATAGTGTGCGATGTGACATCCGGTTCCAATTATTTGCCATCTAAACAAGGCCTTAGTAACTCTGACTCAGACTCTGAGCTGAGGTGTTCAATTCGCATTCAGTTTAATTGATTGATTCATGACAGGCTATATTTGTATTTCAAATAGGAGAAAAAAAACACACACACGCAAAGAGATGTCGGTTTGTTTGTTGGTAGAGAAAATTGGAAGTGAGTTATTAGTTTTAGTGCCCGTTTGGCAACACCTGGAACGGCCCGAATGGCCACAATTCCGGCCGGATTGGAGTGGCTCGGTGTGGAAACAGGTCACCTCCGGAATACACTACTACCAAACTGATTTTAGGTGGCGGTTAAAAACGATTTTCGGTGGCGGTCTTCATGACCGCCACCAACACAAGGTCACAGTAAATCAACTATTTTCGGTGGTGGTTATATATGCCCGCCATGGTTAATCGGAAAAAAAATAAAAATAAATAAAAGCCCAACCCGAAACCCTAACAGGCCCAGATTGGGGCCGCCACCGCTAGGGTTTCGGGGCCCGCCCGCCGGCAACCGGCCGCGCGCCGCCGCCATGGGCCTCCCAGCCCACCGGATCGGGTCACCCAAATGAGGAGTCCGCCGCTCCCAGGGCCGCGGATCGGGCGGATCCGCCACCGCCGCCGCTCCAGCCGCAGGTCGGGCGGATCCGCCACCGCCGCCGCTCCAGGCCGCGGATCCGCCGCACGCTGGCTCGGCGCCGCTCCAAAGTTGAGGGAAGCGGAGGCGGAGGCGCGCCCTCGATCCGCCGCTCGAGGTTGAGGATGCGGAGGCTCCGCCGCCGCTGATGTCCCGCCTCCGCCGCCACTTTCGACGTCCCCGCGCGGCTCGACGTCCGCCGCGCGCGCCGCTGCTCGACGCCCCTCAGCGCCATCCGCCGTCACGCCCGCCGTCGGGGAGGGAAGGATGGGAGCGCCCGCCGTCGGGGAGGGAAGGATGGGAGCGGCCATCGGGAAGAGAGAGCAGAGAGAGGGAGGCGTGGGGAGAAGTGAGACCGAGGGAGTTGGAGTGGGTGAGTTAGGGTTTGGGAGTGAAATATATACCGGGACCTCCTTGTTGGGCCGAAATGGACTTTGTTGGCCCGAGTTTTGCCGCTTTTTTGGGCCTTATTTACCGTAATTGATTTACCATGGCGGTTATTAAAACCGCCCGCGGTTAATAAAAAATAACCGCCACGGTTAATAAAGGTATTAACCGTGGCGGTTTCTCAAATGCCCGCCACGTAAAATAAAATCTAAACACCACGCAAAATCAATTACGTAGTAGTGATAGCTGTTCGTTTTGGCCCGGCCCAGAACGAATCCGGCCCGTTTGGCACCCTCCCCTTTGCACGGCCCGGATTGCATCCGGTAGCCTCACCCTCGGGCTTCAATCCTCGGTCAAAGCCACGCGCAAAGACGCGAGTGAATCCGGTTGGTTCACTCGATCCAGCCCATGAACGATTCCTAGGCATGAATCCTTCTTGTGCAAACCGAACGAGGCCAGTGTGTTGTACATGTAGTGGTAGCAGATAGCTAGTGATAGCTACGTAGACCCGACGATACGTTGAGATGAAGTCGGACTGAAACTATACTCCTAATAACCGATGGTCCTAATTAGACGTAAAGGGACAGATAGAGCACACAAGACAATCCATACCTTCGATTAGTCGGTGGGTCGGGAGGTTTAGAAGCCTCAGAGCCCCTTTTTCATATTCCTAGCCTCGTGGATCCTGTTGATGTTTTCCCTCAAGATTCATAGCAATAAGTATATTTTCAAAAAAAAAAGGTATCTAGGGAGTATATAACATCTAGGTCATAAATATTACTAATGATTTTTTTATAAATTTAATCGCAATTATATAGAATATGATATATCAACATATTTCTTGTAGAGCTAATTCTCACTAGAAGTTTGCAAGCCATCCATATTATCTCCCACTAACCATCCATATCGATTTTCTTATCTACAACTTCTATGTAGCAAAGACCCATTAAGAAGTTCTCTACTCTCTGGTGAGGCCACGTCAACAAGAATCTCCTCATATCCCCGTCGCCGTCACCGGTCCCCTCGGACCCCTCACTGATCCCGTTTCCCGCCTCCCCCATCTCCCGGCCTATTCAAATTCACTACTCAACCATGATGGTGACCTTTTAGTCCCCTACGGTTTGCGGTAGAAAACGAGTAATTAAGAGACGCGTCGTTCAGCTGCTCCTTGCCCGCTTTAACCTCGCCTCTCGGTGAAACGACTCCTCCCTATTCTCCAGCGTGCACATACCCTTCCCTCTTCTCAGCGCGGCGGCTCGCGTCTCCCCGCCCCCGCACCGTCTGGGGTCGTGGAGGCGGAGCCTCTCCACTCCGCGGCGGCCGCAGCTCATCCCCTCCCTTCCCGACCGCGGTGGCCGCCGCCTTGATCCACCCACTGTTCGATCCGCCTTGACCGCGGTGGGTCGCGACGCCCGTGTTCCCTGCACTAACGGCGCCGGTATGCGTCACGGTGGCCCGGTCGCCGCTCAATGAGTCCCGCCGTGGCGCCGCGCTCTACCTCCCCTCGCCAGAAATCGCCCTACGTGCCGGAGCCCCGGACGCCGCTGTGGATCGCCCGACCCCGGTGTGGCCTTCTTCGAGGCCGAGGCCACGCCGGCCGCCGACTGGGCCGACTTCGCCCGGCGAGGATCCTCCGGCGATGACGATCCTCCGGCGATGGAGTTGGCGAGCTCGCCGGAGCACGATGCCCATGGGATTCCCGCTTCCAAAGGGCCCAACCTTCGTCGGTGCAAGCCAAGCGGTTAGATCATGGCCCCGCGCCGGCATCTCCGCTTCTCCATGCCGCCGCGTCGACGGCCGTGCCTTCAACTGCTCATGAACGTGTGGTCGCCCATGACTGCGCGCCGGAGGCGAGGCCCCGTGACCAATAATCCACCGCTCCCAATCTACAATAGGGAGGCCATCGCCCATCCCAAAGAAGGACAAGAGGTCTACATCCGGCGGCGGATACTCCCCAACTCGGTGGTGCCCGACCCGCAGAGATGGTTCCTTCCCATGGCGTCGTTGGCTTGGTCGAAAAATACCGACCGAGATCTACCCCCCCTACCCGGTGTCCGTGCTCATGGTGTAGCGGCTCCCGGGCCGCCTCCACACAACGGGGGCAAAGCATCCTCGTCGTGCCCGAGGTACGGCAAATGGCAACCATGTGTTGCCCATGTTGTTGGATCTCGGTGTGGCTATTTCTTCTTCCCGAATTTCGATGGTTCTTCTCTATTTCTTTAGTGCATATTGTGGTGAAAATTGTTCCCAAGAAAAATCCCAGAACGACGGTCCGCAAGATTCCGTGGGCGCCGCGCTCTACCTCCCCTCACCAGGAAACCGGCCTACGTGCCGGGAGCCCCCGTGACGCCGCCGTGGACCGCCCCGACCCCGGTGTGGCCTTCTTCGAGGCCGAGGCCACGGCGGTTGCCGTGGACTGGGTTTACTCGTGTAACACCCCCGTGTTACTCAACTAAAATCTTGTCATGTCATCATGTTTATCATAAAGCATGCATAATTAGCCAAATTGAAATGCATCAAAAAATTAAAATAAGTTTATATTTTTAGAAATGTTTGTGCTTAAGAAATTTAGAGTGTTTAAATGTTAAATTTATGTTTTTGATGCTTTTGATCCTAAGTGTGATGTTGAATGATGGTTGGATAGTATAGGTTGGGAATCAAATTTGAATCAAATCCAAATTTGAATTGAACTCCGAAAACCCTAATTTCAATCCTTTCTTTTTACCCCTTTTCTTTTATTCAAAATTTATAAAGAATTTGGGTATGGTTATTAAAGCAATTTTGTAGAGTTTTCAAAGTTGAACAAAAGTTGGTATTTTGAGTTTTCAAAGTTTAGTTCAAAAATTTAGAGTAATTTTGAAAATACCAAACTTAGGGTTTTGTCCCCTTTTGATTTAAAAACCCTAATTCAAAATCTAAGCAAAATTTGCAAAAACTTCCAAAACCTAGTTTGTAGATCTTGTTGAGATGAACAAAAGTCATGTACAAAGTTTTTGAAGTTGTTACATGATTTTGAAAAGTAATTTTGAATTCAAATTTCAAAAGTTTGAACTGTTTTTCAAAAAGTCCTATTTAGAGGCTGAATTTGAAAATCTTCCAATTATAAAAATTGTAGATCTTGAAAAAATTAAGGGGGTTACTTTTTGGAATTTTTGAAGTTCAGTTCAAATTTTGAGAGAATTTGATGAAATTCAGAGATTTAGGGTTTTAGGGTGAACAAAGAATGTGAATTCTCTGTTCTTCCCCATGCCGGCCGCCGCCGCCGCCGTCGCCCGTGGCCGTTCTCGCTGGTTCCGGCGAGGACGCCGGGGGCAGCCGGCCGAGGTCGTGGCGCGCTTCGCCCACCGTCCCCCGTACCCCTTGCTCTATAAAACCCAACGCCGACGCCGTCATCGACCTTTCTTCCTCCTCCGGCCGCCGAAACCGCCTCCGCCCTTTTTTGCCGCCGCCGTCGAGCCTTAATCCGCCCAATTAGCTTAGCCATCGTGTTCGCAGCTTCCTTGTGCGTCGGTTGAGCTAGCTCTAGTTCCGTCCGTAGCCGCCAGCGCCCACGCGCGTCGTCTTCTCCACGGCCGTCCGGAGCGCCGCCGCACCACCTCGTCGTCGCCAGGTTGTCTCGGTGAGCTTCGTGCAAAAACCATCTAGAGCTCTAGAGTTGTCTTGAGGTCGGGGTCATGATGCGCTCGCCCGGTTTTGTGTTTGCCCCACAGGAGCCGCCGGAACACCACCGTTGCCACCGGGAGCACCGCCGCCGCCGCCATCGCCACCGACCACCTCCGCTCCGCTCCGCCCAAACCAACGTGAAGCACCGTGATCGGGGTGAGCTTGTAGTCATGTATGTGTCGATCGCGTTTTCCGCCACGCCAGAGCCGCCCGGGCCAGCTTGCCGACGAAAGCCGACGCTGCCGCTCCACCCACGCTGCGGCGTCTTTAGCTAGAGGCTGCCTTAGGTTTGTTTAGATGAGGTTTTAGGAACCTCCTGAGGTGCCGAGCCGATGCGCTCCGCCACCGGAGAAAGCCCGGTGAGCCTTTCCGCCGCATGGCCGCGCCGCCGTGCCGCCATGGCCGCCGGTGGACATGTCTCCGGTGCCTTTAGGTATCGAGTTTTGGGTGCCATGAGGTCCGCGAGGTTGAGAGGGTCACGTAGGGTCAAGTCGCGCCGCCGGAGGAGTCGCCGCCGGCGAGGAATCGCCGGCCAACCGACGGCCGCGCTTGTGGCTCGGCGGGGCGCGGTGTTGGGCGGCACGCATCAGAGCCGGCTATCGGGCCGCACGGTGTCGGGCTGTGTGGGTTGCTGGGCCGGTTTCGCCCGAGGATCTGCTTTTGTTTTAAAAATTGATTTATCTAATTCCCTTTGTTTTGAATAGTGCCGATTCTTTCAAAATTCATATAAATTTGAAAATAGCCTTAAAAATTCTGAAAATTTTTGTAGAAGCTTCTTATGAGTATATGAATCCATGAAAAATTTGAAACTTTGAATTTGAGTAGTTTTTGCATGATTTAAAAATACAAAGTTTAATTGAAAAATGCATCTTCCTTGATTTTTTAATAATTATTTTATTTATCCAAAAATCATGAAAATTGTTTTGGTACTGTTTTATAGCATGACCTACCTGTACAAAAAAATTTTGAGCATGTTTTGAAAAAATAAAATATTTATTATTTCATGCCCTATCATTTTATGTGGTTTATGTTTTGTTTAGCGTCAATTAGATTAGATTTTGTGTGACTTCTGGGGTTGTTTTATGAATCTTAGTTTATGTCATGATAAAATGGTCCTTGAGAACTCCTTAGGCAATGGTGATGATATCTTTAGAGTAGTCCAACAAGTTGGTTTTGTTGGGTTGCAACTTTATCGTTAAGTGAAACTACTTTCCCGTGTTTATCATTTCATGCATCCGCAAGCATCATATTTAATTATATAGCATCATGTTGAGGCATCCATTATTTCGTGTAGTGAACGAGAACGAGGTTGTCAAGTCTGAACCTTTCACCGAGGAGATCCCTTATCCAGGTTGAAGAGGGTTCGGATTTTATTGGGTTTTCAAGAACTACCTTTTCCTCACAACGAAGGCAAGCCCCGGTTTCATTAACCCTTTCCTTAATGTTTTAAAAGTTTATATCACTTATGTCTATGCTATGTTGCATTAAGTAATTAGGAGTTGAGTAATAACCTAATTGCCGCATTACCATCCTTGTTTATTGCAATACCATCCTTGTTAACCGTTTTATTTTGAAAATGCTTAGTGAAGCTTAGCCCCGCTTAATTAGTTAAGTTTTTCTTCAAAATATTTTATTTGAGAAGATGGTACTCGCTTTTTGGAAAAGAAAGAGTAGTAGTGTTGAATTTGAGATCGGACGGGACGTGGGTGGAAAGCCGGGGGATACCTACCTAGCCGTGCTTGTCCCGTGTTGGTCGCTTAAGGACCGTCCCGCTGTTTGGCCCGAAAGTGAAATCGGGACGTGTTGAACGATATTGCGCCCGAGGCCCTTTTGGTCAATGGCACGCCCCGATCGGGCCACCCCGCATCGGGCGACCCTAACTAGCCACATACCCGTAAGCCGGATCTCGGTGGAGCCAAATCGGGAATGGCAACCACGCGACCGGGAGTGGAGAGATGGCGGGGAGTAGCGTGTACCCACCCTACTGGGTCAAACCGCCATTAGGGACGGGGTAGGGAGGTGGAGTAATCAGATTCTCGGTGGCGCAGCCCTCGCTCCCGCTTTGGACAAATCTGAGAAAAGGTTGATATATGCAAGTTGGGAACTACATATGTCGTGTGGTTAGAGATCCCCACCGGGTATAATCGGTTCATGAATCGCCGTTGCTTCTCGGAGAAGGAGACCCGATTCCCCCGACCATCATCGTAGTAAATGATGGAATATGTTTTTGAAAAGAGAGAGTTGGATTATGAGAATATGTTTGTTCTAGAATAGGATAATCTAGAATATAAGAGTTACTAATCAACAATTAAAAATATTGAAAGTAAGGATACACTTTTAGTAAGCTTTTCTCGCAAAAAGAGTTTTGATTCTTGCTAAAGCCTTACCTTGACTCCTAAGACCAAAGATTCCCGTGTCTTCTCCTCGCTTTTCTTTAGTCGGGTAAGACTTGTTGAGTACTCCCGCACTCAGGGTTCTTTTTGGCCCTTGTTGCGGTGAACCGGTCATGAGCGTGCTTGTTTTGGTCCCTCGCCGCATGACGGTACCGTGAAGATGAAGACGAGTAGAGTTGAACCCTCGGGCGGGGGTTGTCGGTATGTTTTTGTATAAAGTTACTCCAAAACCGCTGTCGGGCTTGTAATAATAATACTTAAGTTTTGAGTATTTGAACAAATGGTTTGTAAACTTATGGTTATGTAATCCTTCCGCTGCACTCTCGATGTATTTGAATAAAGTGTTGTAATACCGGAGTGACTTGTTAATGAGATCCTCGCTCGAAGAATAATAGCACTTTCTAGATTACCGGGAACTCGTGCATAATGATCGAGGGTCTTAATGACGATGATAAGTGCATGTGGGCCTCGTAATTTAGAAGGTTCTCCTGCTACAACTTCGCCAAATTTACGATCCTCCTCCTAAGAATGACGATCCTCCGGGCGATGGAGTTGGCGAGCCCGCCGAGCACGATGCCCATGGGATTCCAGGGCTTCAGCGCCAGGCGCCGCCGTGCAAGCCAAGCGGTTAGATCATGGCCCCGGGCGCCATCTCCTCCGTTCTCCATGCCGCCGCCAACGGCCGCAGCCTTCAATCCGTTCATGAACGTGTGGTCGCCCATGACTGCGCGCGCCGGAGGCGAGGCCCCTGTGACCAATAAGCCACCGCTCTCAATCTACAACAGGGAGGCCATCGCCATCCCAAAGAGCCGACCGAGGTCTACATCCGGCGGCGGTACTCCCCCAACCGGTGGTGCCCGACCCGCAAGAGATGGTTCCTTCCCATGGCGCCGTTGGCTTGGTCAAAAAATACCGGCCGAGATCTACCCCTTCTACCCGTGTCCGTGCTCATGGTGTAGCGGCTCCCCTGGCCGCTCTCCACGGCGGCAAAGCAAAGATCCTCGCCGCGCCCGAGGGTACGGCAAATGGCAACCATGTGCTGCCCGTGTTGTTGGATCTCGGTGGGCTATTTCTTCTTTCCCGAATTCGATGGTTCTTCTCTATTTCTTTAGTGCATATTATGGTGAAAATTGTTCCCAAGAAAAATCCGTGAACGATGGTCGCTAGATTCCGCGGGCGCCGCGCTCTACCTCTCCCTCGCCAGAAATCGCCTACGTCGAGCCCCCGGACGCCGCCGTGGACCGCTCCCGACCCTCGTGTGGCCTTCTTCGAGGCCGAGGCCACGGCCGGCTGCCCGGACTGGGCCGATCGCCCCGGCGACGATCCTTCCGGCGATGACGATCCTCCGGCGATGACGATCCTCCGGCATGGAGTTGGCGAGCCGCCAGAAAGCACGATGCCCATGGGATTCTGGCTTCACCGCGCTCCGTCGTCAAGCCAAGCGGTTAGATCATGGCCCCGGCGCCGGCATCTCCGTTCTCCATGCCGTCCGTCGACGGGCCGTGCCAGCTCCAATCTGTTCCATGAACGTGTGGTCGCCCATGACCTCGCGCCGAGGCGGAGGCCCCGTGACCAATAATCCACCGCTCCCAATCTACAATAGGGAGGCCATCGCCCATCCCAGCAGCGACCGAGGTCTACATCCGGCGGCAGGTACTCCCCCAACCGGTGGTGCCTGACCCGCAGAGATGGTTCCTTCCCATGGCGCCGTTGGCTTGGTCGAAAAAAATACCGACCGAGATCTACCCCCCTCTACCCGGTGTCCGTGCTCATGGTGTAGCGGCTCCCTGGGCCAGCTGTCCACAGCGGCAGTGGCAGCATCCTCGTCGCGCCTGAGGTACGGCAAATGGCAACCATGTGCTGCCCGTGTTGTTGGATCTCAGTGTGGCTATTTCTTCTTCCTGAATTCTGATGCTTCTTCTCTCTATTTCTTTAGTGCATATTGTGGCGAAAATTGTTCCCAAGAAAAATCCCAGAAACGACGGCTGCTAGATTTGATTTTGTGATCGGTTTTGTCCGTACAAAGTACAAATGAGTTTAGTTGATTATGGTTCAAAAATTTATGTGTAATTGTTCCCAAGAAAAAATCCCAGGAACGACGGCTGCTAGATTTGATTTTGTGATCGGTTTTGTCCGTACAAAGTACAAATGAGTTTAGTTGATTATGATTCAAAAATTTATGTGTAATATACCATACTTCGTTGGAAAAATAGAGTATATGTCGCCATGGAAAAATGTACATGGTTCCGAAGCTAGCACCGACGAAACCAGAAGTCTGTTCTTTGGTATGGCATAGAAAATCGAAGTCCTTTCATAATATGTTTTTCAAGGTTTCTTTTTTCTCCCGGAAGATTCATATTCATATCTCGCTTTCATCAATTTATGTTTACATTAGATATATGAAGCCCTTGCATATGAGCTTGGCAAATAATAATTATGTTTAAAGCATGACATAGATTTTTTTTCCCTACAACCACATGAAGTGTGAGGTGTCCACTAATGCTCTTTTGATATATTCTTGCTTCATGCCCGCCGCAACGCTGGGAGTCCTTCTAGTTACTTGTAACTATGACATATATTCCACTCATTTCCCATCTTGTCAATGTAAGTTTGACCAATCATAGATAAAAACATATTAATATTTATGGTATCAAATAAATACTTACAGTTAGATTAAGTTCTAAATGTATCTTCATACTACATTAATTTGAGATCATGCCCATTCACTAGACACTTGCCAAAATATGAACCACTTTTAACTATTTTTTTTGGACAGAGTGAGCACATTGTAACCGTTTTACTTTTACAAAGCAGTACTCGCTCTGTCCCAGTGACTATGTCGTTTTAGCCTTCGATCGGTGTCCCAGTGAGTGTGTCGTTTTAGACCTGCTCCTACACTGCATGCCTAGCCCATCCCATCGGTCCCCCACCGGCACAGAGGACGAGGCCTCTCTCTGCTCCTGCTAGTACTACAACTCGTGGATGAAATTGAGCGAGGACAACGGATCCTGGGTGTGTTTAGATCCCCAAAGTTGGTGCAAAAGTTTGGAGGGATGTGATATGTATGTCACATCGCATTAATCGTAAAGACGCTTCGTTTGTTTGTGGTAAATATTATCCTACCATGACGAAACTAGGGACTCAAAAGATTCGTCTCGCAGCACATCTAAACTGTGCAATTAGTTATTTTTTTAACTATATTTGATGCTTCACGCATGTGCCGACATTTTGATGTGATGGGGAATCTTCTTTTGCGTATAAAATGAAATTTGGGAGGAAATTTGAGATCTAAACACACCCCACGGAGATTGTCGTTGTAGGAATTGACGCGAAGACCAAGGCGCTAGGCCAGCGGACCTGCATGTCTCTGCGTGAGTATACGCATGCTGGTGGGGTTATGAACTGGTCGAGTGACTGCAGCACGTCACGAATTGCCAAAATCAGCGGCTCTGCAAGGCTGCAATGCAATGGAACGCAAGGCGGCGTGTGCCTGCCCGGGTGCAAAGTCAAGTCGTCGCAGTCACAGTGACGACCGACGTCTCGAGCACGACCACGGCGAGTCCAAAGTCGTCGCATGAATGCAGTCACAGAGAGCGACGTATTGGTGTCACGCTCATGCTCAGCGACCGGCCCGCACGCCATGCTCCACACCGCCGCCGCGCTCACGCCCAGCGACTGCGAGCTCCCCCGTTTGTCTCCCGCACTCTCGCTCTACTCTACTCGGCTCATCCTGCCCGACGGCGGAGCTCATGGCAACCGCCACGCACATGGTCGGATCATCCGCCCACTCTTCCGCAACCCCCACTACCATCTCGCCGCCGCCGCCGCCGCACTCGGTGGTGGTTCCCATACCGAACCACCACGAGCACCAGGCCCCTGCACGATCTGGTGGACCTTGCCACGCTCACGCCGTCCCCGTTCCCGACGAGACGACGCCCGCGACCGCCTCTCCGTCGCGCACTCGCCACAACCACAACGAGCAGAACCTCCGCCTCGCGTCCCGGAAGCGTCAACGGAGGCCGCGGCCGTCGCGGAAGCTGCCGACCACCTACATCCGCGCTGACGCCGCCAGCTTCCACCAAATGGTGCACCAGGTCACGGGCGCCGACGACGTCGTCGTGCAGCACCACCAGGTCACGGAGGACGAGCTCCTCTGTCGCCCGACGACACAGCCCTCCAGCGCTGCCCTGGCGACCACGACGGCCACGACGACGATGTTTTTCCGACGCTGGACACATCGGCGACGGCGTTGCTGTTCGGCGCTGCGGCCGGGGTCGCGGGCGGAGCGCCGCCAGCCGCGCGTCCTGCTACCACGGCTCCTCGGTGGCCATGGTGAGCGATCCGGGTGCCGCTTGACATGATGCATGCATGACATGATGAGGGGTCCGCTCCGCCGGCCCGTGTCGGGACGAGGTTAATTGTGGTGGCTGATCGATCGAGCTATGTTGCAGGAAGCCAACAAGTGCCGCGACAAGTTCGAGAACGTCGACAAATACTACAAGCGCACCAAGGACGGCCGTGGCGACGGCAAGGCCTACCGCTTCTTCTCCGAGCTCGAGGCGCTCCATGGCGCCTCCTCCGCCGGCGGCGCCGCACCACCAGCTGGTTGTGGTGTCTCTCGCACCGACGCCTGTGGCCGTGGCGTCTCCGGCCACGCCCATTGTGGGTGCGCCTACCATGGCGTCGGCCGCCTTGCATGCCGAGCCACCGACGTCGCCGCTGCCTCGTGTCGTTGCCGTCGTGCCGCAGCCGGATCCGACGATGGGGACTGGCAGTGCCACTGCTACCACCGCGCCTCCCCGCAGGCGCCGCCGGGGACGCCGCGGCGGCATGCATGATGACGCCTGGCGACGTCAGCTTCTCCTCGGGCTCGGACGGGGAGGACACCGGTGGCGGCGGCGATGGGGACGGTTTTGGCAGCAGCAGCAGCAGCAAGATGATGCGGTTCTTCGAGGGGCTGATGCGGCAGGTGATGGAGCGGCAGGAGGAGATGCAGCGGCGGTTCATCGAGGCCATCGAGCGGCGGGAGCAGGACCGGATGATCCGCGAGGAGGCGTGGCGGCGCCAGGAGGTGGCGCGCCCTCGCCCGTGAGCAGGACGCGCTCGCCCAGGAACGCGCGTCACGCGACGCCGGCGTCGTCTCCTTCATACAGCGGGTCACCGGCCAGACCATCCCGATGCCCATGCACTCGTCCGTCGCGGCGCCTCCGCCGGCCTTCATCACCACGCTGACGCATACGCCGCCCCTGCAGCCCACGCCGGCGGCGCCAGCTCCGGCGCAGCCACCTCCTTCTCCAGCTCATCAGATGCCACCCACCACACCGAAACCGTACACAACAATGCCGATGACGACGGCACAGGTACAGCCACATCAGGCGACGCATCCACAGGCCGGCAATAAGGAGATCGTGGTCCGTGCGCCGCCGCCGGCGGAGTCGCTGGACACGGCGGGTCCGGTGGCGGCGCGCCGGCGCCTTCGAGGTGGACCAAGGCAGAGGTGCACGCGCTGATCCAGCTGCGCACGGAGCTAGAGACGCGGTACCAGGACTCAGGGCCCAAGGGCCCGCTGTGGGAGGACATCTCGTCGGGGATGCGGCGGCTCGGCTACAACCGGAGCGCCAAGCGCTGCAAGGAGAAGTGGAAGAGCATCAACAAGTACTTCAAGAAGGTGAAGGAGAGCAACAAGAAGCACCCCGAGGACTCCAAGACCTGCCCCTACTACCACCAGCTCGACGCGCTCTACCGCAGCAAGGTGCTCCCGAGGACGGAGAAGGAAGGAGGTCACTTTCCACTACCGGGCCCACACGTCAGGTCCTCACCGTACGGACGGAACGGCACACATGTAAGAGTTCTAACACAATGTAAGAGTTCAAAATGACGCCTACATGATAGATTGAATTTTTCAGTGGTAGATAATAAACAAGCCATCTTTTATAATGGTATTTATGAAAAAGCCTTTTGATGCTGGGAGCGAATATGATGAGATTTGCAGTTATGCATGTAATTATCGATCAATGTTATTAGATGTAATAAGGATCATCAGTACTTTGTGTTGTTCTTGTGCATTGGTCTGGTTACTTGCCATTCCATTCTCTCTCTCTTTCTTGCTTGGTTCCATTCTCCTCGTCGTGTCTCGCAAATGAGGACTCTGAAGAAACTGAGGTGCTCAATTCGCATTCAGCTTAAGTGATTGATTGATTGATGACAGCTATATTTGTACTCCGTAATTGAAAGGGGACAGAAAACAAAAACAAAGAAAGAGATGTTGATTTGTTTGTTGGGCCTTGTTTAGATGGCTAAAATTTTGTTCAGTATGTCACATCGCATTAATCAAAGACGTTTCGCTTGTTAGTGGTAAATATTATCCCACCATGAAGAATTAGGCTCAAAAGAATCGCCTCGTAATGTACATCTAAACTGTGTAATTAGTTATTTTTTAACCTACATTTTATACTCCAAATATATGATTTTGGTGTATTTAATGTGATGTGATGGAGAGAAAGTGGGAAAAAGATTAGAAACTTTAGCCATCTAAACAAGGCCTTGGTAGAGAAAATTGGAAGTGAGTTATTAGTTTTAGTGCGCTGTATATGTAGTAGTAGCAGATAGTGATAGCTGCGTACTTATAGTTCTAAATACTCCTTCATCACAAATTATAAGTCGCTTGATTTTTGGCTTCAAAGTTTGACCATTCGCTTTTTATTCAAAAAATTTACGTGAATATTGTCAAATTCAAGTCATTTTTAAAAACTTATACTAATAAAGAAAGCCACGGCAAAAAAGTGATATTTTACACAAATTTTTGAATAAGACGAAAGTGGTCAAACTTGTTGTTAAAAAAAGTCAAACGATATATAATTTAGGATGGAGGGAGTATTACACAGGAACAGATAGAGCACGCAATCCATGGCTTCGATTAGTCGGTGGGTCACGGCAAGCAGTATTGCTAAAACCAGAGGCTGCGATATACTCACCCACCGTCCAAAACATGTGATTCTCGTGTTTTTTTGGATAATTTAAGTATCTTTAAGTTAACAGAATCTACTATGATTGTACGTAGTATCAAATAAGGATTGTGAAATATCATATTAATTATGAAAATTATCACCGGAAGTGTTTAGGATCAAAGATGTGTTTGATCAGTTAATTAGGGACAGTGATGAGTAGTATAAGTAGCTTAGTTACGTGCTTTCTCGACTACTTAGTATAGCATCTATGTATAACAAAAAGAAGATGAGATAATATAAGAAGAAATATATCTATTATCTCAGAGCCCCTTTTTCATATTCCTGCCCTAGCTTGTGGATCCTGTTGTTGTTTTGATCAAGATTCATAGCAATAAGTATATTATCAATAAATAGTAGCTAGGGATTAGGGAGTACATCACCTAGGTCATAAATATTATTACTGATGTTTTTTATAATGTTTTTTCTCAACACGCAAAAAGATTTTTTTTTTTTTTGCCGCTTGCATTAAGACGAATAAAAAGTTGGCAGTTACAATAACGCGCCGTGAACGACGCACTAGGGGGGATACAATTATACAAAAGCTCACAACCTAGTCGCCAACGATGATCACCAAGGGCGTTCAAGGCCGCCGCCCCGCCGTCCTACACCGGGCGAAGTCCGGAAGATATGACGCACCGCCTATGTTTGTGAGGGGGTGCAGTTATCGCCAAGACTCATTCGTGGTAGGTCTCGTGTTCCGCCGCTGAGGGCGCCATCCATCCATTGATGGACCCCATATGCTGCATCACCCAAAAGTCCCCCCCACCCCCCCCCACACACACACACACAAATGTGGCGAGCCATGCTTTTTGATAAATTTAATCACAATTATGTAAGTTTGACCTGATCTAAATATAGAATGGTATATCTATATATCTCTGAGATGCCGAAATGATGTGGTGTTTAATGAAAAAAAATCTAATTCTATTTTGCGGGTAATTTTCGAGGTGCGTATTGGTTACGCTTATCAAGCACAGCTGCAGCGTGACGAGATGGCCAATGAAACGCTCTCAACAATAAGCAAGAAATTAGAATTTATTGCTTTAGAGATATCCAACAATGGATGGAAACATTTATATTGTTTGTCTTAGCTTCCTAGTCGACTTATAACCGAGGCTCTCTCTTTCGCTTTTTCTTTGGTTTGTAATAATGGGCTGTGTACATCCCTCGGATGTAGAGGCCGGATATTTGTTATCCATTATCTAAAAAAAAAATTCCGCTTTGCAAGCCATCCATATTATCTCTCACTAACCATCCATATTAATTTTCTTACTAGTGACTATAGAATTCCAGTCATTTCCATCTTCTCAATGTAAGTTTGACCAATCCTAGATAAAACATATTAATATTTATGATATTAAATAAATACAATTAGGTCATAATAAATTAATTGAGATCATGCATGGCTACCGAGCGAGACACTCCACACGTGGTGGACGGCTATGTCTAATGCACCGGCCAAGAGCAGGAAAGGGCTACGCCCCTCATTCTAGAATGATGGGAAGGTTGGAAGGAAATAAAGTGTGATGGAAATAAACGAGAGAGATTTTGAGCGCACTAAGTCAACAAATTTTGCGATGCTACAGAGAATCAAACATGAGGCAAAGTTGTAGGTCATGGCAGGGGCAGACACCTCTCGGCTCTCTTCCAGATCTCGCCCTCTCTAGCTATTCTGTTTTTTTCTTCTCTTTTCTTTGTTTACTTCAGTGTTCGCTAAGTTGTACGGTGCCTATTTAGGCTTCTTCTCCTTTTTAATATAGCGAGCAGCTGGTGGTTTGTTTTTTTTTTAAAAAAATTGAGATTATGCCCATTCACTGGAAACTTGTCAAAATAGTTTTCGCAAAAAACTTGTCAAAAATATGAACCACTTTTAACTGTTTTTTTCGACAGAGTGAGCACATAAGAAGGCACTCATGTTTTAATTGTAACGGTTTTACTTTTACAAAGTAGTGTAGCGGTATACTCGTACGCATGCTCTGGTGGGGTTATTATGAACTGATCGAGTGATCACTGCAGCACGTCACGAATTGACAAGAAAAATTGGTGGAGCTGTCAAAAACAGCGGCTCTGCAAGGCTGCAAATGCAACGCAAAGCGTGTGCGTGTGCCTGCCGGGTGCAAAAAGTCCAAGTCGTCGCAGTGAGAGTGACGACGGACGTCTCAAGCACGTCAAAATCGTCGAAAGTCGTGGCATGCAGTCACAGAGAGCGACGCATTGGTGTCTCCATCGGTCCGAGTTTTTACCGACAGGATATATCTGAGCAACTTGCGCTATCATATACTGCTGTCTCATCCGTAACTTCTGTTCCAGATTTTTAAGGCGTCCACAACCATTTTCCCCTGATAGCAATTTATTAGCTTCCTATAACCAGAAAAATGAAATTCTTGGGTCAGATTAGACTTTAGATGAATAGAACAGCTCCATAGTATCCAGTTTGAATGAATAGGAAAATTTCTCTGCCCTAGAATCAACATTTTGTGAACCCAAAAGCACCAAGCAACTCATTTAAGAGTACATCTTGCACAAGTTAGACAAGCTATCAAGGAAGCTACTATGAACAACACCCTGGATATTTCTGTAGTGCTTTGGTTTGGTGCTGAAGGTATCCTTAGAGGTCCAAAGGGAAACAAAACACAACGATTGATACCTTCAGATTACTGTGCGCAGCATCAAGAGCCTTGCTTGCCACTGACAACGTTCTGATCTTGACACAGAGTTGTTCCCTCTGATCCACAACATCCTCCGACAATTTCATGGTGCGCATCTTCAGATCCCCCAGACGATCAGTCTGCTCTTGCAGTCTCTGCCTCATTTGAGCCAACTCATTGTCTTGCTCGAGAAACGCCTGCCTAGCCTGTCAACGAACAGCATTAAGTTTCAAAATCAGCAGCATTCTGGTACACACACAGGTAACATGCTGTGTTTAGAGCCCGGAATTTTGGAGCCAAAATTACTGCCACTTCTGCCAAGGCTGACAATTGCAATGATTGAGCCAGGTATTGCATGGCAACAGAGGGGAAAAAGGCCAAATTCGGCCCAATTTGGTGTCAGAAAAACCTGTTCCCTCTGCAATTCGGCCCGAATTCCAAAAGTTGGCCCAAATATTTTTTTTTCCAGCCCAGAATTCTGGGCTCTAAACACACCCCTGAGCAAAATAAATGGAGACGAATCAGTTCCAGGATAGGCGTCGCCAAGATTTGTGAATGCAGGTTTCCTTCCCCCTTCTTCTCTTCACATGAAGAGCACAACCAACCAAAGGTTGAGAAAACGAATCCGATCTTCCCAATTGAGGACCGACAAGTGAGGCGCCAAGATCCGTGGAGAATCGAATGACAGAGGGCACCACAGGATCCGAGCAAGGAGTCCGCCTTCACCGATAAATTACCTGTAGCGCTGACTCGAGGTGCGCGGGCGAGGTGCGCCTTTGGCGCTCCCCGGAGCGCCGGCGAGGGGCTCCAGAGGGCGAAGCGAAGCTCTAGCCCGCAGTCGCCCCAAAGGGATGACCTTGGCGCTGCGGGACCCCTCACCTCGCCGGCCGGCACGAGCACCAACAGGCCCCCCTCCTCCTCGGGCGGTGGCTGCGGGACGGGGAAGGAGAAGGGGAAGGTGGAGGGGAAAGGGGAGGGTCAAAAGCGGCGGACGACGGGCGCCGAAGTCCTCCTCCATCGCCAAGGATCATGCCCGCGGGTGAGGGGTCGAGGGAAGGCGCGAAAGCGTGGCATGGGCGGGGGCGGCGGGGGGGGAGGGGGTGAGGGGCTAGTGGCCTTGTGGTTGGGTTTGGGGGCGACACGGTGGGGCCGAGGAGCAGAGAGTCGGAGATGCGCCGACGGTTCCTTCTCCGGGGCGAGCGGCGGCGATTCTGGGTTGGCTTGTTTGGTTTGGGAGGCTTGGCCTTGTCGGAATCGCCGTCGTTGGTGTTGGTGGGGTCCACCTCGTGGGAAACAGGCCTAGGCCCGTTGTCCCGTTTTGGGCCCGGTACTTTGCCTAGCTTGGGTTGGGCCTAACTTTCCGTTTTTGTGGCCGTTTTGCTCACGAACAGCGCTGGCATGAACTACATGCTGGTCTTTTAGCCCACTAAAAAAAAAAAAAAAAAACATGCTACGAAGATTCAGTACATTACGGATTCAGTACATCCCTGAGCAGGCAAGATGAACTGTGCTCCTGATTGGAGCAAATTACAGTCGGAGAAATCAACGAAGAATCTGAATTTGAAGGCAAGGCCTGTAGAACCTGTCTAGCAAATTACAGATGAGCAGTTGTGTTTAGGTGCCTTGCAATCTTCTAGACTCTGATGTCTGCCTGACATTGGATGCAATGAACCTGTTGGTGGATAGCTCTGAATTCTCCAGTCAGGTGGAGAGGAGAAATCATTTCCATTTAACAAGGTCACCAGAGACTGATTGTCAGAGGTAATTCGAGCTATGCATGTTGAGATGCGAGGTGAAGAGAGCTGTTAAATCAAGAGCACATGCTTCAGCAATCAAGATATATGTATGTGATGGACCCACTGTGCTTGAGCATTGCTGATGAAAACTCCAAGTCCATCATTTGTGTGCTAAATCAAAGAGTATTTCGGTTGTGAATCCATAATAAACATGCCAGAGATACAACAATACACGCAGCAGCAGCGTCATGTATTTATAGTCCAGCCATCCCTATTTATTTATTCAGTTCAAAGTAAAAGTTACATCAAATGTAGCACACCACGCCACAACACACCAAACTCAGCAGATTCCGAAGTAGAAGTAGATTAAAAGTAGCACACCACGCTACACCACAACACACCAAACTCGAGCATTCATCTCACGCATGGCATGGATGATGCGTACAGGGACAGGTCACACACCACACACAGCAGCACACCACAACACACAAGACGAGACAGGAGAGCAGCCACCCGGCCTCTCGCTCGCCCTTATTTATTTCAACCTCTACTTCTGCTAATATAACAGCAGCAGGGGTCCATATCTGTATCACACCACACACCATTAAAGAAGCTCACCGTAGCGTCGATGACAACCCAATGGCCAACGCCAAGAAGCAAAGCAAAGCAAACGTACGGCACTGGATGTCCACCATGCCAATGCTGTCAGTGTGCAGATCGATGCAGACGCAGGCCACAAAGACACAAGCAGAGGGCCAGACATGCATCCATCAGACGACAAACCAAATCCATCAACCAGAATCATGGGTAGCCGGGTAGAGGGTTGAAGCAGGCAAGCACACAGCAGAGAGTAGGCCTCACTGTTTCCTCCTGGCTGTAGGAAAGACGAAAGAGAGAAAGAGACATCCGTTTTACTCGTCCGTTCATTTACACACAAATAAATACAAAAATCAGAAGTAACTGACGGGGATCATACACGTACGTACCTCATACGAGCACTGAGCCCCTGAGCATTTTCTTCTTGTAGTACCTTGGGTGGGTCGGCTTGTAAAGGGAAGGATGGTGATTGGCTCCTAACCCATCCCACTTTAGATTGTCCCACCATTCCTTCTCACAGTTGCACACCACGCCCTGGTTGGAGCGGAGGGCTGGCAGGCGACTGAGGCTCCAGCAGCCCCTGATCTTTATGGTCTCGAGGCTGGGTGCAACCAACCGTGCATTCCTGCCACAGATGCCGCGCAGCCTGGGCAACTCGTGCAAGTGGATGTGCTTCAGACTCCAGAGTTCAACCTTGTACATTGACTCCTGTTGCATGTCACTACTTTCGGCACCAGAATAATAAAAGGGAAAGATCTCCTTGAGGTCACTACACCACACGATCTCGAGGGTCACAATGCATTCCAGGCAGTTGGACATAATTGACTTGGGCAGGGGGAGTACATGTATCAGCCTGGGGCACAAGTCCAAGTGCAAGAACTCCAGATACGAAAATGAGCTACTACTGAATCGGAATAAGGACGATGTTGTGCCCCAGTTCCAAATGAAACGCACCTTGGGGAGCTGAGACCCCAGAATGTACCTAGGTCGCGGAAGATTAGATCGTATCGATCTGCCTGCTTTCCACCTTGTGCTACCTGCAGGGGAGTGGTGAAGACGGAGTCTAAGTTGGGGCACCGCTCAACTCGGCACCAACACAATTTATTCCATCTTCCACCTACTGCCCCAGGTGCAGGACCAGGGATGCTGGCCATGGACAAGGCATCGTGCACATGCAGGCTGAAAGCTCCATCACGTATAAAATCCGGGATAGCAATACTGGTCATTGTTTCTTCGACACCCAGCGGTGATTTATTGGCCCTCGTCATCTTGGTGTCTTGTATGCTCATGTAGCACTTCAGATTTCCATATTTAGGAACAGCAGGGCAAGGCCATGTCTCCGTGATGATGGCTGGAGCATCATCACCACAGCCTTCTCTTGCTTCCAGCAGCAGCTTGTGGTCCTTGAATAAGGAGGTGCCTACGACGTCTGCATAATACACTGGAATGCTCTTGTAGTAGTTTCCTTCATTATGTTTGCTAACATTGCTACCGCCAGCATCAACGGTACTGTGAGTTGGAGAGGAAATCTCGACATGTGCCTGGTAGTCGTCAAAATAGGAACTCATAGGTGCAAGCCACAAAAGGAACCTCACATCCCTTACTGAAATATACCATTCAAACTCATTGGGTGCTCTGGCACCATGCAGCACCAAAAATGGTGACGACGATGTCTCTGCTGTTGCACCTGAAGTGCTGCTACCCTCCTTGTTATTTTCATCCCCAGGTGGAGTGGTCAACCTTAACTGTGTGTTGGTATCAATGTGCAGCTTATTCAAGAATTCTTTCCTTTTGCCTTGTGCTGGCCATAGGACTGCACAAAGCTTGTCGCAGCCAAGTGCATAGAGCTCATCAAAGTTTGGAGCCGTCATTGCACTGAGGTCTAATGTTTGTACTGCTGTGCCCGATATATCCAGGCTATAGAGATCCTGTAACACTCCTCCCAACAAGAGATTCTTCAGATTGGCACATCCCCTCAAGGATATCTCTTTTAAACCAACAACCCCGTCAACAATGACAGTCACGACTCTGCTAATAATGTTGTTGTTGCTTCCCCTAGGATCAGCTTGGGGCCTAATATTGTTTCCTGACAAGTTGAGGAGCTCCACCTTACTGCAGCAGATGGAAGACTTTGTTACACGGAGCTTGCGAATGTTAGGCAGCCGCCCATGCAACTGTCCCATGTCCCAATCCTGAGCTCCCATCACATTTAGCTCCCTGAGCTGAGTCATAAAATCCATCATCTGTGCGGACAAGATCCAATCACAGCATGTGTAGCGCACGTCCAATACCCACAGCTTCTGGAAAAAGGAGCGTCGTCGTTGGATATCTGCTTCCTTCAGTGCTCTATCCGTGGAGATTGTCTTCTTCTCTTCATTAGGGAAACCGGTTGTACTGCTAACTTCTTGGTCTTCACAGTGGTCAAGCCATAGAAACTTAAGCTTGTGGTAGTAGAGGAATGGAGGTGATGAGAAGCTGAAGGTGCGGCGTGAGAGCTTCAGCACTGTAAGATTATTGAAGTCTTGGAGCAACATGTCGACATTAGGAATGGCACCAACTGGGACCAGCAAAAACCCATAAGGTGAACTCCAGCATGGCATGGTCTGGCCATACCTTACCAGGTGAGAAGGAAAATATTGGTTATTATAGTTGTAGTAGTCTGTATCCAGTTGTATCTCACGTTGCAAAGCATCTGCAGTTCTCCATGATTCTTCATCATCGTCAGTGTCAACGATGCTGGTGTCTCCAAGAACTCCCCGCTGCAGCTGCTGCATGATGCCTTCACATATCCAGTAGTTGCAGGCATGGGTGGCCAAATCATAGTCCGTGTTGAAGTTGTAGGCGCCCATGCAGCATAGCTTCAACATCTGCAAGAAACACTTGGTGACCTGTGCAGTATGGATTCTGATGTTGTTTTCTGCAACTTCTGCAGCTTCTCGATGAACAAGGACAGACCAGAGCTCTTGTGGATCTCTCCCCTCAAGGTCAATGTAGGAGGCCGATACAAAAATGTCAGTCTTCGTCATCCCAGTGTTGTTATGCAAGGCACTGCCTACTTTCATCCTAGGGTAGAGCCGGAATCTCCCTTGGAATGTCCACAGCACCATGTTTTCCAAGTATCCAGACAGAGGGAAGCCAAAGCTGGATAGATCGATCTCCTCGCTGCTCCCGTTGTGGAAAATCACCAGGAACCTATGGTTCAGTTCTTTTATGCGTCGAAACATCGCCTTGAGAACTTGTGGTATCTCATGGCGGGAGCCCTGGGCCACACCGTGGATATTGTCCTCATCATCTTGCCAGTCAAACATCTCCATCACCTCAGTGGGAAGCTGCAGCTGCTCTGCAATCTCCCTCTGAAGCACTCTTCTGTTCACCCACTTGGAGCAATCGATGTGGATGATCTGATCGAAGTGCAGTCTAGTAGATAGAGCCTCTGAATCTCTATTCGCTGGGTCAAGGCGTTTGGCGACGGTTCGGAGGACAGCAGATGCCCCCAGCCCGTCCCAGCCGTCAAAATAGATGATATTGTCTCTTCTGCTCACATCATTAGGATCTCGCTTGAGCTCATTGAGAATCTGTTGAGCAGCCGCGTCGATCGTGTCAGCTTGATAACCTGATGAATGCATATATGTACGTAGACCAGTCAATACAAATAGTGAGAGGAAGCGGCATCATTAGAATACTTAATGCTAACATATAAATTGATAGCCCCTCTGAATCTAGCTTGTACCTAGAGCCCTATAAGGCAAATTAAATCAAGAGCCCTAGACAGAGGTCATTAAAAAAAATTGAGGTGACACATGCTAAACTGGTTTTGTTTTTACCTTAGTACGCATAATGGATTATATTTGATTAAACCAGCAGTCCCGTCAGGCTACGGATTCCATTTCGATGATGGAGATCTTGCCCGTCGCTAGATTCTTGTTCTCTGAGCTGGTCTGGTCAAACAGACAAGTATTCTTTTATAAGAAACAAAAGCATGAAACTAGGACAATTCTAGATTCCACCTGTGCCATTCAATTAAAACATAATCTGAAGTAAAACCCTAAAACAATATCTAGACTAATATATTCTAAAATGCTTGCCTCCACAAATATATTAAAAAAACTAACTTAAAACATATGTATTGTGTATTATTATTAGATCGAATATATATAGATGTATGAGAATAAATATGTAGTTCTATAGCATAGCAATCATGCACACTTTTAACATGATTATCCATATGGGGAAAGTGTACCCCTATTAATTCACATATTAATGATACAAACAATTTATTTTAAATTACATCAATGCTCTTTCATAAAGTTGTTACTTTAAATGAATTTATCAGTTTAACTGTAATGGCTCTTTTCTCTTAAAAAAAATACTACAACACATATAGTTCTTTCATAAAGTAAATCCAACTTAACACGTGGATCAAAAAATTGCAGCAACTAGTAAGATCAAAATTTGAAAGCCTAAATCTAGATTCACGACACATAAGCTGGAATATTTAAGCTAAAATTTGAACTAAACAAATATTCAAGACACATTGAAGCGCAATGCAAAGGGTAAAACTGTTAGTTCGGTTGTGGAAAATTATTTATCATAATCAGATAACGCTTTAATGTATGTATCTATACGGATACTGTGTTAGGAAATAAAGAAAGAAGAAAATATGCGAAGGTAAGTGATTTTGAGTAGTCTTTATAGTACTGAATTTATCCATGAACTTTGAATACTTAATTACCTCAAAACACGTGATGGATTTAATTAACCAGCAGCTTGGTCGACTTGTAAGGTTTATGTAGCTACTAGCTCGATAAACCTTGCACAATAATGCTTGAACTAACCGCCTTCATTTCATTTGGAAGCCAATGAAGCGCCATGATATAGTGATTGCAGATATATGGCTTAGCTGCATGCAGCAGATGAGTTGTTCCGGACATAAGTTTGGATCGCAGGTCGATCTAACCCATCGCTTAGTCAGATGCCTGGTCCAAAGACACAAACATGGAACTAGTTAATAACAATTATTCCTGCTAGTACCATCACACTGCATGCATGCATGCATCAAAAAATTTTGTGCTATCATATTCATATCTATCCGGCTAGCTTCAGAAAGATTGATTTGCATGCAGTGTGAACATTCTCCGCATATATAATCATTGCATATGGACGTATACTATTTTCAATTGTAAAGGAGTAGGCATTTGACAAACCTCAGTTCGAGCTGAAATATCGGCACGAGCAGCGAGTAGAACTCGAAGAATTGGCCTGAACGACTGAACCAAAGATGGATGTTGTGTGTGAGTGAGTGAGAGAGAGAGAGGCGATGCCTGAGAATCCTAATACAAGATGAATGCTTGCAAAGTAAATGAAGTAAATGGCTGGCTGTCCAAATGAACCAACTTTGTCCCTTTTTGGCAAATATATATGATGTGCATGCAGTGTAGGATGTTTGTTTTGTGGCCATCCATATATCAGATGATTCTTTGCTTGCATCGACAGCATGCAGGATTCCATCATTTTTCCAAAGGAAAAGAAAGGTTAAAGAGATGATGAAGCATATGGCATACCATAGCCAACAGTATACAGTAAAAGTCGATGTACTAAAGCACAAGGATGTCTGGTGTGCAACTGTTAATAACGTCCGGTGGCACTAACTTTAAATTTAGTTTTTGTGGTCCTATAGTTTCTGTCCTTTATTTGGAAGACACGCAAACTAGAGCAAAAAGTAAATAAAGGAAAAACAAAAGGCAACAATGAACGCAACAAAAAAAGATGCAATGAAGAACGCAAGCATGTAAGCACGGTGTGCAACCATCACACTGCATGCATGTATCGAAATTTTGTGCTATCATATCTATCCATCTAGCTTCAGAAAGATTGATTTCCATGCGTTGTGAACATCCTCCATATATATAATACACACATTACATATGGACGTATAGTATTTTCAATTGTAAGGGAGTAGACATTTGACAAACCTCAGTTCAAGCTGAATTATTGGCACGAGCAGCGAGTAGAACTGACACTACTGGAAAATGGATTAGGTCTGAGTGTGCAAAAACACACAGAAAAATGCGTATCCCGCCAGAAAAATATTTTTCTGTGCGTGTACCGTCAGAAAAATACACACAGAAATACATTGACAGAAAAAAAATCAATTTTTCTGACGGTGCACACTCAGGAAAATATATTTCTGAGCGTAGTGTACACACAGAAAAAATTAAGTTGGTCAGATTAATAATTTATTTTTGTGTGCATGAATCCTCACAGAAAAAAAGAAATAAACACTCACAGAAAAATAGAAACGAACATACAAAAAAAATAATTCAACACATATAAAAGTACATATTGTCCATCCAGTAATCTTTTGTGCATGAACAAAGTTCCATTCAAATATACACAAATCAGTTCACCATCATGAATGGAGTCAACACTTGTGTTCAGCACATAGATTTGGTCATCTACATGTTCAACATGAATACTACAATGAATTCACAAACTATTTTTCTAGTCCAACCAGTAAAATACTTCACCGTGCACTCCATCTCTACCTGTTAAGCAAAGATATATTTTTAGACAACAAGAAAAAAATACAGTATTCTAAGAAATTTGCATTTTGTTCATCAAAGTTTGGGATAACTCAGTACCTTTCATCTCCAGTAACATCCTGTGCTGCCATGGCTACAAATGGGCAACTAATATGCATCCTAGACTGCTTTAACCAGTATGCTACCTGCCAAAAAAATTGTGGACCCATAACTCAGTAACATCAATAAGGTAGAAAGCAAAAAAATTGACTCCTGACTACCATCGTACTCTAGTGAGGATAAAATTAAATGTATTCTTCCACCTGATGCACATACAAGGTTCCAATATGTGGACAACTTGAGCTATTAATTTTCAAATACAACAATCTGAATGAAAAATTAAACACCAAGAAAATTTCTAAACTCTACTTATCAACTACCTCACTGCTAAGTATGCTACTAATCTATTGATCAACCAAGTCCGGAAAGGCATAATTCATAATTTAAAACATTATAACTGTAAACTAGAGCCATATCATATTGTTTGCAGCCTTGTACCATTGCAGAGAAATACCAATAATTGCTAATTTAAAACATTATAACTGTAAACTAGAGCGATATCATTGTTTGCAGCCTTGTACAATTGCAGAGAAATACAAATAATTGCAAACTGCTTACCTGTTATGTTCTAGTTTCCAGCCCCTCTTTCGTATCATCTTCCATCTTACTATCTCTTCACTGTCCCTACAGATGCAGAGAATGAGAGAACTGTGTTGCATATAGTGTAATATTAGCTGTTAAATTTCAACTGAAATTTTAGAAGCAGCTATAAAAAAGGTTAACTACAAACTGCAGGAAAAATTGCATGTAGGGCAGGCACTAATCTTAGTATGCAGTCATATTTAATGTATGATTGCAAGGGCCAATTCACAGTGCACATTATAATCAAACAAATATAGGAAGTACGTTAGCCCTTTGCAAGAACAGAATGACCTTTTAGTTCAGTAATTATGAAAGAAGCTTACCATGTTGACTGCTGGTGACCAAAAGACATATCAGAGCACAACTTCCCAACTCAAGCAGGACTGCACAAGTGTAGGAACCTACACCAAAAAACTACAAAGTATAAATTGACTGATATGCGCAAGCAGTTATAAGATGATTACAAGTACAATGGACTAGCTCTGCACCGGCCTAGCTATCCACAAAGCAGAAGATTTCACCCCATCACATATGCTGATATGGGCAAGCAGAATATATATTACGTGCAGATCTACACTCTGCCTAATAGTAAGAACCAAAGGGGAAGACGGAAACTAAAATATGAGTTAGCCATAGAAGGAAAGATACCTACAGATGCTGTGCTGGTGTCGTGGTGGCTCCATTCAGCTTTAACCTCTAGATCTGCCGCCGCTGTAGCTCTTCTTGTGCAGCCACTGGATCTTGCTGTGGGCAGGCCCAAGCTCTGGTGGCCAGCCCGGCTAGGGCCTCTGCGGCGGAATGGCCATTCGGCCGTGTGGCGCGCAGCTGCGGGCTGGCCGGCAGCCGATGGTGCTCCGGCGGCGGCGGCCAGCATGGCCAGCGAAGCCGTCTAGGGCACGGCAGCCTGCTTTGCGCAAGGGCACGCGAGGCGGGGAGGAAGAGGAGGGGGCGATGGTGCCGCGCGAGGAGAACCTGGGAAGAAGGAAGGTCGCCATGGGAGGAGCAGAAGGGAGCGGCGGCGGCGGCGGCGTCGGCGTCTAGAGGAGACGGCGAGAGCAAAGACCGAGAAAGACATGGGGTACGCACGGGAGGAGGAGATATGGTCTAGGGGCTGCTCCCGTGCGTGCGGTGAAGAGAAACTAGGGTTTGGGATGGTTCTCAACCATCCGATTGAGTGATGGACGGCTGATATCAGCCGAAGTTGCAGCTGGGCCTGTGAGAGATATTGGGCCTACCACTCATTTTGGGCTAAAATGGAGCCACTCAGCCCAACACTTCTTTTCTTTCATTTTATTTTATCCTGCTGGTAGAAATGTATTACAGTAATTTCTAAGACATAAAAAATATTTTCAAATAAAAATATTGTCAATGGGAAAGCAATAGAAACGCAATGAAAAATTGTAATTTTTCTGTGTGTGGTTCCCTTTTCTGTGCGTTTTATAGAAACGCACGGAAAAATTATAATTTTTCGTGAGTCTCGATTTTTTTTCCGTGGGTGTATCGGCACGCACAGAAAAATGGTACAATTTTTCTGTGTGTTTTTGTATTTTTCTGTGCGTTTTTATAAAACCACTCAGAAAAATTATAATTTTTCTCGCGTGTTTTTGAAAAACACACGTAAAAAATTAAACACGCCGTCGAACTAATCGATTTTCCAAAGTAGTGTGAATTGGCCTGAAAGACTGAACCAACGATGGATGGAAATTTGTGTTGTGTGTGTGTGTGTGTGTGTCACTGTGTGTGTGAGAGAGAGAGAGAGGAGATGCCTGAGAATCCTAATACAAGATGAATGCTCACAAAGTAAATGGCCGGCTGTCCTCCAAATGAACCAACTTTTGCCCCTTTTTGGCAAATATATATGATGTGCATGCAGTGTAGGATATTTGTTTTGTGGGCATCCATATATCAGATGATTCTTTGCTTGCGTCGACAGCATGCAGGATTCGATCGATTTTCTGAAGGTAAAGAAAGGTTAAAGAGAGGAAGTATATGGCTTACCATAGCCACCAGTATTCAGTAAAAGCCGATGTAATGGCGAGCAACTGTTAATAACATCCGGTGGCACCAGCTTTAAATTTTGTTTGTGGTCCTATATTTTCTGTCCTTTATTTGGATGTCACGCAAACTAAAGCACAAAGTAAATAAAAGCAAGACAAAAGCAACAATGAACGCAACAAAAAAAGATGCAATATGAAGAACGCAAGCAAGTAAGCACGGTGTGCAACTGTTTGCCTTGGTTGATGGCACCGCTAGCTCCTGCGCCATCACAGTTCCTCACAGCAGATTGCTCAATTTCTACGGTAGCTATTACTCAATTGGTTCTGTAGGAAGAGCAAATCATTGCAAAATTGTTGCCATTTTCAATCAAAACGGAAACAACATGATCCGTTGAGCTCGGGACAGATCCTCCGGACTTTTGTGAAATTTAGCCTTTTTAAAAGAAATTTTAAATCCGTCCCCGATTTGAAACAATTTGCACTTGCATATCCTTTTTGGTCGCCTTGGAGCTTCCGTGGCGTGATTTTACACATGTCGCGCCATCGCATGTGGCGCGACCGGGCGCTTCCACGCCGGGCGGGTCGGCGTTGACCGGTCTTTGATGTGGTTTAAGCATGGGGCCCGTCCACGCCGCGGCGGTGCATCTGGCGCGGGACGGACCTGTTCTGCCTGCTGGTGCTGTGGCTGCCGTTTCCAGCAGAGCGAAAACTCATGACCCTTGTCTCAATAGTCTTGCATGTCGCACTTAGAAGTTTTTAAAATTTTTGAAACTTTACACACCAGAAGTACTAAACTAGATGTGCATTGTCCCAAAATTTGAGATTCAAACAACTTTTTGCAAAAATTCATATGAAAAAACAAATTTCAGCCACTAGAGGACAAAATGAAAGGATGGGTGAAATTTGTTTTTTCATATGAATTTTTACAAAAGTTGTTTGAATCTCAAATTTTGGGACAATGCACATCTGGTTTAGTACTATTGGTGTGTAAAGTTTCAAAAAAAAATTTAAAACTTCTAAGTGCGACATGCAAGACTATGAGATAAGCTCTCCGCGACCGCAAAGGCTCAACGGGCATGCATTTCACCCATTTCAGTGTAGTGAACTGTTGTAAGCTTTGTTCGGGATTAGATGTGTCATGCATGCTTGAGTGTACTCATTGCATGTATGTCAGTGTTTTAACATGCACTGGCGCACCGCAGGCCATGTACTCATTGCCAGTCCGACGAACCGTGTAAGCTTGCCACAAATTCCTCCCCAAGTTCCACCATGCAAAAACAAATTTCTCATCACATTAAAATGCCGGCACATGTATTAAGTACTAAATGTAGGTAAAAAAATAAAATATTTACACATTTTAAATGTACATTGCGAGACTATTCTTTTGAGCCTAGTTACGCCATGGTAGGATAATATTTATCACAAACAAACGAAACATGCTACAAAATGTTCGATGTGACATACGCCCAAAATTTTAGATGTGTCATGCATGCATGTGTGTTAAAACATGATAGCACATTTCGTTTGTTTGTGGTAATATTATCCTACTATAGCGTAACTAGGCTTAAAAGAATCGTTTTGCCATGTATATCTGAACTATTTGTGTAATTAGTTTACTCTTTTTTATCTATATTTTATACCCGCACATACGCCTTTTCGTGTATTTATTATTTTGGTGTGATGAGATGGGATGGCAGTCCAGAAAAATTTTGAAGAAAAAAACTAGGCTCTAAATACACCCTAGTAGTACACTCGTACTCCCTCCCGTCCCCTAAATAAGTGTCGTTTGCGATTCCCGAGAAATAACTTTAACTAATTTTATATTTAAAAATATTAATATCTGTGATATAAAATTAGTATCATTGGAAAGATATTTGAATCTAGTTTTTTAACAAAATTATTTGGAGACACAAATGTTGCACGATTTTTTTTACAAATCGAGTCAAAGTTATGACACGTACACCAACGACGAAACTTATTTAGGGACGGAGGGGAGTACTCTCCAAGCTTCTGCTGCCACAGCCCTGGTCTCTCGCACGAAGAGAGAGAGAGAGAGAGCGCTTGGAGGCATGGGCGTATCGGCATGGGCATGGCCTTGCAACGGGGAAGTGACGTTTGGAATGACGGATGGATGGATGCATGCATGCAAAAAGCGATCAAAGCGCCGTGCTCGCCGGAAACGAACGCCCGTGTGCGTATATACGTGGACTTCCGGCCAAAGCTCAAGCACGCGGTCAACCTCGAGTGCCCTCATTGCATTGCATTGCAGCCCTGGTCGATCGATTCCACCGCACAAACTATGAGTACACACATGCATGCATGACACATCTAATCCATCAACAAAGCTTACAACATTGAAACAAAGAAGAATGCAGCAAGCAGCCGTGAACAGCTACAAAGGTCCATCGCGTGCCGCATGCACCGGGCGCGATGTGACGGCCCCCATGCTCGGCCACATCAAGACCGGTCAACGCCACCGCCCGCCAGCGTGGAGCGCCCGTCGCGCCACATGCGGTGGCGCGACACGTGTAAAAAAATCACGCCACCGCCGGCGTTTCGAGAACGGCGGGTGCCTCGGTGCCGGCAATAAAAATTTGTAGGCTGCGTGCCTCCTCCCCGATGGCGTGGCGCAAGATGGACACGGACGCGGCGGTTTATCCCGTTCAGGCCAACGGGGGCCCTACGTCCCGGCGGGGGTGCGTCACGCTCGTGTTAACTCGCGCTCAAAGGTGAGCCCGCAGGTAGGGGTTCAAAGCGGTCGTGTGGGAGAGAAGCGGTCTCAAGCCCCACGATCGTGGTTACGGTGGTAGTGGTGAGCGCTTTTTCTCCGTGTGAACCGGAGTTGAAAATGGGGTCGAACCTTTTTCTAATGAGACATTACTCCCCTTTATAGGAGAAGGAGAGAGATAACGCTTACATCGGTGGTTGCCTAGGTGGCTAATTCCCGAGGCTGCACCGGTTGCATGTGCGTTGCCGAGGGCGCGGGCCGGGTTCGAACGTTGCGGACGAAGACACGCGGCCCGCATCCAATGGCGGACGTGCCGTTCCGGGCGCGGCCCTCGAAAATCCCGTGAGGCGCCCCTCATACCGCATGGCGAGGGCCGGTCCCATTGGTTGCTGCCATGCGTGCGCGCCCGAGGGGTCCGCCCAACGTGGCGTTTTGACGGTGTTCGGGAAGTGAACAAAGTCATCTTGGTTTCCGTCCGGGTGGCGTAACACGCCACCGGTTCGCATTGTGTCCCATCAGTCGGATTGGGGAGGCGACGGCAGGCGAGTCGATTTGACTGGCGTAATCGATGGCACCGGCGCCTCCGCTGCCGGCGACCGCATTGAATGCGGCGGTTTTCCCTTTCCTCCTGACGGAACCTCCCATGCCCGAGGGTCGGCGACCTTAGACGGGCTAGTTGAGCCGCCTCACCCGAGGATGGAGAGCTGGTCTCCTCGGGCGAGGCGGAGTTTTTGCGCCCGAGGGTGGTGAGCTAGGCCACCCTCGGACGAATCGGGAGATTTCCGGCCGTGAGCTAGGCCAGCCTCGCGACCGGAGACGGTGGTCGAGCCCGAGCCATGGTTTGATCAGCTAGGCCGACGTGGAACGCCGTGGTTCGGCTGTTCGGTAGTGGTCCTTGACCTTGTCCTTCGTGAGCGAAATAAGCTCAGACGCCGTGGTGGCTCCATTCAGGCCGCTCATGGGCCGCTTCGTGGGGCTACTCCGTCGTCATGTAAACGCCGTGGCTCAATGGCCCGGTCCATCGCTCGTCGGGCCGCCCTTCGTGCGGGATGATAGCAGGCTAGGTTTTACTTGGGCCTTGGCAGCCGGCAAATTCTCATAGTTTGAGAATGTCTCGAGGCCCAATATTTAGGTCCCCGATAGTAGCCCCTCGAGCCCCCGAGCGAGTGAGGACTCGCCCGGGGTTCCGCCGCTCCCGCCGCCTTATCGTTTCTCGGGGTGGTTCGTCTACAAGGGTGCTTGAGGCACCCGTTTGGGTGTAGTTTCCCGAGGCCTCGAATGGAATGGCGGATTCCTTCGAGGTCTTTTATGTCTCGCACGCCGGCAAGACCGAAACAGCTCTTAAATTGCGCTTGTTTGTGCGGGAGCGTGTTTATTTTTGCGTGGGCGGCCGAGGCCCGCGCTTATGTGCGCAAGGTTGACCTGTGCCTCCTCAACTTTGATCATACGCTCCTCTATCGCCCTCCCGAAGGGAGGGAGGAGGGGAGACACGCCACAATGCCCCCGTAAGCCGAATGTGTCGTGCTCCGGTGAGCGTTGTGGCGGGTCTGTTTAAGCGGGGTGCCCGTGCCCTTGCTTGGAGCAAGGGTCGGCTATGTGATCCGGGATTCACCCCATGAGAACCCGCGGACCACTTAGCGAGATCCCGGGGTTTGGGCGGACCAACCCCCCAGGGGCCTGTGGGCCTCCTACGATGGGACATCTCTATAAGCAAAGACCCGCGGCCTTAAACACGTCGGAAATCCAGAGCCCCAGGGGGCCGGGTATAGTTGGTTGTGCATTTCCCTCCCGGTCCCTCGCTCGGGTTATCCCGAGGCGACAAGAAACCCTCATGGGCCCAAACTCGGCAACCTGCGAATGTAGGGTGTGTCAGCCCGAGGCTCGTTTGGTTTCGCGGGCGGGAACCGTCATCGGACTGACTTTTTGCCCCTTAGGTCGGGCGCCCGGGGGTACGGATGGCCGGACGGTTTTACTCCCCGACCGAGACGAGGCGTCTCCTCGCCGCGCTTGAGGCGTGCCTATTCAAGCCCAATGGGACGTGGCTCGCGGCTTCCTGTCGGGGCGGAGATCGAGGGGACCGCCAAGGTGCATTAATGCCCTTGACGGTTCCACCGCGCGGCGAGCCGCTTGGATGAGCGGTTTCCGCTCCATCGTGGGCCGTCCATTCCAGAGTCGGTTCGATTGCCCAAAGCCGGCGGTTTGCCTTCCCTTCCCTATAAATATGGGGGTCGCCGCGCGATAGTTGCTCCCTTGCTCTTTGCCATCGCCTTCTTGCCTTCTTCTTGTAGCAATCGAGATAGAGAGATAGCGTGGGAGAGATTAAGGGAGAGATTCACTTGCCTTGCGCTCGTGTGATCGGTGTTGCTAGCGGTTGCCACCCTTCATCTCCCTTTCATCCATGGCGCAGCCGGGTAGTGGTGACGGCGCGAGGGAGGTGCTCGACACCGAGCCGTGGGCCGAGGTCGACGGCGACGGAGGAGAAACTTCTCGCTGCCTGGTCGAGGAAGGGCTCCCTCCGCCCCGCACCGACGAAAGCACGGCCGGAGTGGATTGCTCCAGCATTGGACCGAGGAGGAGCCTAACCCCGTGACGGCTACGTGGTGAGCCCGATGGATCTTCACCGGCGTGGCTTTGGGATGCCGGGCGGGTCGGTTCATCCGGGCGATCCTCCACTACTATGAAGTCGAGCTTCACCACCGCCCCGAACTCGATCTCCCAGGCCGCCATCTTCGTCACCCTCTGCGTGAGGGATTCCCGGGGATCGAGCCGCATTGGGACCTCTCGGTTTGTGGTTCTTCAAGGCGGACCTCTTACATCGCATCGGCGGCAGGCCACCACGGAGGGCATTGCGCGTTGGTGGCTGCGCGCTCCAAGTCCGCGCGGAGCGCACGGCCGAACCGAGCCGATGGGTACATCCTATCCAAGCTCACCTCCTCGAACAAGGGATGGCGTGACCGGGTGGTTCTACCTCCGCAATGATGGGAACGCGCTCCCCGCGTACACCGCGCAGTCCTCCAAAGACGCCCGCAGAAGTGGAACTGGGTCCCTCCTCGAGGATCACCATCGGCTGGAGGGCTGAGGCGTGCGGTCCTCACCGCCCGGGAAGGAGGTGAATGCCGCCGCCGTGGCTTGCCGCCTTTCACCGGCGTCGGTGCCGCCGTTGATGGCTCGCCCCACTCGTGTAAGATACGCCCGACGCCGCCGGTCTTGACGCTCGTGCCGGATGTCGCCTTCGCTTCCCACCGATGGCCCGGCCAAGAGGGTGAGGGGATGCGTGGGGTCCAACACCCCGACACATATCCCCAGATCCCCATGCGCCCGACCGAGGGTATATCTCCCCGGTAAGTACTTCTTGGCCGGTGTCCTTGCATTGCTTCGGTGCATTGTTACCATGGCGGTTCTCACTTTTCCTCCTCGCAGGTCGTATCAACTACCGTGACTCCCTCCTCCCGCACTCAGATTTGGGCGCCGACCGCCGGGTCGCGAACCGTGCTCGAACGAAATGCAGAGGGCCCCGCACCTCAAGAAGGAGGAGAAGAAGAAGAGGAACGTGGCTCGCGAGAAGCGCCGGGTCGAGCAACGGAAGCGGGGCGAGTCGCCCGATACCTCGACCACCGAGGGAGGACGACAACCCGGGAGGATGAGTTTTGTGTGAACTCGCTCGACGACGACATGGCAGCTCACCGACCAAGCCATGGGGCTCCCCGACCGGTCGGGGCTCCATTACGAGCCCGAGCCCGAGACGGAGACGCCGGGAACTGCTGGCACCCGTGCGCCCGAGGGTTCTTCTGCACCGCCGGCACCCGCACGCCCGAGGGTTCTTCCGCCGAGTCCTCGGGACCATTGGTGTTGGCCATGTCGGCACCTCGGCGCCGCAGGTGAGGCCCGAAGGAAGAACCGACACCTCCCGCCACGAGTACCTTGGCGTCGCTGGCACGGTTCGGGGGGACGAGCCGGTGACCCCCGTCCCGATCCAGCCCCCCATGCGTTTGGCGTCGTGGGGAGACGGCGTCGTGTGCGGTGCGCCGAGGTCGCAGCCATCTCGAAGCCTCGTCGGCCGAGGGCGATCCCTCGGGCCGTGAGTTTCCTTTCGCCCTTGCAATCTTGACTTTCTTCGGCGTATGGTTGCCTTGTTTTGACGTGCGTTTGACTTTAGGAAACGGGGGGCCGCCGTTGCTTCCGCACCCCAAGAAGGCCCTAAAGGCTAGTGCACAATCCTCCGCCGGCCGCAGAGCCGGGGTCGTCCCGTAAAGATGCCTCACGGCCTGCGCCGAGTCCTCCTGACGCCAGCCCCGAGCCCCAGTGGGGTTGGTCCCGAGCCGACCGCCGAGGCCGCGCCCGAGGGAGGTACAGCCCATGGTGGCGATGGTGGGTTGGCTCGCCCAGCCGATGGTGATCGACACGGAGAGCCGGCCGCGCCACGGGACACCAGCTCGGTGCCAGCAAGTGGCGCCGCCCGAAGGAGGTCGTGCCGCCGCCTACCCCGAGGAGGCGGTCCCCTTGTTCTCGAGTTCGCAAGAGGAGCTCGACGACGCGCGGAGACGCCGCAAGTCTCCGCTGCTCTAGCGCCGCCGACCCGGGGCGCACGAGCCATACAACCCCGACTTCCCACCGTCCACGTGTTTGGTTCGAGGCGGCCCTGGCGGCCGCCGCCTTCGCCATGACGAGGACGGGTGCTGTGGTCGCCTCAAGGGCCCCCGGACTTCTACCGGTCCGGGTTCCCGCAGCCGCGGAGCCGCCGGTGGGGAGATGTATCCCCTCTCGAGCCAACTCGCCGGGCGGTCCGCCTCCGACCTCGGGCGAAATGCCCGGGGTCCCCGCCGTGGTTATTGATGATCGTCCCGAGGTCTTGGAGGGAGGACCCATGAGCAGATCCGCTGCCGGGAGAGGCCTAGCGAGGATCGGGGAGACCATAACCGGCCGGCTCGCGGAAGTCGACGCGCTAAGTATCTTGATGGCCATCCCCGTTGCATGTCCTTCGTGCTTGCGCCTTGATGAGTAGTATTGTCGTTGCAGACTCTCCGCCGCTTCGCCGGAGAAGTCCGAGCTCCTTCGCCGAACGTCCCCGAACTCGGAATGCCCTTTGGTCAAACCCGGGTGAAGTTGATCGAGGCCCGCAGCGAGACCTCCCGCTTGCCGCCCTCGCCGAGGAGAGGGAGTCCCAGCGGCGGACCCTAGAGGCCGAGCCGATCAAGGCCAGTCCGAGTCCAAAGAAGATGGCGGGCCGACATGGCTCGATGAGCCACGATTTTGAGGAGGCTCCTGACCCAGCCCCTTCAGTCCCGAAGGAGGCCTATGACGAGCGGGACAGTCCCGGAGGAGGCGAAGAAGCAGGCGGAGATGTGCGACGCCCTAAACACCCGCATCGTGGAGCCGGCATCCGAGGGGAAACCCCTCGAAGGAGAAGGACCAGCTCCAAAGGTCGCTGGCGACTGAGCATGGCGGCGCGCCGGGCCGGGCAACCGGCGCCAAGGTGCGTCTTATCCCCCCAGTGGGCTTTGTCACCTTCGGTTTCGCTGCCTCGCCGACATTGTCTTGGTGGTTGCTGCCGAGGCGGAGAAGGTCCGACCGAGGCCGTGAATACCGCGGCCACGCCGCCTAAGGGCCGGAGCAGAGCGAAAGGCGCCAGAGCCGGAAGAGGCCCCTGCCGACTTCTCCCCCGCCGGGGCGGACAACCCGAGGTTGGGCCCTCGGCCGCAGCCGCCCGAGCGCCGTCGGGATTCCTTAGGTCCGAGCTCGAACGCCTTCCGGAATGGCATTCGCACATGCCCGGCAAAGGGTCCGCCCCCACTTCCCGATGGAGTCCCGCACGCCGGACAAGGTCACGAAGGGCTTTCTTCCTCGGCTCCGATGACGAGGAGGAGGTTGATCCCGCCGAGAGGGATGCCGCCGATGCCGCCAAAACTCAAAGTCTATATAACTTTGTGGATGGCGCCGCGACTCGCTGTCCCCTCGCGTTTTGAGGACGAGGTGTGTCCCCATACTCCCCCATAGAGTCCACCTATGAGGCGGACACGGAGATGGTGGACGCCATGTCCGAGGATGCGCCGACGGGTCCGATGCCACCCTCGGGAAGCAAGCAGCCGAGGGCGTTGCTCATGCCGGCTTCCTCGTTGGCCGGCCGTGAGGCGCAGTAGATGAGGCCTCCCTTGCCCCCCGATCCTCCCTTGCATGAAAAGATTGGAGCTTGTGAGACGGATGTGTATAAACAATGGCGCCGCCCGAGGTCTAAGGCCTTGGCGGGTGCACTTATGTTTTAAGGTTGCGTTCCCGAATCTCTCGTTTATTGTGTGGCCGGGTCGCTTGCTTTCTCCGCTCGTGAGATAGTAACCGGGACGCCGCCGGGGCGCCCATACGGGTGCCACTAGGGGCGATCCGCTTGCCTCGGTTATCTTGCTTTGGATTTGTGCGTGCGCCGACCTTCGTAACTTAAACGATTAATTCGAGTATATGGCGAAAACTTTTTTCCCCGAAAAAAAGTTTTGAAAAAGGAAAAGGAGGGGTCCTCCGAGGGGAGGGGGTCCCCCGAGGGGGCCCCATGTAGCCCCCAAGGAGTTTTAGTCTTGTACCGACGAGGCTAAGACTCCCTTTAAGGTTTGCACGAAAGTACTTTTTTCGTAAAAGATGTAGATCTTTATTGAGCGAAAAAAACAGTGTGTCGACTTCTAGTGCGGAATTTAAGGGTAGAAGCGACGTAGCTGTTCTATGTTCCAAGCGTTGGAGTAGATTTCGCCTTCTCGTTCTTCAACTTGTAGGTCCCGGCCTTAGTATTTCGGCGATGAAATAAGGCCCTTCCTGTGGTGGCGTGAGTTTGTGACGCCCTTTGTTGTCTGTTTTCACCGAGCACGAGGTCGTTGACTTGGAGCTCCCGAGGTTTCACCGCTTGGCGTGATATTTGCGAGCAGCCGATATATCTTGCCGAAAAGTGAGCGCAATGTCTCGGGCTTCGTCAACTTGGTCTATGGAGTCTTGCCTCGCCTGCCGGGTTGCCTTGCTCGGTGTATGCTTGCAGCCCCGGGGACCCGTATTCTATGTCCGTGGGCGTGGATTGCCTCAGCCCATAGACTAGAAAGAACGGGCCGAATCCCGTGGCTCGGCTTTTCGTCTTCGAAGGCTCCATAGAACCGATGGCGCCTCCCCGGTACCACCTTTTGCCGTCACCGGTTCAAATGATTGAAAATTCTTGGCTTGAGCCCTTGTAGGATCATGCCGTTGGCACGCTCCACTTGACCGTTGGTCTTCGGGTGAGCTACTGTTGACACTTGTTATCATATAAAATTATTAATCAATTAAACATGAGAAAAGGGTATAAATAATAATAACAACCTAGAATAGGGGGTCACTAACATATTTCCATCGGTTTTGGTAATGTTGTGAATTGCGTGGGACTAAACAGAAAAAACAGGCAGAGTTCGCGAGCCATACGACTACGCGACGCAACGCAATCCAACTCCGAGAAAGACTCTAGAAGGCTCCGGATTAATCCCGACGTGGACCAAACTTGACACCGAAGAAAACATCATCTAGAAGACTCCAGAAGCCACGACGAACGACGGGACCCAGAGGGGAACCCCCCGGGCCGATCGGCTAATAATGGGGCCGATCGGCCCTGCTTGGCGGCCACGCAAGCCCGGTCTCCGGAACCTTCCTCCACCGCCTCTAAGACGCAATCTAAACCGGTTGTTTAATGACGGTTTGATCCGAGGGCGTCGGTAGAAGCACGAGATGGATCAAGATCCAACACCAGATTAGTACCACATTGCTTGCTTTGAAGCTGAAGGGACGAAAGAAGACCCATATATATAGACCCCTAGACCCCCTCTTTCAGATCATCTCATACATCATATCTCATCAGATGGAGTCACGACGCCTGGAGGATTAGATTAGACAGCTACAATGTAATAGAATAGATCTAGTAGTGAGTTAGGGAGAGCGGAACTGCGTTCCGGTTCTGGAGAAGTCTTCAGCGTTCTGGTATATCTTTGTATTTCAACTCTATTAGACTTTATGCCATAATTAGATATATCTTTTCTAGTACTTTTATGCCTTTCATGTTATTGATATAGTTATTATACTATTGCATGGGATCTCCGCTCGTATTGAGGGCTCTAGTTATGCTAGGTAGCTAGAGTAGTAATTTATAGTGTAGGCGTGGTGTCTAGGCTATAGGTTACCTGAGGTTGCGCCCAATCCCACGGTTAGTTGTGGTAGCCCCAGGGGTGACAGCCCTGTCAGGTCTTTGTATTCCACCACGTTCGGGTTGGTGATTCAGAGCTTTTTGGCGGCCTTTCTCCCGATCACCCCTTTCCAGTCTTTTTCGAGGATCGGGATGGTACCGCTGCTCCAAAGTGTATTAGAATAATTGTTATCATAGAACCAAAGTACTAGAGAAGTATTCAGAACCTAGATCTCTCCCGTTGTCCTCTTGACCTAGTTATCTACTCTATATTATAATATTCTCCTGGTTAAATATTATTAATTATCATACATATCATATACATTATTTACCCCCTCACTTTAGTTTAGTTAGTATATTAAGTTAGTAGATACATGATTTTGATTTATCATAGTCTTTACCCTTGTTTCCCGTGGAAAATATAAATAACGATACTGAATACTCCCGGGTAAAAAGCTACAATGGTATTTTTATTCTCGTGCGCTGCGTAACCCCTTTATATTCTTTTTGCACTTAATAAATACCAACAGCTACGGCCGAGGTATCAACCCGGATGCCATAGTCGTCCCCAAAAGTCAAGGAATTTCTTCCCCATGAAGTTGGTTCCGTTGTCCGTGATGATGGAGTTCGGGACTCCGAAACGGGAGATGATATCCGTAAAGAATTTCACCGTTTCCCCTGTGTGAGGGTTCACCACGGGTCGGGCTTCAATCCATTTGGAGAACTTGTCGATGGCGACTAGGACGTGAGTGTGTCCTCCGGGCGCCCTTTTCAGGGGTCCAATCATGTCGAGTCCCCACACCGCAAATGGCCACGTAAGTGGTATGGTTTGCAGTGCTTGAGCTGGGAGATGTGTCCTGCGCGCGTAGAATTGGCATTCCTTGCAGGTACGCACGACTAGATTTGCGTCCCGTACCGCCGAGGGCCAGTAGAAGCCTTGCCTGAAGACTTTACCGACTAGAGTCCTCGGGGCAGCGTGGTGACCGCATTCCCCTCGGTGTGTGTCTTCGAGCAATTCTTTGCCTTCAGCCGAGGGTATGCATCGCATGTACACTCCCGAGGCTCCTCTCTTGTAGAGTTCCCTTTTTCTCCAATTAGCGCAAGGGACTTGGCCCTTCGGGCCAACCGGGCGGGCTTCGGTCTTGTCTCTGGGCAGCTCACCTCGGGTGAGGTACTCCAACAAATTCCTCCAGCCTGGGGACTGGTCGACCGCCATTGCTTCGGGCGTGGCCTGCCCTGGGGCGCCTTCTTGAGCCCCCGAGGGTAGTTCCAAGGGTGCGTACTTGACCGAGGGTTCGTTGAGATCTCGGGTAAGTACGTTCGGGGGAACAGTACCTCGGGTTGCTGCGACCTTGGCGAGCTCATCCGCGGCCTCATTGTAACGCCTGGGTGTGTGTTTGTGCTCGAGTCCATGGAATTTTTCCTCCAACTTGCGCACTTCTCGGCAATACGCCCCATCTTCGGTCGTGGCACGCCGAGGCTTTCATGACTTGGTCGATGACCAATCGCGAATCCCCTCGGTTTCCAACCGTCGGATTCCGAGGTCCGCCGCGATCCGAGACCATTGACCAGCGCCGTATTCTGCGACGTTGTTGGAGGCAGAAAATACAGGCCGGATGGCATACCTCGTGTGAACCCCGAGGGGTGAGATGAAGAGCAAACCAGCCCCCGCACCTGCCTTCATCATGGATCCATCGAAAAACATGGTCCAGCACTCGGCCTGGATGTGCGCGGGGGGTAGCTGTGTATCGGTCCATTCAGCCACAAAGTCGCCTAGGACCTGGGACTTGATCGCCTTTGCGGGCAGGAACGATATGGTTTCGCCCATGAGCTCCACCGCCCACTTCGCCACTCTTCCCGTGGGCTTCGGTTTTGGAGAATCTCCCGAGGGGGAACGAGGACACCACGGCAACGAGGTGCGCGAGGAAGTAGTGACGAAGTTTCCTTCGTGTTAGTACGATGGCATACAACAGTTTCTGCATCTGCGAATACCTCGTCTTGGTGTCGGAAAGCACTTCACTGATGAAGTAAACAGGCGTTGTACTGGCAACGTGTGCCCCTCTTCCCGACGCTCCACTACGACCACCGCGACCGACCACCCGGGTAGTGGCGTGACGATATAAGAGCAGGGTTTCTCCCGGATTTGGCGGTACCAGGACCGGTGGGTTTGTCGTGGAGCTTGAGGTTGCCGAGGGCCTCTTCGCCTCGGAGGTCCGTGCAAAGCGCCGGACTTGCGAAGGAGTCGGTGGAGGGGCAGGCCCTTCTCCCCGAGGCGTGAGATGAACCCGCTTAATGAAGCCAGGCAGCCCATGACCTTCTCAGACTCCCTTGAGGTCTTAGATCGGACCCATCTTGGTGATTGCGTCCACCTTGGTCGGGTTTGCTTCGATGCCTCGTTGAGAGACAATAAAGCCCAGCAACATCCCTCGGGGAACCCCGAATACGCACTTCTCGGGGTTGAGCTTGACTCCCTTCTTGTTTAGGCTCTCGAAGGTTTCCCCCGAGGTCTCCCACGAGGTCCGACGTTTTCTTGGATTTGACCACAATGTCATCGACGTAGGCCTCCACTATCCGCCCGATGCGTTCCCCGAAGATGATTTGCATGCATCGCTGTATGTTGCGCCCGGCGTTCCTCGGCGAAGGGCATGGTGAGGTAGCAATACATCCCGAAGGGTGTTATGAACGAGGTCACGAGCTGGTCGGACTCTTTCATTTTGATCCGTGATAACCGAGTACGCGTCAAGAAAGGACAACGTTTCACATCCCGCGGTGGAGTCGACAATTTGGTCGATTCGAGGCAAAGGAAAAGGAACTTTCGGACATGCTTTGTTGAGACTAGTGTAGTCCACACACATCCGCCATTTCCTATTCTTTTTCTCTACTAATACAGATTAGCTAACCACTTTCGGGGTGGAATACTTTTTTATAAATCCGGCCTCCAGCAGCTTGTGGATCTCCTCGCCGATGATCTTCCGCTTGGCGCCATCGAAACGGTGCAAGCGCTGCATGACTGGCTTTGAGCCCGGCCGGATGTCTAGGGAGTGCTCGGCGACATCCCTCGGTATGCCCGGCATGTCCGAGGGTCCCCATGCAAACGTCTGGGCGTTCGCACGGAGGAAGTCGACGAGCACAGCTTCCTATTTTGGATCCAGGTCCAAGCCGATGGTCGCAGCTTCTCCTTCGGGTTCTTGGGATCGAGTGATCTTCTTTGTGCCCGATGAAGGCTCGAAGCTCCCCGGCGCGCGCTTGGCCTCGTGCTCGGTCGCGATTTCATCAAAGCTTCTTTTTTCGCGTCGGCAACGAGTGCCTCGACAATGGCGAGTGCCTCGGCGTATTCCATGCTCTCCACGTCGCACTCATATGCGTGATGGTGTGAGAGGCCAGTGGTGATGACACCCTTTGGCCCCGGCATCTTGAGCTTGAGGTACGTGTAGTTCGGGACAACCATGAACTTGGCGTAACATGGCCGTCCGAGGAGCGCGTGGTAAGTTCCGCGGACCCCAAGAATCTCAAATGTGAGAGTCTCCCCGCCTGAAGTTCGAGGGGTCTCCAAAGCACACCGGCAAGTCAATCCGCCCGAGGGGCTTAAGCCGCTTGCCGGGACGACGCCATTGAACGCCGGCCCTCCGGGCGGATCTTGGACTTGTCTACCCCGAGGAGGTCGAGGGTTTCTTCGTAGATGAGGTTGAGGCTGCTCCCTCCGTCCATAAGGACCTTGGTGAGCCGAGTGTTGGCGATGATGGGATCCACCACCAGTGGATAAGCCCCCGGGTTCGGGATGTCTTTGGGGTGATCCGACCGGTCGAAGGTGATGGCCTGGTCCGACCACTTGCGCAGCTTCGGGTTGCCGGCCCGTGGCGTAGACCTCCGACGCTCCTTCTTCTTGCGCCGCACGGACATGTTGCCGGGTGCTGCCGCCGAAGATCATGAAGCAGATTGTTCACCTTCGAACTCCTCGTTGCCCTTGGCGCCACCCTCGAGCCTCTTCCTCTTCACCCCTGGGGATGGCTTTGAGCTTGGCGAAATGTTGGCGTACCTTCTGCACTCCCCGAGGGTATGCTTGACCGGTAGCTATGGTTCCGCACGGCTTCTTGAGCATGTCGTCGAAGGTTTCTTGTGGCGGGGGCCGGGGCCCCTTGCGACCGACCGCAGCCCACCATGTCTTCGTCGTCCGCTTGGGCGGCATGGCCCTTGCCCTTGCGGCTCTTGTCCTTTTTTCTTCTTCTTCTGCTCTCCCGAGGTTGAGATCCCTCGGGCCCTCTTCCTTGCGCTTCCCCTTGCCCGAGCCCCGATTGAACAGAGCCCGACAGACTCCTCCTCACCGGCGAACTTGGTGGCGATGTCCATCGCCTTCGTTTGCCCTCGGTTGGAGTCCGGCGCCCCAGCCTTCTTCACGAGGTCTCGGCATGAGGTGCCGACCAAGAAGGCCCCTATGACGTCCGAATCCGTCACATTGGGGAGCTCGGTCCGCTGCTTGAGAAACGCCGGATGTAGTCGCTGCAGGATTCGTCGGACTTTGTCGGCAGCCCGAAAGGTCCCGTGAATTTCCCTGCGCAGATATACGTGCCTTGGAAGTTGCCTTTGAAGGTCCTTACCAAATCCGGGCCCGTTGGATATGAGGTTGGGCGGTAGGTGTTCCAGCCAAGCTCTGGCAGACTCGAGAGGTACAGGGCATTCCCGATTATCACCTTGTCATCATGTGCCCGCAAACCGGCAAAAGCGGCCGATAATCGCGATCGGCCATACCTCGACGAGTTTCTCCCGTATATTTCTCGAGGTGGCTAGGTGGCTGAAACGCGCGGGGAGTGGTGCCTCCCGATATCCCTTTGTGAAGGCCCGTGGGCCCGGGAGGTTACGGGGAGTACCCTGGTCTTCCCGACGTGCATGGGCTGCCTGGCCCCACCGGTCGCCCATGAGGTGGGCTGCCTCCGCCGCGTGCTCGTTGTCGCCGATCTCGTCCCTCGAGGTCGGGTGCACCTCGGTGACGGTCTTGGCGGGGGTCTTCCATTCGATCCCGCACAGGGCGGTTATCGCGGTTGTCGCTCAGCGCCCCGATCGCCTTGCCGAGGCCCGCTTTTGCTCAGCCGGGCCGAGCCTTGTCGGCTTCGTCCCGACTCTCCTTGTCGCAGCCGATGTCACGGCCCGATCTCTCGGAGGCCGAGCTCTCCACCTCGTTGTACGGCTGCCCTATCAAGGAGATGCCGCAGCCTTCCCGAATGCGTCTTCCCTCGCCGGTAGAGGGCTTCGGGCATCTCGCGTACCAACATGGCCGCTGCCGCTACATTGAGGCTTGCTCGGTTGAACGGGGTTGCTATGTCGGGAAGGTGTGGCGCCCCATTGGCGCTTGGATCGCCGCCTCCAGGGGCCCGAGGTGCTCGGGGCCGGCCCACGCCGGGCCTGTTCCCCCCTGAATGTTCCGCTCCGTCGTCGAAGCCGCGCGATTCCGCCTCAATCCGGCCCCGCAAGTCTTGCGGTTGTGCGTTTTTGGCCGGCAGGTCGTGGCGCCGCTACGGTTGGACGGGGCGGAAGCCGGGCCGGTACCGGGCTCACCGTGGTGGCACGCGTCCACGTCTTCCTCGCTGGACACGCCGGAATCGACCATCTTGCGGCGGGACCTCGACGTTGAAGCATTCCCCTCGTGGGGTCATAGTATTCGTCTTCATCGTCGGTGCAAGGAGCGCCGAATGCTTGGATGAAGTTCCTGCTCTCGGGCGGTAAAGCGAGTCCTCGGCTCCCGGGTCCAGCCCCAATCGAACCCAGAGGAGGCGGCATGACGGGGTCGCCCCGCATCCTCCTCAAGGATGCGTTCCTCCGAGTGCATATCCATGGGGTAGCGTTTCCGTGGAACGACGGAGGCCCAGCCCGTGCCCTCCCGGTGAAGGCTTCGACCGAGGTTTCGCGCCAAGCGTGGATTCACGACTCCTCCAGTATGACTGGAGCGGAGGCGTTTTCCCGATGATTAGGGTTTCGGGGCATCCTTCCACGAGTGGACGCCGGGTACGGATCTTCCCGAGGCCTAGGGTTCCTGGGAGCCCTTCTGCAAGTCGGCGCCGGGGAAATGTCGACGGATTCCGAATCCGTTGCCTGGAAGCGCCTTGCGCGCTGGTGGTTTCGCCTTGCCCGCCTCGCGCGACGACCGTGATGGTGGGCACGCCGTGGTGGCGATGCGTCTTCCAGCCTCCAGTAGATCCGGCAGAAGGATCATCTCGTAGTCGTGGCCGAGCGCCACGAATGCCAGCGTTCCGAAGAACAGTGGAGTTCCGCGCGGGAGCCCGTGCTCCGGCGAGCAGGGTGGAAACGAAGGCGGAAACGCCATGAGGGTTGGTGGAGATGCGGATTGCACACAGCGTGCCCCTACCTGGCGCGCCAACTGTCGGCGTTTCGAGGAACGGCGGGTGCCTCGGGTGCCGGCAATAAAAAATTTGTAGGCTGCGTGCCTCCTCCCTCGATGGCGTAGCGCAAGATGGACACGGGACGCGGCGGTTTATCCCGGTTCAGGCCAACGGGCCCCTACGCCAAGCGGGGTGCGGCCACGCCGTGTTAACTCGCGCCAAAGGTGAGCCCGCAAGAGGGGTTACAAAAATGTGTGGAGAGAAGCGGTCTCAAGCCCCACGATCGTGGTTACGGTGGTAGTGGTGAGCGATTTTCCCGTGTGAACCGGAGTTGAAAATGGGGTCGAACCTTTTTCTAATGAGACATTACTCCCCTTTTATAGGAGAAGGAGAGAGATAATGTTTACATCGGTGGTTGCTGTTGACACTTGTTATCATATAAATTTATTAATCAAATAAACATGAGAAAGAGGTATAAAACATAATAACAACCTAGAATAGGTGTCACTAACATATTTCCACCAGTTTTGGTAAAGTTGTGATTTGCCGGGACTTAACAGAAAAACAAGGAGAAATGACGTGGCATACGACCGACGTAACGCAACGCAATCCAACTCCGAAACAAGTCTAGAAGGCTCCGGATTACTCCCGACGTGGACGAAACTTGACACCGAAGAAAACATCATCTAGAAGACTCCAGAAGCCACGACGCATCGCGGGCCCGTGGTGGGACCCCACCCCGGGCCGCTCGGCCCATTATTCATGCCGATCGGCCTGGCTTGGCGCCAAGTCAGCCCCTGCCTCCTGAACCTTCCTCCACCGCCTCTAAGACGCAATCTAAACCGTGTGTTTTAAGTCGGTTTGATCCGACGACGACGGGAGGAGCACGAGTTGTATCTAGGTCAAACCCCGGCACCTCCTCCTGGCTATATAAGCGCCCCCCAGCCCCCCCCGCCTCTCATCATCATAATTGATCCGAAGCCTCAAGTCATCATCAAGAAGAAGATCAAGTTGAAGCCAAGGCGTGAGAAGAGGAGGCGCCACCAAGAGATAGGATAGCTAATTCATCGCTCTAGATCTAGAGCCTAGTTTAGATAGAAAGTCGAGTTTAGAGAAGAGAGAGCGCCCGCTCCGGTTCTGATCTGTAAGTTACTATGAATCAATATTATTGTTTTCATACACCTTCGTGCTATTTCATTACTATGCATGCAATTAGTCTATTTTTACTTTATCCTAGTCATAGCATATTTGATATGATCATTATTCATAATAATTCAACGCGCTTATTCAGAGCTCCTAGTGTATTACTCGAGTATGCTAGGTAGTAGAAAGTATGTAAGCATGGTGCTTAGATATAATTTACTTGCGGATTCACCTTATATGCCGGGTCGTGTGGTAGATCGTAGTGGTGACAAAGACTATTGAGTCCTTTGCAATCCATCCCCGTGTATAAGACTAGTCGATAATGGTTCTTGGGATTATCTTGTTTCGTTCCCGATTTTCTTAAGTAATCTTCTTGGGGTACATTCTTATCTATGGTTTTGATATATATATGATCTTATGCTATGTCTGTTTAAAACCATTTAGTAGATTCTTTGTATGCTACCTAAGAACTGTCCCTTTGTCATAAATCCAATCCTAATCTAACTAGGAATTAATCTTATGCTATACTCACCACGTGTGTGCCTCTCGCCTGTCTCATTTACCTTATTACTATTTATTATTGGCTTACCTTGTTTAAGTATATGCTAACTACTACAAAATCCCATTAGTATTCTATCACTGTCTTTAATCATTTGAACCGCCTATCATATCTTCCTCGTGGATTCGATATTTAAAACCCTTCCCGGGTGAAATGCTCACTGACATCCGTGCGCTTGATCTATTTCTCTGTAAGTTAACAAATACCAACAAGCATTTAAAGGCGCCGTTGTCGGGGAAGATTTTTGATAGCTACTCTTTTGATTATTGATAGATGAATACTAAGTGTGGATTTTGCTCCTTAGCACCTCTCTCGCTTAAACAGATTTACCCGTGTATTGTCTATTAGTCTACCTTATGCGGGGTAATTGATTAAAACTTCCTCCGCGACCTACACGGTAAGAGAATCCAAAGTACCTAAACTTCATGAACCATTAACATTGGAACTCTCGCTCAAGTCGTCGTCACAAGAATTCGAATCACATCTTCAAGTGACGGATAAAGAAAGCCGCACAACTCACAAATTCTATTTGTGAGTAAAGGTAAATATGATCGAACGTGAGACGGTCTTGCTCATGGACTTTAAACTTTTAATAGTTATATTAGTCTCACCATGATCATACCCCTTCATCTCTATAGTACTTTTATGCTACCTCTGCTTGCTATAGTATGCTTAAGTTTTGAAGTATCTTCATACACCTTAGACATGATGCTTAGTTTAATTTGTTTTCATGGCTCAAGTTAAACATGGTGTTTAGTTTGATCCCCGAAACCGCAAGGTGTGTTGATTTTCGTTTCTAAAGGCTTTTAATTTAAACGTGGTGGTTAGATTAAATTGCCTTCTTAAATTGAGTTGGACATTATGTCTAGGTTGATTTTTGAACCGATAGTATACTTTAGTAGATTCTGGTTTAGACTAACCCCTGCAGAAAATTATCAAATCCAATTTGGGAAAAGAAATTAGCTTACGCAAGGTATGTGACGAACTCCAACAACTCGCAAAAGAAGACTCAACTCACTCCTTATGAAAGGACGAACTGTAAGTGCATAAATACTCAATTTGTCTTTTGTTGCAAGTTACCTTTGCCTTAGCCACGCTTAAGTGCAGCCGCTTCATAAAAAAAAAAAATAATAATAAAAAACAAAAAAAATATATATAAGCGTGCTAAGTTTTTAAAGAACCATCATTATGTTAGCACAAATAAATCATATGGACAATAACCCTTTTCTTTCAATATCATTACTATCCTTCGGGTATATGTCCACTAATCTGTTGCAGGAAAAAAATCTGTGGTGGGCACATTCATGGACCTACCTCACTACCACTTCCACTACAAAACAGAGGAGTACCAAGCCGAGGCTGATGAGAAGCGTGGATCAACGTCAACCTACATCATCTTGTCAAAGACTTGCTTGCTCTCATCACCTACACAAGAAATACACCGGTAGGAACGCACTCCAATCAATGACGGGCCAGTACAAAGAGAAGTCACAATAATGCCCTGAGACCATGGAGGACAAGGTTGTCACCAATGAGGTTTCTCCCTTGATCATCAAGACAACCAAAGTGCTACACACCATCAAGAAGAACACTCCACACCACGTCGTTAGAGGACAAAGCTAATCAAGGAGGGACTCCAAGTTTACATCTCAAATGAGCATCCTTTCGTCAACCAGAAGTAAAGGAAGATGAAGAAGAATTGACAAAGGAAGATCCACCGGGGTCTTCGGCATCCTCATCCCTTGGGCCGATTAAAAAAAAAAAAAGAAGAGAAAAGAAAATGGATCGATGCAAGGGAGAGGACGAACACAATTCCATCAAGACCGACAAATACAACACACTCAAGGAAATGATGAACAGTCAAACCCGACTTTAAGCGCCCGAGTGACACAGAGTTTGAGCTTGGGGAGGAAGACCAATTCCACTAGAAGATGATCCCACAAGGCTCTCCCTCCTCTCGACTCCCACCGCTTCGACACAAAAAATGAAGGGAAGATGATATGAGGAAAAGAGGACAAGACGCCTCAACTACCACACATGCCACGAGAGAACCACCATAAGGTGTTACGATGTTGCCATGATTCTACAATAAAGGTAACATCTTAAGGTAAGTGTCCTAATCGATAAAGCTTTACTCTAATCATGGCATGCTTACTAAGGAGTTAAATATGTTAGCTCACAACCTCACTTAGATTAATCAAATAGCTCAACATGTTAGCTCTTAGTTGTTCTTACCCCTGTCTCTCTAGTTTTATTTTCTCTACCCTTTAGTTTGCTATGTTATAAATGCCACATTCATATCCGTCGCCGATCTTATTACCTTTGTCACAAATAAATGAAACACATTATGCTACCATGGTTATATGTGCTCAAGGTTAGAGTAGAATGAATATAATTTTGGTTCTTGGTTGGTGTTTTCCACCAGAGCCCATGCACTTGATCTCTACCTTGACTTTGTGAGCGGGACACACTTTTGCGCCAGTTAATGTCCTGCCTACAACATGCACAATAAGCAAGGAACATGGGTAATGCCATCCTCGGGATCACAAACCCAAGAGACGCAACTTCAAGATCGACGAAAGCACTCAATAAGCAAGCCTAAGAAGAACAAGACGCGGAGAAATCACAAGTTGGATACGGAGTCGACGGACAAAGGGAGACATTAATAAAATTCAAGAAAACTCCACCCAGCTCTCACCAACCAAGCACGCCAAACCAGCCACCCGCAAAGGTCTCCACCGAAGAAACAAGCTTGGAGGAAGAAAGAAGACACACCTACCAAGAAAGACAACAAGAGTACACCTTCTAAGACCTACCACCACCCGCGTCACCGACCGATCAAACACCGTCGGCTACCTCATCTACGCTACTCATCGAGATCATTGAAGGCACCGCACTGCATACCCGACATCCCGACGAGATTCCATAGATGACAAAGACGCCACGAGAGTAAGTACTTTAAACTCTCGCCGAGAGGTAACTCGGTATTTATCTCGCATATTTAATTTTTCTCGCATAGCATATTTCAATTAGCATGTTTCCTTTAAGCATATTTACTTTTTTTCTAAAACCTGCATTAGAAAATCATAAAATTATGTTTGCGTGCATTTGCGTTAGTTCCTTAAAAGCCCCATGCAAGCACCCCTTTGCCGTGGCGGCATAAAAATAAAAATACAAAAATATGTGAGCACATGAAGGCTCACAACATAATCCTAGAATTTGTTCCTTCGGTATGTGCGAAATTAATATTTGCAGGGAGAACATTTAAGGAAAACCCGAGAGATGAACAAGTTCCAAGGACGAATAAAAAGACTACTTCAAAATCCAAATTTTGGGGGAGAGCACCCTCGCTTATCACGATAAGTATTATTATCCTATCTATTTTAAATATTAGCTAGTTAGTATATTTGTTTAGAGTAATGAGTCTTAAATAAAAGTATTAGTGTTAAGAGTCCAATAAATGTTAGATGCTTGCGAGTTAGCTCTCTTTCTTTAATTATGATCTTGATGATATATGCTAAGGAAATGATGAATAGTTGCTCCGCCATAATTCTTCTTAAAGTACTTACATTTCAGACTTAGATTCTCCTAGAGCTTTAAATGCTTAATTTGCTCTAAACCCAACACCTGTGGGAAGCCCATGCTTAATCTGAGTCTTAGCATTGAAGGATAAAAAAATACATGAAAAGTTGAGCTGCTGTTTATCATATTCCTAGAGATACCTGATTCCTGGTTTTTATCTTTGAAAATTATAAAACATTACATGATGAGATCCTTAGTTATGACCCTTAAGAGTCTATCATCCGCATCAAGATCATCCCACTCCACCAAATACGCCGCTTCTAACCCTAAGTACGCATCCCCATCAAGCCGCTAGCCATAATTATAAAAATAAATTCTAGCAATTTTGGATATGTCTCTCTCAACGTTTTATTAGATTCTGGGCTACATTCAAAAAAAAAAAAGAAAAGAAAAGAAAGAAAAAAAATAAATATATTTAGAGAGAAAAGTGAGACGAGAGAGGGAGAGTACAAAACAAAAAGTCATACTAGGCGAGAAGGGCCTACCTCCCTAATAATAAAAATATATTTAGAGATGAATAATGGACACGTGTCCGAGGGTGAGTAGGGCCCACATCTCTAAGGAGAGAGAAAAAATGGACACAAGTCCGGGGCAAAGCCCACCTCTCCAAGAATGGACAGCCCAGTCTTAGCAATTTTTAGAAAGAGAGATATAGTCCAAGATGCTTGAAAGAAAAATATATATATATATATATATATACAAGAAAAAGGCTAAAGGCTAATTACTACCTTTCATCTTCATCCATTCGCCACTATCATCCCACTATGTATGTTCCACCACATGTAACTCCACTAAATGCCATCTACTTAAGAGGGTCATACATAGGATCTCGGAATTTCTTTTGAAAAATATTACAAAACCCCAGGATGATAGTTGATCAAAGAGTTTGAGACATGGCATTTAACTTGATTGTTTTATCTTGCTTATGATTCATGAAAAGGCTACGCCCATGGTAAAACAGGTATGAAAGAGCAATCTGGTTAAGAGAAGAATTTATTTCGATAAACACAAATTACTCGAGGTATGAAAGCGTAGTAGCAACTCCCGATCCTACTATAGCATATAGCTTTGCTAGGGACTAGCAAAGGGTAAGCTTGGGGGAGTTTGTTGACACTTGTTATCATATAAATTTATTAATCAAATAAACATGAGAAAGAGGTATAAAACATAATAACAACCTAGAATAGGTGTCACTAAGATATTTCCACCCGTTTTGGTAAAGTTGTGATTTGCAGGGGACTTAACGTAAAAAGCAGAAATGACGTGGCATACGACCGACGAACGCAACGCAATCCAACTCCGAAACAAGTCTAGAAGGCTCCGGATTACTCCCGACGTGGACGAAACTTGACACCGAAGAAAACATCATCTAGAAGACTCCGTGGCCACGACGCATCGCGGCCCGTGGTGGGACTCCACCCCGGGCCGCCGCCCATTATTCATGCCGATCGGCCGGCTTGGCCGCCAAGTCAGCCCTGTCTCCGGAACCTTCCTCCACCGCCTCTAAGACGCAATCTAAACCGTGTGTTTTAAGTCGGTTTGATCCGACGACGACGGGAGGAGCACGAGTTGTATCTAGGTCAAACCCCGGCACCTCCTCCGGGGCTATATAAAAAGCCCCCGTGCTCCCCCCCGCCTCATCATCATAATTGATCTCAAGCCTCAAGTCATCATCAAGAAGAAGATCAAGTTGAAGCCAAGGGCGTGAGAAGAGGAGGCGCCACCAAGAGATAGGATAGTTAATTCATCGCTCTAGATCTAGAGCCTAGTTTAGATAGAAAGTCGAGTTTAGAGAAGAGAGAGCGCCCGCTCCTGTTCGATCCGTAAGTTACTATGAATCAATATTATTGTTTTCATACACCTTCGTGCTATTTCATTACTATGCATGCAATTAGTCTATTTTTACTTTATCCTAGTCATAGCATATTTGATATGATCATTATTCATAATAATTCAACGCGCTTATTCGTAGAGCTCCTAGTGTATTACTCGAGTATGCTAGGTAGTAGAAAGTATGTAAGCATGGTGCTTAGATATAATTTACTTATGGATTCACCTTATATGCCTGGGTCGTGTGGTAGATCGTAGTGGTGACAAAGACTATTGAGTCCTTTGCAATCCATCCCCCCGTGTATAAGACTAGTCGATAATGGTTCTTGGGATTATCTTGTTTCGTTCCTCGATTTTCTTAAGTAATCTTCGGGGTGCACATTCTTATCTATGGTTTTGATATATATATGATCTTATGCTATGTCTCGTTTTAAAACCATTTAGTAGATTCTTTGTATGCTACCTAAGAACTGTCCCTTTGTCATAAATCCAATCCTAATCTAACTAGGAATTAATCTTATGCTATACTCACCACGTGTGTGCCTCTCGCCTGTCTCATTTACCTTATTACTATTTATTATTGGCTTACCTTGTTTAAGTATATGCTAACTACTACAAAATCCCATTAGTATTCTATCAACTGTTTTTAATCATTTGAACTGCCTATCATATCTTCCTCGTGGATTCGATATTTAAAACCCTTCCCGGGTGAAATGCTCACTGACATCCGCGGCGCGGATCTATTTCTCTCAGTAAAGTTAACAAATACCAACAGCTTGCCTAGGTGGCTAATTCCCGAGGCTGCACCGGTTGCATGTGCGTTGTCGAGGGCGCGGCCGGCGGAACGTTGCTCGACGAAGACACGCGTCCGCATCCAATGGCGGACGTGTCGTTCCACGCGCGCCCCGAGGGTCCGTGAGGCGCCCCTCACAAATCCGCATGGCGAGGGCCGGTCCCAAAGTGGGTTGCTGCCATGCGTGTCGCCCGCCAGGGTCCGCCCAACGTGGCGTTTGACAGTTGTTCTCGGAAGTGAACAGTGTCATCTTGGTTTCCATGCCGGTGGCGAACACATCACCGTTCGGCATTGTGTCCCATCGGTCGGATTGGGAGGCGATTTGGCGGTCGATTTGATCAGCGTAATCGATGGCACCGCGCCCGCTGCCGCTGCGACCGATTGAATGCGGCGGTTTTCCTTCCTCCGGACGGAACCTCCCACGCCCGAGGGTCGGCAACCTTAGACGGGCTAGTTGGGCTGCCTCACCCGAGGATGGAGAGCTGGTCTCCCTCGGGCGAGGCGGAGTTTTGCGCCCGAGGGTGGTGAGCTAGGCCACCCTGACGACCGGAGATTTCCGGCCGCTGGTGAGTTAGGCCAGCCGGGCGAATCGTAGACGTGTGGTCGGTGCCCGAGCCATGGTTTGATCAGCGGTCGACGTGGAACGCCGTGGTTCGCCGCTCGTAGTGGTCCTGACCTTGTCCTTCGTGAGCGAAATAAGCTCACGCCGTGGTGGCTCCATTCGCCGCCGCCAGGCCGCTCGTGGGCTACTCCGCCGCCATGTAAACGCCGTGGCTCAATGGCCTGGTCCATCGCTCGTCCGGGCCGCCCCTTCGTGCGGGATGATAGCAAGGTTTTACCGGCCTTGGCAGCCGCAAATTCTCATAGTTTGAGAATGTCTCGAGGCCCAATATTTAGGTCCCCGACACCACCGAAGTCGGGCGCGACCAAAAAGGATATGCATTGCAAATTGTTTCAAAACAGGGACGGATTTGAAATTTCTTTTTAAAAAAGGATAAATTTCACAAAAGTCCCTTGCCTCCTCGGTACAGAACAAACCGACAAGTATCGGATACTGAGTTGCATTCCCCGCCGATTCTCGTTTTCTTGTTGGCTGGCTACGAAACGGATCCCGGCGTTGGCATGCCGACAAGCTAGAGCGCCCCCTCGCTAGTTCTTGCCGAGCGTGGTGCACTTGCACATCTAGGCCTAGTTGAGTTGGCTGATCTTGTCGCCTGTTGGGCTAGAAATGTGTTGTGTTTGAATCGGGCTTAGCCTAATTTACATTCGCTTAAAATCTACTAAATTCTAAGGCCCGACTAAGGGCTTGTTTTGTTCGAGTCGGTCCATGGAGAATCGAATGACGGAGGGCGCAACGCTGGAGGGAGGGTTGGCGTTCACTAACACCACCGTAGCGGAGTCCATGTGCGGCTTGCGGTCCCCGGCTGGCCGGGCTGGCCGGAGCGCTACCGAGAAGCTCGTGTTGATGACCTTGGGCGCGTGGCCCTCGACCTCGTTGGCCCGAGGACACCCAGCCGCCGCCCTCCCCCCTCCTCCGGCGGGTGCGGAAGCGGGAAAGCGGAGGGTCGTGCGGCGACGACGGCGCTGGGTCCTCCATCCCCGCGGGCGAGAGGTCGTGGCTCGTGGCATGGGCGGGTGTTAGTGACTCGTGGCATTGTCGAGGGTTTGGAGGGCACTCCGGTGAGGTAGGGCCGGCCACCGTAGGGAGCGGGAGCACGAGATTTTGCGCCATCGCCGCCTCTCCTACGAGCGGCGGTGACCGCTTCGGTTTGCTCTGTTTCGGCTTGGACCCCTTGTTCCCGTAGGGAAGCGGGCTTAGGCCCATTGTCTTATTTGGGCCGGGGTCTTTGCTTAACTTGGCCGGACCCAACTCAGCACACAAGTGCCTAGCCTTTTTTCACAATTTTAAGGCTTTGTATTTGTATTGCTCTCTCACAAGTCACAACGTTGATTTCCATAGGTCAAAGTCAAAGCAAGTTTGGCACAACACCTCTCAAAATGTTTTACGCCCGATGTCAAAAAAATGTTTTACGCTCCTAATTTGTTTGGAGAGGATTCTAAGAGCATCTCCAAAGTGGAAGGCCTCAAATTGGGTCCTCAAAATTTATTTGCATGCCAAGCTAAACAAATTAGGGGCTCAAATTGGTGTGCAACTCCGGTGGCAGACCCTAAACTCACCTCCCTCTCGCTCCCTGTGCACGGACTAGAAGCGGAAGATTCCGACCGAGAGGCAAAGCGCCGCCATGCGCCGCCGGAGGAGAGAGGCCATCGGCCCTCGCGCCGAGCCGGCGGCTACGGGATCTTCACCACCGACGGCTGCGCTTTGCGCCGGCGATGCCGACCACCGAATCGGGGCAAGGCCGCGGAGGACTCGACCGGAGCCACCGGATGAGGTGAAGCGGATGGTGGCGAGTTCAGAGCCGGGTGGCAAGATCCAGGGCGCGAGCCCGAGCATCGCGCAGTGGTCGCCCGGGCGGGCGCCACGCCGCGGCGGAGCTCGACGAGTCCTGGCCGCCGCACGCCAAGGCCGAGAGCGACTAGGGTCATGAGCAACGGATCTATGGCCGACTAGCGCCAAGGCCGCGGCCGACGGGCGACCGCATGAAAGCCAAACGCAGCCGCCCCGGAAGATGGTGCTCTACATCTATGGTCACGCTACAAGACGCGGAGCCACCACCGGGCTCCCGAACACCGGCGTCTTCCGCCACGGGCCGAGCGGTTGGCGCCACGCGCGAGCTCCCGGCAGACGCATCGCCGTGCACTCGCACCGCGCCGAGGCGATGGATGGATTGCTACAAAGTATGAAGGAAGGAGAAGCGTCGGGCACCGCCCGCGCCGCGTGATCTTGCGTCACCGGCGGCGAGGCAGCTCCCTCGACGACCACTTTCGGGAACCGCGACCGTGCCGGGGGGTGGGCGAGCGCTTCGCGGGTCGCATCGCCATCTCTCTCCTCACGGTGCCGCCCCGCCTTCGCCACGGCCACCCACCTCCCGCTCGACCGCTCCTCACGGCGACGGAAGAGGGCTCCCCGCCCAAATCGGGAGTGACAGAGGTGGGTGAGAGGCCCGAAATGTCCATGGCGCCGCACGGTTGGGGAGGAGCGCCGACGGCGAGGAAGTTGCAGCTCTAGCGCCGAGGGCTCCCCGGTCAAGGGTCGGCGCCGCTTCTTGCTCAAGGGCGGAAGAAAGAGGCCCGCATGCGAGGATGTCGTTGACACATATTAACGTATACTTTAATTGCCAACTAAACATGGAAAAGGACTAAAATATAATTAGATAACCTTATTAGGGTTTATACTAATGATTTCCATGAGTTTTGGTAAAGTTGTGATTTGCGGGACTTAACGTAAAAAACAGCGTAAAATGACGTGGCATACGACCGACGCGACGCAACGCAATCCAACTCCAAACAAGTCTAGAAGGCTCCTGGATTACTCCCGACGTGAACCAAACTTGGCAATCAAGAAAACATCATCTAGAAGACTCCGTAAGCCACGACGCATCGCGGGGCCTGTGGTGGGACCCACCCGGGCCGATCGGCCCAATAAACAGCCGATCGGCCCGCCTTTGGCCGCCAAGCAAGCCCCGCTTCCCGTAAGCTTCTCCAACCGCCCTCCCGAGATGCAATCTAATCCGGCCGTTTGATGTCGGTTTGATCCGAGGGGTGTCGGTTAAGCACCTAAGATTAGTACCACATTGCCCGCCGGTCAAGAGACATAAGAAGACCCCTATTTAAGCAAGCCCCTGTGCCCCCGGCTTCAATCATCTCGCATCATCTTTTCATTAGCTATCGACATGAGCAAAAAATCTAGGGTTTCATATTAGAAAAGAGAGAGGTCCCTCTAGTTGTCTAGTTCGTCTAGTTCTAGTTCTAGATCTAGTTCTTCTAGTTCATCTAGTTGTAAGATCAAGGAGAGAGGAGCGGAGAAAGCTGAGATCCGACCTCCGGATCTTCATCAACATTGTACATCTACAAAGAACTAGTTCATCTTCAAGAATCTCCGTGTTCTTCATTTATTATTTCTATTTATTCTATTAATTTCAGTTCTTACTTTACAATGTTTACCGGATCTTTGCTCGTATTGAGTGCTCTAGTTTTAACGTGAAATTAGAGTAGTAATTAATAGTGTAGGCGTGGTGTCTAGACTAGAGATTACCCGAGTTTGCGCCCAATCCCACGGTTAGTTGTGGTAGCCCCAGGGTGACAACCTGTCAGTCTTTGTATTCCACCACGTTCGGGTTGGTGATTCGTAGAGCTTTTTGGCGGCCTTTCTCCCGATCACCCCTTCCCGCCTTTTTCGAGGATCGGACGGTACCGTTGTTCGACGTAAGTAAAGTAAAGTAAGCCTTTGATTATTTAGATCAACTTAGAATACTTAGAAAATTCTAAACTCTCTCCCCACATCATTATTCTTTTCTTCTGGACGTTCCTACTCTTTCTAGTACACTTCACGTTCCCCGTGGAAATCGATACTGAATACTCCCGTGAAAGCTACATCGGTATCCGTGGCGCTTTGTGGATTTCTCTCGTTCGCGTTAATTTATACCAACAAGCTTTCGGGCGCCAAGGTGTCGGGAACGGTAGCTGTCCTAGTTAGAACCACGTTCGTCCGTTTACCTTTTTTATCTTTCTACCCTTGTACCCCTACCTTTAAAATATGGATTCCACTCCTATCTACGAATATTCGCACCAAAGGGCGAATTGCTAGAGCCACCAAAATCATCAAAGCCAATCACAAACTTTCGGCTATGAAATTCGCCCCGGCTTTATAGCCATGGTTCGGGACCAACCCTTCTCTCGGGCATGAAGACGAAAAAACCCCTATACTCACCTTCGAATTTGAGCAACTATGTTCATGCCTTCACTTAGATGGCATGACACATGAGACCACCAAATGGATTCTATTTCCGTTTTCCCTTTTAGGTAGAGCGAAACAATGGTATGCTCATTCCATTGGCGGAGTTAATGGGAATTGGGATGAACTTCGGGACAAATTTTGTCTAGCCTTCTTCCCTCTTTCCAAAGTTTATGCCCTTCGTATAGAAGTTTTAACATTCAAACAAAAAGAGAAGGAAACTCTAGGTGCAGATGGGCCGATTCACAAACCTCATAAATACCGGCCCAAATCTTTCTTTGCCCGACCAAGTTCTTTTTATATCATTTTCATTATGGTCTTACCAAAGAAGATGCTCTCCACCTTGACCTTTCTTCCGCGCTCATTCACACACATGACCATTACCGAGGGAAAAGCTATCCTTGAGAAAATCCTTGAAAACACCCCCTACACCGGCGTTTATGATGAGTTTCCCTGAAGAAGAGGAAGTAGAGCCGAGCCCCAACAACAAGAGGAGACACACGCAACCAATCTGAAATTCCTATAAACCCTTCTAATGATCCGTTGCCATAGAACCTCCTACTTTGGGAACACATCACACTCTAGACACCACTCTAGAGAGTGACAAACCCCATCCTAGCACATTCCTCTCGGAAATCGAGGTAGATCTTTTTGAAGATTTTGGGAATGCCTCGAATTTTCCTATTCAGCAAAAGCCTCGGTGCACTCAAAGACCATTTGAGGATGGTCCACACGATGATCCATTCTTAATGGAGTACATTAAAGGACTCTCAGCCATTATGAGCCATGAGTGGTTGGGCGAGAAGGAGCTATCCACCGAGGTAATCGTTGGTATTTGATAAGCCTACGGGAATATTATGATGGATAATCCGCAAGCGCACGGATACCGGTGAGCACTTCACCCGGGGTGATGGGTTTTAAATATCGAATCCACGGGGAGAACGTAGAGAAGGGGTTCTTGAGATTTACTACTGATCCCGAAAGTGGTTTAATAAAACTAGATAGATAATAAAGATAAGGAGTTCTAGTAGGAAGGTCTTGTTCTCACTTCAAATAAATCATTTGCACATTGTTCTTAAGAGGGGTTGTCATGAAGAAACTCTTAATAAAGGGGTTCTATGCTAACAACGCAGGGTCTCCTACGATTTCTATAAACGGGGAGGGCATACGAAGGACTCAATAGTGTTTGTCACCACTACGATCGGCCTTAACGGTTGGTGTTTCACTCCGCTTATAGAAGGTATTCGTAATAAGCTAGTCAATCTAAGCACCACGCTTACATTAATCTAACAACTTTAATTCAAGAGCAACAGAATCAAAGTAATCTTATCAAAGAAATACGAACCTTAAGAACAATAGAGACAATATCACTTACTTAAATGGAATTCGAACAATCCACAAGATCTCAGAGTCGTGCTCCAATGGCATCAGCTCCAGGGGAGATGATGATGGAGGCGCCAACTCCAGAGGAGGAAGAAGATGGAGGCGCCGACATGCTCCGGCCTTCCTTCTACTCCGCCTCAACCGCTCTCTAATTCTCTCAACTTGCAAAACTACTCTCAATCTAATTCTAATCTAGAGCTTCTATCTCTTGTCGTCGTGGATGATCTGATTGAATTGAAGATTGAACTGAGATTGATTGAAGCCAGGGGCCTGGGGGCTGCATATATAGCCGGAGGAGGTACCCAGGGTTTGACCTAGATACATCTCGTGCTCCCACCGACACCATCGGATCAAACCCGACATTAAATGGGCGGATTAGATTGCGTCTTAGAGGCGGTTGGAGAACATTCGAAGCAGGGCTGACGTGGGTCAGGGGCCAGCCGATCGGCCTGGTTATTGGGCCGAGCGGCCCAGGTGGGGCCCATCCCGGTTCTCGTGGTGCGTCGTGGCTTCTGGAGTCTTCTAGATGATGTTTTCTTCGGTGCTAAGTTTCGTTTCCGTCGGGTATAATCCGGAGCCTTCTAGACTTTGTTCCGGAGTTGGATTGCGTTACGAATTCTGCTGTTTTCCTGTTAAGTCCCTGCAAATCACAACTTTACCAAAACTCGTGGAAATCGTTAGTAGAAACCCCTAATAAGGTTATCTAATTATATTTTAGTCCTTTTCCATGTTTAATTGGTAATTAAAAATACACGTTAACAAGTGTCAACAAACTCCCCATACTTAGGCTTTTACTCGTCCTCGATAAAAGGATGGTCTAAGCATGGATCATGATTACTCTTCCATAGTCATAGCTGCACTTTGGGATCTCTCGAGCATGAAACAAGCTTAGAAACAGATCACCTTTATTCTTGAATCAAGTCTCTTTGGAGAGATTTTGCATAAGTTTTGAAAAGAACACATAGCTATGCTTACTCCTTTGTGATGCTCTCAAGTCTCTCAAAGTATATTATATCCTCACATTAGCATATAATTGGGGCTCAAGAACATGTAGCACACTTACCTTGTATTTATTGCTTTGAGTCAATCAGGGATCCATGGAGATAGATGTCATAAGTCATAGATCAAGATGTGCATGTGAATCAAGATTATTATTACCATTGCTCTCTTAGATGAAAATCTTCTATCTCCCCTATTTACATTTCTCTCTTTTTTTTTTTGGAGAGGTAACCAAATAATTATTAGAGAGGTGGGTTCTACTCACCCTCGGACACATGTCCATTTTTACTCTCTTATTTATTAGAGAAGTGGGCCCTACTCACCCTGGACACTTGTCCATTATTCTTCTCTTTTTTTTTGCCCCTTTTTTTTTTTTTTCTTAGAGAGGGGGTTTCTTCCTAACCGTAGAACACTTGCTCATTTTCTCCTCTCTCTCACTTTTCTCTCCACTCTCTCGAATTTTTTTTTTCAACATTTGGCTTTTTCATAGTTGTACCTTTTTCATAATTTAAAATTATGGGAGATAGAGATTAACACTTTTAGAGCATGGATACTTTAGTGAAAGCAAAGTGTATGTGATCTTGATTGTAGACTTTAGACAAATTTCAACATGGGTCGTGGTTTTGACAAAGCTCAACACAAGAAAGTAACAATTAATTATATATATTTAGTGATTGCTATGGCTCTACCGGGATAATTCATTTATCACACAAAGGAGAAACATAACTAATGATTTTAATATTTTGAAATAAATAACTCTCCAAAGACAAGATAAAAGAAATAGGGTCTCATTATTCCAACTTTGTTCTTTCTCATGTTTTAAATAATTAAAGCATCCCAACAAATGACAGATAAAAAGTAGGAATTTAATCATGCAAAATTTGTTCGGGACATCTTTTTCATATTGGAAAACATATCATAACGAAAAGTTTTATTTTAATTCGAACGGAAAATAAATTACGAAAATTAAAGAGTTTTAGGAAGCGAACCGAAGCGGTGGACGAAGCCGGGTCCGAGTGGGCCTGAGGCGGGCCGATCGGCTCGGTTATTGGGCCGCGGCTTTTGCCTCCGCGTCTTGCCGGCCGCGGGTCGTCGTGCTAGTTGATGGTTCCAATTTAATTCGATTTTCCTGATTTCCGTCGCGAAAGTTTACGTTTTACGGTCGTCACGGTTTTCCCCATACTTATTTTACGTTATCTTGCATACAAAGCATGGTGGAGACAAAAACATATCCGAGAAAAATATATATATAGAAAAATAATTGACTCAACTTGTGGATTACTTTATTGATAACGAGAGAGCACTTTATTACATAAATCCGAATTTCCTAATATTCTAAACAAACTAATCTTAACTAATCCAAGCTAAACGATTTTAATTGAACTAAATTTAAGACTCCTGTGCTCTCTAGCTATGGTGCTTACATAGGGCCCTTGCCCTTCTTTGTCTTTGCGACTAGTACCCTCTTCCCTCGATTTTTACGCTTCTTCTTTCCTTCATTCTCTAAGAGATGAAGGACGGAATTAGTGAGGCTAGTGTTGACACGATGGATTTCCTTGCATGTTGCTGCAAGGGCTGCAACTTCCAAGGCGAGGTCAGCTACGGTTTTTCGGTTCTTCTTTTTCTGGGGCATGCGCTGGCTGGCCTCGATAACAGGAACCCTCTTGATCTGGGATTCCTTAGCGCGGATTCCGTCAATGGTGGTATGGGCGTGGAGGTACCGTGTAGTATACTTGTGCATCCTCGTGTTGCCGTTAGCGTCCGTGCGAACGCGTGTGAGACGCTCGCCCTCCTTCGGTTCTTTAACCTCCATGTAGCTGGGAACATGGATCGGTTTCTTCAATGCAGCTTCGCGGCGACGATCGCAAGGCTGTGCGTACATGATCTGCTTGCGTCCTTGCGGTGGTGGTGGCGTAGAGGGACGACGAGGTGGAGCATATGGAAGGGGGGTATGATCCGGCGGTATGACGGCGAGCGGCTTCGGTTGCTTGTTGAAAGGAACAACTTGCTTGGCTTTTTCATTGAAGGGGACAAGCTGTTTTTCAGACATTGCTGCTGGTTTTGAGATTAGATGAGAAAAAGAGTTGGTCTACCCTCGATTATATATGAGTCAGGAATTTTCGGGGGCAGGAGAACGGGATTGCGACGTGAAAATAGATCTGGAAGGTAGTTTTTCCCGGACTGAACCTGTAGGAGACTGCGTGAGACAAGACTGGTCGTGAGAGGGGGGAGGCGTGGGCCGATCGGCTGTTATTCGGGCCGATCGGCCTGCCACGTGTCGCCTCGTGGCACGCCCCGCCGTCGGGCGCGCTCTAACTCTTTATTGTTATCCCGAAAATCCTCGACGTTGGCCCGTTAATCGCGAAAATTAATATTTTTTGGGTAATTCAAGAACTCAATAACATCTAATTCTTCTAATTCTTTATTGGGCTCTAAAAATATTTTGAGGCGATGACCATTTACCTTAAATAGCGTACCTTCGTTGTCTTGAAGAGTGACAGCTCCGTGTGATGATGAACTCACCACCTTGTACGGTCCTTCCCACTTGCTTTCGTAGTTTTCCATGTCCAAGAGTCGTACCACGGAATTAAAAAAAGTAATACCTGATCGCTGGGAGGAATTCCTTCTTCTTGATTCTCTTGTCGTGCCATCTCTTGGTTCTTTCTTTGTAGATCTTGGCATTGTGGTACGCCTTCTCTCTCCATTCTTCCAAAATCAGATAGTTGCATTCTTCGTTTTGTTCCGGCGGCGTCAAGGTCCATGTTCCACCTCTTAATCGCCCGTGAGCTTTGAATTCTAGCTCAACAGGGCAAGTGGCATGTCTTCCCAAAACCAACCGGTAAGGAGACATTCCGATGGGAGTTTTGTAAGTCAGTCCGATAAGCCCGAGAGCTTCGGGTAGCTTGTCTTTCCACTTAGTTCCCATTTGGTCAACCGTCTTACGTAGGATGTTCTTGATTTGCTTGTTTGACGTTTACGCTTGACCACTTGTCTCAAGGGTGATAAGGTGTAGCGACGTTGTCTTTGGATCCCATGAGTTGAGAGGTATTTCTCAAATTTCTTGTCGATGAAGTGGGACCCTCCGTCACTTATCACTAGTCTTGGTGTACCGAATCTTGGGAATATTATTTCTTCAAACATCTTGATGGAGCTCTTGTGGTCGCTAGCCTTGCATGGCATGGCCTCAACCCACTTAGAAACATAGTCAATCGCCACCAAGATGTACTCGTAGGGTCCGGATTTTGGGAATGGCCCCATGTAGTCAATTCCCCGACATCAAAGAGCTCGATTTGAAGATTTGTCGTTAGTGGCATGGCATCTCTAGAATTGATATTGCCATGCCTCGGACAGCGTTGCACCTCCGCACGAACTCCCGTGTGTCTTGATACATGGTTGGCCGAAAAAATCCGCTTTGCGGATCTTTGCGTGTATGCGAATGCTCCATAATGACCTCCATATGGTGATGAGTGGCACTTCTCGATAATCTGTAGTCCTTCTTACCGCCGGTACACACCTCCCGAGTAGGCCGTCGGCGCATACTCGGAAGAGGTATGGCTCATCCCATAGGTGATGACGACTCTTATAAATGAGCTTTTTTCTTATCACCCCCAGTCGTACATATCCCGCAACCATAAAATTAACAATATCTCGCATACCGGGGGTCGGATCGGGAGATCCGATAGAGCATGTCATCCCTCATAGAGTCATTAATGGGTAATTCACGGGGTTTATTAAATTGCATTCTAGACAAATGATCGGCAAATGCAATTTTCTACTCCTTTCTTATCTTTAATTTCTAAATCAAATTCTTGGAGCAAAGAAAAATCCATCGTATTAATCTTGGTTTAGCATCTTTCTTAGTGAGCAAATATTTAAGAGCGAGAATGATCGCTGTAAATAATAACTTTTGCTCCTACCAAGTAAGATCTAAACTTGTCGATAGCATAAACAACAGCTAGTAACTCTTTTTCGGTTGTGGCATAATTAAGTTGAGGTCCGTTAAAGTTTTACTAGCATAAGCAATAGCATGATGTTTCTTGTCTTTTGTCCGTCCCAAAACAGCCCCCAAAGATAATCACTTGCATCACACATAATTTCAAAAGGTAAAGACCAATCGGGGGGTTGAATAATGGGTGCGTAAATAAGAGCATTTTTCGAGTTTCAAAAGACTTAAGACAAGCGTCATCAAAATCAAAAGGAACATCCTTAGCTAACAAGTTTGTAAGAGGTCTAGCAATATGAGAAAAAAATCCTTTATGAACCTTCTATAAAAACCAGCATGGTCAAGAAAACTTCTTATTCCTTTAACATTTACAGGTGGAGGTAGCTGTTCAATTACTTCTATTTTAGCTCGGTCTACCTCTATTCCTCTTTTCGTAAACTAGATGGCCTAGCACTATCCCTTCTCTAACCATAAAATGGCATTTTTCCCAATTAAGGACTAAGTGCTTCTCTTCACATCTTTGCAAAACCTTATCTAAGTTTTCTAGACAATCATCAAAAAGTTTTTCCATAAAAGAAAAATCATCCATAAAAACTTCCATAATCTCTTCAATCATATCAGAAAATATAGACATCATGCATCTTTGAAAAGAAGCTGGGGCATTACATAATCCAAAAGACATTCTGCGATATGCATAAGTTCCATATGGACATGTAAAAGTGGTTTTGCTTTGATCACTAGGATGGATTGGGATTTGGTGATACCCCGAATATCCATCGAGAAAACAAAAGAAAGAGTGGTTTGCCAATCGTTCTAACATTTCATCAATGAAAGGCAGTGGAAAGTGATCTTTCTTTGTGGCTTTATTTAATTTTCTATAATCTATGCACATACGCCAACCAGTGACGGTTCTCTGAGGAATTAATTCGTTCTTATCATTTTTAACTACTGTCATGCCTCCCTTTTTAGGCACAACTTGCACAGGGCTCACCCACTCACTATGTGGCACAGGATATATAATCCCGGCGTGAAGAAGTTTTAGAACTCCTTTCTTTACGACATCTTTCATCGCATTATTAAGTCTCGTTGAGGCTCTCTAGATGGTGGAACATCGGGATCTGTAGGTATACGATGTGTGCAAAGGGCGGGGCCGATGCCCTTTAAATCTTGGAGTGAGTAGCCAAAGGCTGAATGATGTTGTTCTAAGACGATAATTAACCTATAAGTCTCTTCCCCGAAAGTGAGTTTATCATTAATGATCACGGGAGACTCGGGATCATTATGCGAAAAGGCATATCGAAGACCAGGTGGTAAAGGTTTAAGTTCAATGGGAGGTCTCGAGGTTTCCTCGAATTCATCGAGAGGTTCGGATTCGGTTGGATTTTCTTCCTCTTCCTCGATGAAGAATTCATTTACATCTTCTTGATTGGATTCTACTAAATGTTCTATAGATGCTTCTTTCACCTCTTCCATTGGGTCCAGTTCGACTGGGTTCGGTCTTAGTATGGATTGAATGTGCGAAGTGTAAGGGAAATTTATTTACTGCCTAGACAAATGTCTAGTTTTCCGTGTGTCCTTCTTTAAGGAGTCTTTCTAATGGATGGCCTATTAAAAGGTCAAACTCCTTAATGTCGAAGATATAAAAGCTCGGGTTGATTAACATGTCATTTACCGAATAGGTAGAGTGTAAAGAATTCCTGAACTTTGGACAATTTGCCCGAGAGGAGTGCGTTAATAACTTAGTAGTAGGAGATAATGGCATATTCTTGCTAAATTGCTCGAAAAAAGGTTAAAGCCATTATATTGGTTCCTACGATCGGGTTATAAAGTGCATCATAGGGTATTGCATTAATTATGCATTGAATTTGTATAGAAGGTGAATCAAACGGATCATATCGTAAGAAAGTTCTGATTCTTCTAACCACTCCGCACTCATGATGGATGCGAGCTCCTTAGTGTGTTGTTTTGAGAAATATTGCTCGATGCGATTAATTTCTTTTTGTGAAGAAATTTTGCGTTTTTGAGGCTTCTTCTCTTTATGATAATTTGAGGTGTTTCCAAAATCGAAAAATAAATCATCCTCGATATCATTCATAAAATCGAGAAAAGAATGTTTTTCCTTTGATGTTTCTATAGCTACGGGTTGAGATGATTACGCATAGGTTCGGTGTAGCCATTTCTGAATTTCTTCTTCTAAAGATTTCTCTTCTACCGGATCATCATTGGTGCTTTGGCTAGAATGTTGTCTAAGATGGTTCTAGCTTCACTAGATGTAAGATGGATGAAAGATCCATGTGAAGAGGTATTCAAATAGGCTCTAGATTCTTTATTAAGACCAATATAGAAATGTTGAAGTAAAACGTGGTCTTGAAGGCCTAGATCCGGTCCGGATTTGCAAAGAAGTTCAAAACGTTATGATGGATAATCCGCAAGCGCACGGATACCGGTGAGCACTTCACCCGGGGTGATGGGTTTTAAATATCGAATCCACGGGGAGAACGTAGAGAAGGGGTTCTTGAGATTTACCATCGATCCCCGAGTGGTTTAATAAAACTAGATAGATAATAAAGATAAGGAGTTCTAGTAGGAAGGTCTTGTTCTCACTTCAAATAAATCATTTGCACATTGTTCTTAAGAGGGGTTGTCATGAAGAAACTCTTAATAAAGGGGTTCTACGCTAACAACGCAGGGTCTCCTACGATTTCTATAAACGGGAGCAGCGGGCATACGAAGGACTCAATAGTCTTTGTCACCACTACGATCGGCCTAACGGTTGGTGTTTCACTCCGCCTTATAGAAGGTATTCGTAATAAGCTAGTCAATCTAAGCACCACGCTTACATTAATCTAACAACTTTAATTCAAGAGCGACAGAATCAAAGTAATCTTATCAAAGAAATACGAACCTTAAGAACAATAGAGACAATATCACTTACTTAAATGGAATTCGAACAATCCACAAGATCTCAGAGTCGTGCTCCAAGGGCATCAGCTCCAGGGGAGATGATGATGAGGCGCCAACTCCGAGAGGAGGAAGAAGATGGAGGCGCCGAAACGACTCAGGGCCTTCCTTCTACTCCGCCTCAACCGCTCTCTAATTCTCTCAACTTGCAAAACTACTCTCAATCTAATTCTAATCTAGAGCTTCTATCTCTTGTCGTCGTGGATGATCCGATTGAATTGAAGATTGAACTGAGATTGATTGAAGACCGAGGGGGCACGGGGCTGCATATATAGCCGAGGAGGTACCCGTGGTTTGACCTAGATACATCTCGTGCTCCCACCGACACCATCGGATCAAACCGACATTAAATGGGCGGATTAGATTGCGTCTTAGAGGCGGTTGGAGAACATTCTCGAAGCAGGGCTGGGACGTGGCCGTGGGGCCAGCCGATCGGCCCTGGTTATTGGGCGAGCGGCCCGAGGTGGGGCCCATCCCGGTTCTCGTGGTGCGTCGTGGCTTCGGAGTCTTCTAGATGATGTTTTCTTGATTGCTAAGTTTCGTTTCCGTCGGGTATAATCCGGAGCCTTCTAGACTTTGTTCCGGAGTTGGATTGCGTTCTTTAATTCTGCTGTTTTTCTGTTAAGTCCCCGCAAATCATAACTTTACCAAAACTCGTGGAAATCGTTAGTAGAAACCCCTAATAAGGTTATCTAATTATATTTTAGTCCTTTTCCATGTTTAATTGGTAATTAAAAATACACGTTAACAAGTGTCAACAAGAACCCGAATCATTTGCTCCCTCAAAAGCTCTATTCAAAAGATTAAAGGAAAGACCATAAAAGCTCGTTATAGCCCTACCGTTGGGATGAATCTTATTTCAAAATCTCTAGTCAAGAACTTTGTCCCGACGAGTCCATGATCCCATCTCATAAACTCTTAAGACTTCCTTCGGAGTCACTCTTGACAGTTATGGGGTCATAAGGTCAATTCCTTTGCGCATAAGAGGCGCTGATTATCGTCTAGATTTTCACGTCTATGACATTTCAGACACGTTCCTCTTGATTGGTGTACCTTTCGGAACACTCTTTCAAGAGCGACCAAACAAAAGTCTCTTGAATTTAAAGCCGGGAAATTCTCCTATCAATGTTTCTCTTGCTCGCTCACACAATGCGATAGTAGAACCCAAGCCCAAACAAGATCCTCTTGAGGAAGTCTTAATGGCATCCCTAGAAGAAATGGCCAAACCAGTCTTTGATGTTGAACACTTCATAGAAGAAGAGGAAGAATCGGGCAGCCTATCGAACTAGATACAACGGAGGTGCCACCATGACCCTCAATTGAGTTGAAACCACTTCCCGCTGGCCTGAAATATGTCTTTCTCAATAAGAATCGAGAAACTCCAGCCATTATCAGTGATAAGCTTTCCCAAGAAGAAACTCATAAGCTTGTCACCGTCCCTAGAAAGACATAGACCAGCCATAGGCTACTCACTTTCGAAGACCTCATCGGGATTAGTCCCGCTCTCTGCACTCATCGTATTCCTATCGATCTTGATGCATCACCATCGAGGGAATCACAACGGAGGCTTAACAACGCTATGCGAGAGGTTGTTAAGAAAGAGGTCCTCAAGCTTTTACACGTCGGGATTATCTATCCCGTGCCACATAGCGAGTGGGTTAGTCCTGTCCAAGTAGTGCCAAAGAAAGGAGGAATGACGGTTGTTAGAAATGAGAAAAATGAACTCATTCCTCAAATAAGACCTTCACCGGGTGGCGTATGTGCATTGACTACGGAAACTTAACAAGGCCACAAAGAAAGATCACTTTCCGTTACCCTTCATCGATGAGATCTTTGAACGGCTTGCAAATCACTCTTTCTATTGTTTCCTTGATGGGTATTACGGATATCATCAAATCCCGATCCACCCCGATGACCAAAATAAGACAACTTTCACATGCCCGTATGGAACTTATGCATACCGACGAATGTCGTTCGGGTTGTCAACGCTCCACTTCTTTTCAACGGTGCATGATGTCTATCTTCTCGAAATGATTGAAAAGATCATGGAGGTGTTCATGGACGATTTTACTGTCTATGGCAAAACCTTCGACGATTGCTTGGAGAATTTGGACAAAGTCTTACAAAGATGTGAAGAAAAGCACTTAGTCCCGAACTGGAAAAATACCACTTTATGGTTCGAAGGAATAGTGCTAGGACACAAGGTGTCCGAACGTGGGATAGAAGTGGATAAAGCGAAAATAGAAAGTCATTGAACAACTTCCACCTCCCACAAATGTGAAAGAAATCCGAAGCTTTCTAGGCCACGCAGGTTTCTATAGGCGCTTCATTAAAAACTTTTCCCGCATCGCTAGGCCCCCGACTAGCCTCTTAGCTAAAGATGCACCTTTAGTCTTCGACAATGAGTGCTATGAATCCTTCCAAATCCTAAAGAATGCACTCATCTCAGCTCCAATCATTCAACCACCCGATTGGGCGCTACCTTTTGAAATCATGTGTGATGCTAGTGACTTTGTTTGTTGGAGCGCTTCTTGGGCGCACAAAGGATAAAAAGCATTATGCTATATCCTATGCTAGCAAAACCTTGTCGGACCACAGCTCAACTATGCTACCACCGAAAAAGAAATGTTGGTCAGTCGTCTTTGCTATAGACAAGTTTAGATCTTACTTAGTGGGGGCAAAGGTTATTATTTATACGACCATGCTGCCCTTAAATACCTCCTCACTAAGAAAGATGCTAAGCCACGGTTAATCCGATGGATTCTTTTACTCCAAGAATTTGACATAGAAATAAGAGATAAGAAAGGAGTAGAGAACTTCGGTAGCCGACCACTTGTCTAGGCTTCAAATAAGGAACCACACGAGTTACCTATAAATGACTATTTGAGGGATGACACGCTCCTCAAGGTCACACACTCCGACCCTTGGTACGCGGATATTGTGAATTACATGGTTGCGGGTTATGTAGCACCAGGGGCGGACAAGAGGAAGCTCAAATATGATGCTCGCTATCACTTATGGGATGATCCATATCTCTATCGAGTATGTTCTCGATGGATTGCTACGAAGATGTGTCCCAATAGAAGAAGGCTTGAAGATAACGCATGCATGTCATGCATCACCTTATGGAGGACACTACGGAGCATTCCGTACACATGCTAAGATCCGCAAAGCCGGATTCTATTGGCCAACAATGTATCAAGATACAAAAGACTATGTGAGAAGATGCGCTAGATGCCGGAGGCATGGGAACATTAATACTCGAGATGCAATGCCCCTTCGTAACAACCTTCAAGTGGAGTTGTTTGATGTCCGGGGATTGATTACATGGGACCATTCCCAAGATCCGGTGATGCTTGAATACATCCCGGTGGTCATGCGACTATGTGTCCAAGTGGGTAGAAGCACTACCATGCCGTGCCAATGATTCAAAGCATGCCAAGAAGATGTTCCAAGAAGTGATATTCCCAAGATTTGGCACACCTCGGATGGTCATAAGTGATGGAGGATCACACTTCATTGACAAATCCTTCAGACAGTTTCTAGCAAAGACATGGAGTCAAACACAACATAGCAACTCCCTACCATCCTCAAACAAGCGGTCAAGGCGAGACATCAAATAAGCGGATCAAGAACATTCTACGAAGACCGTGGATGAGATGGGAAAGAAATGGAAACACAAGCTCCATGATGCACTATGGGCATATCGAACCGCTTACAAGACACCCATAGGCATGTCACCTTATCAGCCGTATATGGAAAAACATGTCACTTGTCCGTGGAATTGGAATTTAGAGCTCACTGGGCAATCAAGAAATGGAATATGGATCTCCATCTAGCTGGCAAGAACCGACAGATGCAACTATCAGAGCTAGAGGAATGGAGAGAAAAAGCTTATCACAATTCCAAGATCTACAAAGAGAGAACAAAAAGGTGGCATGACAAGAGGATCAAGCATAAGGAGTTCAAGCCTGGAGATAAAGTCCTACTGTTCAACTCAAGAGTGAAGCTCTTCGGTCATGGAAAACTTCGAAGCAAGTGGGAAGGGCCATTCAAAGTAATTGAGGTCGCACCACATGGCGCCGTTACACTTCAAGATGATACAGGTAACACATTTAAGGTAAATGGCCATCGTTTGAAAGTTTTTCTAGAACCTGAGAACTTAGAAGAAATTGATTTGATTGAATTCTTGCAATTCAATGATCCACTCTAATAGCATCAATCAACAAAAAAAAAAAAAAAAAAAAAAAAAAAAAAAAAAAAACTAGGCAACAAAGGCTTAAGGGCCAATCGCTAACGCTTAACCGCCCACAAGTTTTGTTGTCTATTTGAGTTGAGCAGGATTTGAAGGACCAGCAGGAGTAAGATACGACGGAGTAAAGACGTGTTAGTACTTGACAAAAGAACTATCTTCATCAGTGCGCCATCAAGTAAGGCAACATCACTACTACTGTCTACCTCACTTTACCATCACCAAGCAACTATGTCAATGTCCAGCTTGGGGGAGGGCATCCCCCATCTATCCAGGTAAGTATTCTTTCCCTTTTTGTCTTATTAGCTAGTTTTATATATATTTGCTTTGCTAGATATAATGAGTCTTAATTAGAGTCTTAGTTTGTGAGAGTCTAAATAAATGCTAGAGTCTGCTAGTTGGCTTTTCTCTTTAAATATTGATCTTGATGATATATGCTAAGGAAATGATGAATAGTTGCTCCGCCATAGTTCCTCTTAAAAGTACTTACACTTCAGACTTAGATTCTCCCAAAGCTTTAAATGCTTAATTTGCTCTAAACCCAACACCTGTGGGAAGCACATGCTTAATCTGAGTCTTAGCATTAAAGATAAAGATACATGAAGAGTTGAGCTACTGTTTATCATATTCCTAGAGATACTTGATTCCTGGTTTTTATCTTTGAAAATTATAAAACATTACATGATGAGTTCCTTAGCTATGACCCTTAAGAGTTTATCATTCGCATCAAGATCATTCCACTCCACTAAATACGCTGCTTCTAACCCGGAAGTACGCCTCCCCATATTCCATCAAGCCGATAGCCATAATTGTAAAAACAAACTCTTGCAATTTTTGGATATGTCTCTCTCGATGTTTATGCTAAATAGAGGCTGGGCTATATTCGAAAAAAAAGAAGAAGAAAGAAAGAAAGAAAAAGAAAAATAAATATTTAGAGAGAAAAGTGAGACGAGAGAGGGAGAGTAACGGACAAAAGTCATACTAGGCGAGAAGGGCCTACCTCCCTAAATATATTTAGAGATGAATAATGGACACGTGTCCGAGGGTGAGTAGGGCCCACATCTCTAAGGAGAGAGAAAAATGGACACAAGTCCGGGGCAAAGCCCACCTCTCCAAGAATTAATAGCCCAGGTCTTAGCAATTTTTAGAAAGAGAGATATAGTCCAAGATGCTTGAGAAAAAAAAAATAATAATACTAGAAAAGGCTAAAGGCTATTTACTACCTTTCATCCTCATCCACTTCACCACTATCATCCCACTATGTATGTCCTACCACATGTGTGACACCACTACATACCATCTACTTAAGAGGGTCATACATAGGATCTCTGAGTTTCTTTTGAAAAATATTGCAAAACCCCAGGATGATAGTTGATCAAAGAACTTGAGACATGGTACTTAACTTGATTGTTTTATCTTGCTTATGATTCGTGAAAAGGCTACGCCTCATGGTAAACAGGTATGAGAGAGCAATCTGGTTAAGAGGAGAATTTATTTCTAATAAACACAAGATTACGAGGTATGAAAGCGTAGTAGCAACTCCTGATCCTATTATAGCATATAGCTTTGCTAGGGACTAGCAAAGGGTAAGCTTGGGGAGTTTGTTGACACATATTAACGTATACTTTTAATTGTCAACTAAACATGGAAAAGGACTAAAATATAATTAGATAACCTTATTAGGGGTTTATACTAATGATTTCCATGAGTTTTGGTAAAGTTGTGATTTGCGTGGACTTAACAGAAAAACAGCAGAAATGACGTGGCATACGGCCGACGTGGCCGCAACGCAATCCAACTCCGAAACAAGTCTAGAAGGCTCCGGATTACTCCCGACGTGAACCAAACTTGGCAATCAAGAAAACATCATCTAGAAGACTCCGGGAAGCCACGACGCGCCGCGGGGCCCAGGGGTGGGACCCACCCCGGGCCGATCGCCCAATAAACAGGCCGATCGGCCCCCCTTGGCCGCCAAGCAAGCCCGTTCGAAGCTTCTCCAACCGCCTCCGAGATGCAATCTAATCCGTCGTTTGATGTCGGTTTGATCCGAGGGTGTCGGTTAAGCACGAAGATTAGTACCACATTGCCCGCTGAAGCTGAAGAGACATAAGAAGACCCCTATTTAAGCAAGCCCCCAGGCCCCTGGCTTCAATCATCTCGCATCATCTTTTCATTAGCTATCGACGAGCAAAATCTAGGGTTTCATATTAGAAAAGAGAGAGGTCCCTCTAGTTGTCTAGTTCGCCTCTAGTTCTAGTTCTAGATCTAGTTCTTCTAGTTCATCTAGTTGTAAGATCAAGGAGAGAGGAGCGGAGAAAGCTGGAGATCCGGACTGTCGGATCTTCATCAACATTGTACATCTACAAAGAACTAGTTCATCTTCAAAGAATCTCCGTGTTCTTCATTTATTATTTCTATTTATTCTATTAATTTCAGTTCTTACTTTACAATGTTTACTTTGGATCTTTGCTCGTATTGAGTGCTCTAGTTTTAACGTGAAATTAGAGTAGTAATTAATAGTGTAGGCGTGGTGTCTAGACTAGAGATTACCGAGTTTGCGCCCAATCCCACGGTTAGTTGTGGTAGCCCGGGGGTGACAAAACTGTCGGTCTTTGTATTCCACCACGTTCGGGTTGGTGATTCGTAGAGAGCTTTTTGGCGGCCTTTCTCCCGATCACCCCTTCCCAGTCTTTTTCGAGGATCGGGACGGTACCGTTGTTCGGCGTAAGTAAAGTAAAGTAAGCCTTTGATTATTTAGATCAACTTAGAATACTTAGAAAATTCTAAACTCTCTCCCCACATCATTATTCTTTTCTTCTTGGACGTTCCTACTCTTTCTAGTACACTTCACGTTCCCCGTGGAAATCGATACTCTGGAATACTCCCGGGTGAAAGCTACATCGGTATCCGTGCGCTTGCGGATTTCTCTGTTCGCGTTAATTTATACCAACGGATGCCGTCGAGGGAGGCCACCGCGGGGATGTATCAAACCTGGGGTAGACGACGGCGGTGGGGTAGAGAGGCGTTGTCCAGCGCGCGCCGGGGAGAAGAGAAGACGCCGCGGCGGCAGGGGGAGAGCGAATCCCCACTGCCGCCGGAGACAAGAAAAAAAACGGGACCCACAGGGAAGAGGGTCCCTCCAGGTCTAGGGTGTTAAAACTAAAATTTGGGGATTTATAGAATTTGAGGTCCCATTAAGGGGCTCCATTGGAGTTGATTTTTTTCTCCTAACCCCTAAAATTTGGGGTAGGGGCTCAAATGAGCGGTGGGCTGGAGTTGCTCTAAGAACTCTTACCAAATAGATAAAATGTAATTGGATTCTAATGAGAGCTGATAAGAATGACTTCCCTCTATTTGCAGTGCGAGCTAGGAGTAGTAGAAGCTAAAAAGAGCATTCTCTACGGCTTCCCATTCAACTACCAATTTACCAGCAGGCAAGTGTTTTGTTTTCTTTTTCTCAGGCTATCCAAATGTTTCGATCCGTCACGTTGTCACTACTTGCCTCTTTTAGATTCAAAACGACAACCAGTTTAAAAAGTTGATGTAACTAACTAAATAAGGAAGGAGTATGTGTGTTTTAAAATTGCATGTCACATGGCAAACAAGGCTACTCGGTCATTTCTTATCATACATTGAATTGTTCGTATCTTGTTAGCCCTACTACACTTAAACCAGATTCAAGTAAAGTCAATCAATATAATTAATCTCTTTTATTTGCGACGTAAGTAAAATTATATAATCAATGCGACGCATTATGAGACGAGATGACGCACTGTTCTCTGTGCGTGTCCCAAACGTAACGTTACGATTATCTCTAAGAGACCGTAGATGTGAGGCAGGCAGGTACTACTCCCTCTGTCCCTCGGACTTCGTCGTTTTTGACTTTTTGAACTTTATCTTTTGACCATTCGTCTTATTCAAAATATTTATGCAAATTATAAAATAAAATAATCAATATTCAAGTAACTTTATTGATAAAATAAGTTGTAAAAAAATAAATCATATTTGTATAAAAAAATTTAAATAAGGCGAAACATCGAATAAGATGGCGCGGAAACCGGGGTGACAAAAGTCGGTGGAACGAAGGGAGTACTGTAGTAGCTGCTACTAGTCTGAGTACGTGGTCAATGCAAAAGTCAGGTCATCTGTGCGTGTGTCGTCCGACATGACATGCATGTAGAGCACGTCAAGCAGGCCAGCCGCAAAAGCTGTTGACCCGTCCCCAAAAGGTCCAACTTGTTCCAAACCGTTTCACACACACAGGCACCCCGTAGAGAGCATCAATCCACATATAAAAAATCTCGTTAAATTACCTTTTAAAATTCTGAGTAAGCTTGTTTTGGCCGATGCTTGTTGCGTTTTTTTGCGTCCATGTGTTCCTTATTTCAATCCACACGCTTGTTGTGTCTTTTGCGTGGCCAGATGATCGATCCACAATTAGTGTATTATGGTTGTGGCCGGTGCTGCCCACTGATCGATTTTGTAGCTTTGGAAGGTCCAAAGTCTCCCTCAGTCACTGTTGTGTGAGCTCTCTCCTCTCCCCCATATAAACCGCCAGGCAACGACCCTCTTCCCCTGTCCCCCGTCTCCCGCGCACTTGCTCTGCTCGGCCTCATCCATCCTCCACCTCCAGTGCACGCCGGCACCGGTCCGGATACTAATGGCCGCCGCTGCCACACACATACTCGGATCCTCCTCCTCCTCCTCGGTCTCGCCGCCGCCGTGGCACCCAATCCTACTCGTACCCAGCGACCACCACCACCACCAGGTCCTCTACGACGACCTTGCCCTCGCCACGCCGTCAGGCCCGTCCCCGTTCCCATCCCCGACGACGCCCGCCGCGACTTGGACCGCTTCCCCACCGCGGCCGAACCACAACCACCTCCGCCCCGGCGCGTCATCCCGCCATCGCGCGGCGGGCAAGCAGCCGCGTCGTCCTCGTCCGTCGAGGAAGCTGCCGATGACAACCTACATCAGCGCCGACGCCGTCAGTTTCCGGCGCATGGTGCACCAGGTCACGGGCTTCGACAACGACGTGCACCTGCACGGCGGCGGCGGCCCTGTCGTCGCGGCGGAACCGGAGCTCCTCCTCTGTCGCCAGGCGCCGCCGGCGCCCTTCTCCCGCGGTGCGCTAACGACGACGATGATGGAGTCGGAGATGATGCTGCTCCCGACGCTGGACACGTCGGCGTTCCTGATGCTCGGCGCGGCGGGCGGCGGCAGGGGTAGGGGTGGAGCGGCGCCCGCGCGTCCTCCTGGCGTGTCGTCGTCCTGCTGCCATGGATCCTCGGTGGTGGTGGGCGTGGTAAATCCTGGTGCGGCGGCGGCGTTGCAGGTGAAGGCGGAGGCAGGCTGTGGTGGCCGCGGGTTGTCGAGCTTGGAGTCGTGGGATGAGGAGGACGACGCTCTCGATCTTCTTGGAGTTTACTAGGAGGTAGCAAGAAAGAATCGATGGATCCACCTTGTTCCTGGCAATGGAAAATGTAGTTTATTTTATTTACAGTAGCAAGCTGTATAATTATCGAATTGGTTTGATGGACCAAATCATTGTGGTTGCTATTAATGCTAGTACTGTAGCAGATAGCCATAGCTGCTTAAACCCTACGATAACTTGATGATGTGTACTGCTCGCGGTGTGTGGCACACAGATTGAGCGCGTGAACAAGGCAGGCAGGTCTCCCTCCAATCCAAGACCAAACGAACTATATACATACCCCCTCGATCTGTTTTCATCAAGATTATATAAAATTAATACATATAATTCTCACCGTACGTCTAGGAAGTCAATGATTTTGATTCCAACTAAATTTATATAGCAGGACTAGGAATTTCAGTTTAAAGTAGTCTAGTATAATGGACTTGGTTTTTTTTTTTTTATAATGGATTTGGTAGGTTAGACTGTGGAGTAATAAAGAAGGAAATATCACTACTTCAGTTTGTTCAGGTGAAAAAAAACGGAAGGAGAGATGGATTTGTTACCAGCTAGTAGTGAATAATGAGGTTAGGTTAATCGGAACTTAGTTGCAAAACCATCATCTGTCTTTAGCCCTCCATTCGGCTCAGGGTCACCCAGCAGTCACCGGCTGCATGCATTGCATGCGGGCTACAGAGCAGTCAAATGTAGCGGCCGGCCGCCGGAAAGTCGTCGTGGCAGTCACAGAGGGACGACTGACGAGACGAGAGGGAGCAGCCGGGGCCCATGCATGAGCCGGCGTCTCGTTCTCGACCGGTCGGAGTTCGTACCGACAGACAGCCATCGATGTGATGTGACGAATGCTCCTTGTTCAACGACGCCGACGGGCGACGGGCGGCAGCCGGAGCAGAACACGGCACGGCATGGCTTCCGTTGACTTGACTGACGCTCCGCCGGTCCGGACCCGTCCAGGTCCAGGACATGTCACGCCTTCCTTCCTTGTGGGGAATAAATTGGGTACCAAAAGGCATTTTTCTTCTCGCACACACAACACACAAAAGTTTGCACATTTTTTTTATTAAGATCGAGAAAGCTCCCGGCCGGCTCTCCGAGATAGTAGTGAGATGGCACGCCCACTCTGTCCGCATACCTCCCCGGTTTACGTGGCAACAACGTTCCTTAGCTTTTACCTTAGACACCTTGTCGCTGTGGTCCGTGCATGTTTAGAGCCTGTTTGGTCGTACAGGCCACTCTGCGAGCCACGTCGCACTTGCGACGACGCTCACTCTTTGTTGTAACTAGTGATTTGCGCGCGCCCATGCGCGCGAGCGATGGCCATGGTTCTATCAGCTTACAAATGGAATAACACGTGTTATAGAAAGCATATGTACACAACAGTGTTTTTTTTTTGAAACACACAGATAACACATCTTTCGTGAAAAATAAACTACTCACACCTATACTCTGAAGAACACTTGCAAGTTCAGAAGACCGAAAGATAGTTGTTACATAGACACGAACACGGTTGCTTGCCCCATTTATCTGAAAGGATAGTAACAAAGGAAAAAATAGCTACACAATGGCAACAAAAGAAGAGCGTAGGCATCTATTCCTTTCGCCAGAGTCTGCTTTTTTGTTTGGGAAGCATCGCGCTGTCTAAGATGGATCTTCAAGAGACAACAGCTCACCACGAAGGTTCACCAAGGACTGTGATAGCCTGCAGAGAATCAATGGGCCATTTGGCTTCCTGCCAACAGAAGCGATTTTCTGACATGGTTTTCAACGGCAATAAGCAGTGTAAGGGCAGCCGATCTTTCTTGAATCAAAGAAGGTCAGGAAGACACAGAGTGCCACATCTTTTGCCTTGATGCTGTTTTTTTGTTTCCTTGTCATAGGATTCCGTAGCCAGTGTTGAGACATGGTATGCACCCCTTCCAAAGTTGTTCACATGGACCTGCAATACACAGTTTGGCCAACAACTGAGGAAACCTAAAACAATAGCTTGGTCAAGGAATTCTGGTACAAGAAGCCAATGTTTGAACTCCATTGTGATGCAATGCTATAATGGAAGGGGACACTCAAATTTAATACCGATATGTTGTCATAAAAATATAGCAGCTGATGTCTCGCTGAAGCAATAGCAGGACATGGAAGCAAAGCTCATGGGTATAAATCCGTCACTGGGGTTGCAAGAGGGTGAAGAAAAAATGCATACCTGATCAAGTATAGGGCGAGCAATGGCACCTGATGCCCCACTGATTGTCACTAATTTGTTCAAATATAGGTACCTGATGGAGACTTGTTATCAAACAAACAACAGTGGAATAAAAAGATAGCTACACTACATGCATTCAAATTTCAGAATCCAACAAAATGTGATTCAGTAGGACAACCACTGGACATGCAAAAGCTAAGAACTAAATATGATTCATCTTGCAAATCAGCAGATAGGAGAATAGACTTGAGATAGAGTGAATCGACATTTTAACATACTGTAATGAAGAAAAATAAAAACTACAAAGCAACATGTACATTTGACTTAGGATATATATGACTGGTGCCTGAAAATGATTTGGCCAATAGGCAACTCATGTAAAAATATTAGTTAACCTGGAGACTGCATAGGATAGGGATATGTAGTACTCCATTAAGTTGTTGATTCTGTATATAGTAATAAGTCAGCAGTATATACATAATTAATACTGGTGTGCTATCCATGTATGATTGGGTCCTTAGAAACAATTATAGAAAGAGAAGACTTGCACAAATCCTTTTGGCCTTGTATCTGGTCAATGCATATGAGCATAACTGCATGAGCAAGAAAATGTATAGAATCAGCTCTTGTCCAAGGTAAGATCACAACATGTTGACATTTGCCAAGAAACAGGATGGATGCATAAATAAATATGGAAGTGCTTAACATTTGATCCTCTTTAGACTATAAATAAACAAAAGCTTCATGTCTCTGTACAGTTGATTCACAACAGGAAGGTAGGATCAATATGGAGGGTGGAGCTATTTTTTTAAGGACTTTTTTTTTTTTTTGGGGGGTCAGGATGGGGGTGTAAGATAAATCAATATCTTTTTCAGTATGCATGACTATTATAGGCAAATAGATTGATTGCGGATTAGGAAGCATAAATGATTAAATTCAGCAAGACTTGTTCGGCTCTCGTGAGAGATCATCCATGCACCCAATCAGAGATTCCAGGTTTTTTTTTTCCCATAATAAAGGGAGCAGTTGACAATTTAAGTGTAGCAAACTCATACTGACACACAAAAAATAGTAATGTAACTGAAACAATAACACGAAGAAACAAATTCCACATAAGAGTTGCTGCAAGCAAAAACTTAAACCTGAGTAACAGGTGATTCAGGTTATCTCCTACCTTTTTTTGTAATAAGTCAATGACGGGGTTTGAGTAATAGGTTAAAATAATGGCATGGCATAGATACCCGTCAGTTTGTCTGCAACCCTTTTTGGGAAAACAATGACAATAATATCTCTGTTTCCAGAACAATTAAGCAACTATATTTTATTTTGTTTTATTATACAGAAAACATGAGAGGGTATAAACTTACCTATTAATCTTATGACATGCATGGATCACTACTTTTTATTTCCAATGCAAAAGGAATTCATGTTTGGACTGTATGTCACCCAAGTACTGCTGTACAGACTCTGAACTAACAACTCTGATAAAAGCAGCAGTGGTATGATGTGCGACTGTTGTGGCAAGCATGGTCGTGTGAGTACCTGGAGGACCATACAGAAGTACCCCTCCTGGAGGATTAATAAGAACTGAGAAAAGAAGACGGTGTTAATATACATAATGGCAATTATCCCAAATATTACCATTGTACAGGAAAGATCAAATAACGTAGCAGATCAAAATCTGAAGAGGAGCTATAATTATTTGTAAGCTGAGATTCATCAATTTTATTCTTGCGGAAAACTTAGAGGAGGAAGTATGAAATTGTGGTTACCTACTGAGCAACTCCTATGAAGATAGATGTTTTTTGCCATACACAGAGATAAAACTGTAGAGGCATTGTGCAGAGCATTGTTGCCATTATATACCAAATCAAGTGATCATATAGCCCCAAGTAGAATATGTGCAAACCTTGAAGTGGTTTGAAATGGCACATTAAGGAGGCCTAATATGCTGATCCTTTCTATGGCATTTCATTGTGCTTGAGGGAGCAATATAACTGTCAACAGTCACACAGAAGCCCAGATGTTAATCTTTGGTGGAGGAATACAAAGGGACATTTAGATTACTTCCTAAGCTCTATTTACTATGGCCATATATGCATTTTCGAAGCTCCTAGATATATGTCATCACCATGGAAAACATTCTAGATCATTTCTAGCAGTTTTTTACCTACAAATTGATACTTTGATAGGGCCCAGTAGGTGCTGAAAAGAAAGCACCCTCATGTGACAGATCCAACCAAAACATTCCAGATCATATCTTCAGCAGTTCAGCAACCCTAATCTGCAAGGGGAAAATAAATAACAAAGGACAGTGCATACACCATGATTAATATTATGGATAGTATCTAGCAAGGATTGTTAATAGTATTCTCAAAATTCAATAACAGGAAGCCATGTGCCTGCAGCAATGACTATCTATACAATCATAAAGAAGCAAACTCATATGGACAAACTATGCAGCTGCAAGCATGGTTTAAGTACTATGTAGCTGCATTGCATTTCAAGCATGCCTGTCATTGCATTGCAAGCATGCCTATTATGAAATCACCAAACTTGCTTGGATCGTAAGAGGACCATTGGATTAGTATCACAGTTCACTAAACACCGACTAAATTTCGGTATAAGCAATGTAAGCTGAGCTTACCATCTCATTTTTATTTCATTTGTACAGAGATAGGGTCATTGTCCAAAAACCATCATAGGCCAAGCATCTTGTAATAATATATAAAAATGTTCATCATTGCACAGCCCCAAAACCTCAGTAGAGAACCTGCAGAACGCCTGGAGCAAACATGGCCACAACATGGCCACGATAGAAAACATTTTGTTGCCTTTCTGATTGGCATTGTGCGGTGGCGAATGGCGCTAGCCGCTAGGGCACTACTCTCCAAAACCAACAGCCAATATGTTATGGTGATCATCAATGCATATGCCAAAGTGCTTCAATTTAATAAGAATAGAAAATGGAGACCATAAGAATATACTCAACTTAAATGAAACAAAAAATATTGTTGTGGAAATATCCTGCGATAAAAGTATGCATATGACAGGCATTAGCATATGCTTAGATTGAAATAGCTTATCATCAATGTTGCATGTTCAGAAATAATTTATATCCAATAGTCATTTGCTCAGGCCAAAAAGACCATAGCATCAGCACACAAACATGTGCTTTGAATTTCATTGTCAGAACAGGAAGTTCTCGATTACTAATGCAACATCACAGCATGTTCATGAAAATTCAAGATGCAGGCATGAAATGAAATTTTGAGAAAGAAATGTTACCACATACAGATCTAATGAGATTTAAAGTGTAGAGACAGATAGGTATTAGGGAATTAAATTGTGCAAGAGAGAAGGGAATCTAGCAAATTATTAGCAAACAATAGCTGCGCTCAAATCTTGAAACAACTTTACTCTGTGACCCATGGAACCTGATGATTCAACTTAAAACAACCTATCCATAGCCCACAACAGAAAGATGGTGAGGGGAGGGAGCCAAGTTATTGGGACCGGACCGTGTCATCGAACCGGTGAGGCCTTCGGTTCAATGGTTCATTGGTCCAATCGTTGAGAACGGTTGAACCGCCGGTTCAATTGTTTTGGACGGACAATCGAACCGCCACAAAAACATTGAACCGGTGTATATATATATATATATATATATATATATATAATATGATAAAAAAGACAAATTTAATTGCACAACTATATAAGGTTATACAAATGTATATATATATGGAACGACATGTTCTTAATTGGACAGATAAGTGGCTCATAACAACAACATAAGTTCCATTCAAGGCTTCAATTCATACATATAAATATAGAGTCGCATCCAGCAACACAACCTCGAAGGTATGTTTAATACAAAATATAGTCTCTGAAGAAAATACATATCAGTCAGTATTCAGTTATTCACTATTCAGAGTATTCAGCTATTCACTATTCAGAGCATGTTTCTACTTTCTACTCTAAAATAAAACTCACTGGACTGGACAAATACTAAAGCAATATATATCTAACAAATCTTAGCATATATCAAATCTTACTCAATTTACCTACAAATCTCACTGGATAAATACCATAGCAAGAGGGAGCAACGAACGCACCTACAAATCTCAATTTACCTACAAATTCTCCTTGGGGTACTCTGCACACACACGTACAGGCGATCGAATCGCTCCTGGCTCACTTAATTCATCGGAATCTTTATGCGTGGCCGGCGTCAGAGGGAGCAACGAAGTTACGAACGCACCTTCGTCAAGCTCTTGCGGCAGGAGGCTGTTGTTAGGGTGGTCATCGTCGTTGTGGAGCCTCGACGGCGGCGGCGGCGCCCGTACGTGGCGACTTGCGAGCAGACTCGTCCTTGTGGCCGGAACCCAGGAGCTTCATCCTGAGCTTGGTTAGAGATTACCCCAAGCACCAGGAGTGAAGAAACTCCGAGACGGAGAGAGCGTCATCTCTCAGCACCGGGAACAGATTCTGCCTCTTCCCCGCCAGATCTACCGGTGTGACCGACGTGCCTCTTCTCCCAGCAGGAGAAGCGAGAAAGGAGGGACCTGGGAGAGGAGGGCCTACAGCTGTCGCTGTGCACGCACCGGTGGGGCACCACGGCGGGTGGCCGTCGCGCCGGGAGGCCAGGGCTGGGTCGCCGGCAGGGCCTGCCCGTGCCCGGGCCGCCGCACCTGGGGGCTGCTGCGCCGGCGGCCGTGCTCTCGCGCCGCTGCCAAGCCGGGTCGGGGCGCGTGCGCCGCCGCGCTGCCCACACCACCGCCAGGCGCCGCGCTCACCCCAGCATCGCCGCGCCGCGCGGAGCTGCCACGCCGACGTCCTCCGTGCAGCCGAGAGACTGGGGAGGGAGGAGAGCCGGAGCCAAGAGAGAGAGAGGGGGAGCCGCCGCCAGATGTGGACTCGCGAGAGGGAGCTAGGGTTGGAGCCGGTTTATTGGCCGACGGTTTTCTCCACACCTTCCAAGCGAACGGGCGCTCGACAGCGCACACGGGTTAGGAACGAAGCCATACCGCTACAGGAAAACGGCTACGACACGGGCCCCATGGCGAGCGTGCCCCGCTGCGACGACCGGCGCCGGACGGGCAGCTCCCAAACAGACCGACAGGTGGGCCCATGGTCGCTCAGGCAACCAGCGAACGACAGCGCACCGAACACAGCCAATCCGGTAACAATAGCAGCACCGGCCCCCGGGCCCGCTAGGAACAACACCCTGCAACGGCCTCACCAACGAGGTCAACGGGCCGGAGCCCTCGATCACGAACTCAACGGTGATGGGAAAAAAAGAATACGTGGATAGCCCGGCGCGGGTTCTCTCCACACCCAATCTTCTCTTTAAATCCCTCGATGTTATTAGATGGAATAAGGATCATGAGTACTTTGTTTGTTCTTGTGCATTCGTTTGGTTGCTTGCCATTCGATTCTCACCGTCTTTCTTGCTTGGTTCCATTCTCCTCGTCGTGTCTCGTGCGAATGAGGACTCTGAAACTTAGTGACTCTGACTCAGACTCTAAGCTGAGGTGTTCAATTCGCATTCAGTTTAATTGATTGATTGATGACAGGCTATATTTGTATTTCAAATAGGAGAAAAAAAAACACACACACACGCAAAGAGATGTCGGTTTGTTTGTTGGTAGAGAAAATTGGATGTGAGTTATTAGTTTTATTGTGTTGTACATGTAGTGGTAGCAGATAGCTAGTGATAGCTGCGTAGACCTGACGATATATATGTTGAGATGAAACCGGACTGAAACTATACTCTTAATAACTGATGGTCCTAATTAGACAGGGACAGTTATAGAGCACACAAGACAATCGATCCATCCCTTCGATTAGTCGATGGGTAAGCAGGTTTAGAATAAGCTTGGGCATTCGGGTTACCCAATTTTTCGGATCGGGTAATTTGGGTAATTGAAAATTCGGATAATGAAAACTGCTACCCAATATTAGCCCCGAAAAAACACTACCCGAAATTTCGGGTACCCGATAATTCGGGTTCGGGTTCGGGTATACCCAATCTACCCAAATTTATAAAAAAACAACAAACTAAACCAAATTTCATTAGCAATTTAAGCATAATTTCACTACGAGTTGTGTAGAATTTGAACAACAATTAGTGGAGAATAACATATTATAGTCACTCATTCAAACCAAGATAATTATAGCGATAATTTCAAGTGTATAACTAACAACAAGTGATAAATGCAAAGATGAAGGCAAAACTTTGGATAGTTCGGGTAGTTTGGGTACCGGAATGTATTACCAATTACCCAAACAAATTTCGGGTAATTAAAATCGGTATCCGAATTTGGGATCGGGTACCTTAGGTTTGGGTAATTCGGTCCGGGTTCGGGTATTTTTGGTACGGGTAATGGGTATCGGGTATTTTGCCCGGGCTTAGTTTAGAAGCCTCGGAGCCCCTTTTCATATTCCTGGCCTTGTGGATCCTGTTGATGTTTTCATCAAGATTCATAGCAATAAGTATATTTTCAAAAAAAAAAATAGTAGCTAGGGAGTAAAGGCGGATGAAAAACTCGAAGCTCGTTAGCTCACTCGGCTCGGCTCAACTTCGCTCGTTACGATAACGAGCCAAGCCGAACTAAGATTTTAGCTCGTTAGCGATAACGAGCCAGCTCATGAGCAGCCGCAACCCAAACGGGCCACAGTTTCAGGGAAAAATTATCATAACTTATATTAGTTTTGTGTTACTTCACATTTTGCACACTATAAATGGTTGATATGTTAGCACATATAAGTATTTTGTTCAATTTAAAGTTGTTAGATGTATTATTTTATATTATTATCATTTTTAAGCTTTATATACATGCAAATATTATATTTTGTGCATTTTTTATACCTGCTCATGAGCTCAATGAGCGAGCCGAGCCAAAGATTCTAGCTCGTTAGGATAACGAGCTAGCTCGGCTTTCGGCTCGTTATCTTAACAAGCTAGATCGAGTTGAGCCGAGCCAAGCTAGCTCGGCTCGCTATCCAAATTTACTAGGGAGTATATACCATCTAGGTCATAAATATTACTAATGATTTTTTATAAATTTAATCGCAATTATGTAAGCTTGACCTAATCTAAATATAGAATATGGTATATCTATATATTTCTTGTAGAGCTAATTCTCACTAGAAGTTTGCAAGCCATCCATATTATCTCCCACTTACCATCCATATCGATTTTCTTACTAGTACCTATGACATTCCACTCATTTCCCATCTTCTCAATGTAAGTTCGACCAATCAAAGATAAAACAAATTAATATTTATGGTATCAAATAAATACTTACAGTTACATTGCTTTCGAAATGTATCTTCACACTACATTAATTTGAGATCATGCCCATTCACTAGAAACTTGCCAAATATGAACCACTTTTAACTGTTTTTTGACAGAGTGGGCACATATGTATTGTAACGGTTTTGCTTTTACAAAGTAGTGTAGCGGTATACGCATTGGGGTTATGAACTGATGGAGTGACTGCAGCACGTCACGAATTGTCAAAAACAGCGGCTCTGCAAGGCGTGTGCAAAGTTTATTAGGCCTGTCTAATTAAGAGTTTAGGCGCTACCGCCTAATAATAATAATACGTACATCTAAGGTCAATTCGGTCACTGTCAGTGAGAGCTGAGCATCAGCTCTCTCCTTGCTCTCCCCAATATGAAGGCAACTGGCCGGCCCTCCTCTTCCCCAATATAAAGGTTTGCTCTGCTCGGCCTCAGGCCCTCCTCTCCTCAGCTCATCCTGCAGTGCAAGCCGGATGCTCATGGCCGCCGCCACGCATGTACTCGGATCCACACACTCCTCTTCCACCTCCTCCTCTATCTCGCCACCGCCATGGCACCCAGTCGTACTCATACCCAGCCACCACCACCACCAGTACCAGCAGCAGAACCAGGTCCTCCTCTACGACGACCTTTACCTCGCCACGCCGTCTGCGTTCCCATCCCCGACGACGCCCGCCGCGACTGCTTCCCCGCCGCCCCACAACCACAACCACCTCCGCCCCGCGTCGTCCCGCCAGCGCGCGGCGGGCAAGCAGCCGCGCCGTCCCAGGCCGTCGCGGAAGCTACCGACGACAACCTACGTCAGCGCCGACGCCGCCAGTTTTCGGCGCATGGTGCACCAGGTCACGGGCTTCGACGACGACGTGCCACTGCTGCACCTGCATGGTGGCCCAGTTGCAGCGCCGGGGCCGGAAGTCCTCTACCGCCAGGCGCCGCACTCCCGCGGTGCGCTAACGACGACTATGGAGACGATGATGCTCCCGACGCTGGACACGTCGGCGTTCCTGATGCTCGGCGCGGCGGGCAGGTGTGGCGGAGCGGCGCCCACGCAGCCTGCCGTATCGTCCTGCCGCCACGGCTCCGCGGCGGCGGTGGTGGATCCTGGTGCTTGTGGTGGTCGCGGCGGTGGCCGCGGGTTCCCGAGCTTGGAGTCGTGGGATGACTAGGATGACGCTCTCGATCTTCTTGGAGTTTGCTAGTAGGTAGTAGCATGCAACAAGAATCGATCGATGGATCGACCTTGTTCCTGGCAATGCAAATTTATTTAATTTTATTTACAGTATGTAGCAGTGTAATCGATTTGGTTTGCTGGCATTGTTGTTGGTGGAGAAATTAAGGTGTGTTGCTATTATTAGTTCTAGTACTGTAGCAGATAACTATAGCTGCTTAAACCCTACGATAACTTGATGAGGTTAAGCCACACTGAAACTAGTATTAGCAGCCAATCGGACAGCGACGGCAGGTCTCCAATCCAAACTATAAACCCCCTATGTTTTCAAGATAAAATAATATATAATTCTCACCGTCTTGGAAGTCAATGATTTTGATTCTAACTAAATTTATATAGAAGGAATAGGAGTTTCATTTTAAAGTAGTAGTATAGTATAATGGATTTGGTTGGCTAGACTATGGAGTAAGAAGGAAATACCCTGCTTCAGTTTGTTCGTCACGTGAAAAGAATGAGATGGATTAGTAGTCAGTGCCAAGTAGTACTAGTATATAATAATAATGAGCTTAGGTTAATCAGAACTTAATTGCAAAGCCATGTTTTAATCATCAATCTTTAACACACCATATTCCAGCTAGCCGGCCATAGTTATTTTTTTGCTTCAAGGGGTCTGAACAATGCGTGGAGTACGAGCAGCCGAGCAGGTCACCAGGGCTACAGAGCAAATGTAGAGCACCGGCAGAGCAGCAGCCAAATGCAAAGCGTGTCGTGCCGTGCCGGAAAGTCGTCGTCGCAGTCACGGAGCAGGCGGGGGCCTATGGATGAGCCAATCTAGACGACGACGACGACGCGTTGGCGTCTCGTTCTCGATCGATCGGTCGGAGTTCCAGGACAGGAAGGACGACTCCATGCCTTCCTTGTGGCCCGCCATGCAATGCAACCGCCGGCCGCCCAAATGACGTGGTGTACCACACCGCCGCCACGCTCACGCCCAGCGACAGCGAGCTCCCCGTTTGTCTCCCGCGCTCTCGCTCTACTCTGCTCGCCTCATCCTGCACGACGGCGGAGCTCATGGCAGCCGCCAACACGCACACGGTCGGATCCGCCCAGTCTTCCGCAACCTCCGCTACCATCTCGCCGCCGCCGCCGCCGCCGCCCTGGCACTCGGTGGTGGTTCCCCATACCGAACCACCACGAGCACCAGGCCCTGCACGACCTGCAGGTGGACCTTGCCACGCTCACGCCGTCCCCGTTCCCGACGAGACGACGCCCGCCACCGCCTCTCCATCACGCCACAACCACCACGAGCAGAACCTCCGCAAGCGGCGGCGGCCGCGGCCATCGCGGAAGCTGCCGACGACTACCGACATCCGCGCTGACGCCGCTAGCTTCCGCCGCATGGTGCACCAGGTCACGGGCGCCGACGACGTCGTCGTCGTGCACTACCAGGTCACGGAGGACGAGCTCCTCTGTCGCCCGACGACACCGCCCTCCCGCGCTGCCCTGGCGACGACCACGACGGCCACGACGACGATGTTTTTTTCCGACGCTGGACACGTCGGCGTTGCTATTCGGTGCTGCGGCCGGGAGCGCGGGCGCGGGCGGAGCGCCGCCAGCAGCGCGTCCTGCTGCCACGGCTCCGCAGTCGCGGCGGCGAGCGGACTACAGTTGCAGTTACAACAACGACGGCAGCGCCGGCCGGCGGCAGGTTCTCATGCTTGAGTAGGTGGCTTCTTAACATGCAACATCCATTGACTGATTGATCGACAAGCAACGTGTTTGATTTTCATAGAATCAGTCTGGTTTGCTCGTATAGCTTCATCGATCCAGTTGATGCTGGGAACGAATAAGATGAGATTTGCAGTTATGCATGTAATTATCGATCAATGTTATTAGATGTAGTAAGGATCATCAGTACTTTGTGTTGTCCTTGTGCATTGGTTTGTTGCTTACCATTCCATTCTCACCATCCTTCTTGCTTGGTTCCATTCTCCTCGTCGTGTCTCGCAGTTGACGACTCCGAAGAAACTTAGGCCTTGTTAGATGGTAAATATTTGGAACCGAATGTCACATCGTATAATCGTAGACGCGTTTCGTTTGTTAGTGGTAAATATCATCCTATCATGGAAAGTAACGAAGGCTCAAAAGAATCGTCTCATATGTACATCTAAACTGTGTAATTAGTTATTTTTTTACCTATATTTAATACTCCAAACATATGTCTTTTTGTGTAATTAATGTGATGTGATGGAAAGAAAGTGGGAAAAAGGTTAGAAATTTTAGCCATCTAAACAAGGCCTTACTCCGACTCTGAGGTGCTCAATTCGCATTCAGCTTAAGTGATTGATTGATGACAGGCTATATTTGTACTACTCCTTATTAGAAAAAAAGACAAAAAAAACAAACAAATAGATGTTGATTTGTTTGTTGGTAGAGAAAAATTGGAAGTGAGTTATTAGTTTTAGTGCGCTGTATATGTAGCAGTGGCAGATAGTGATAGTTGCGTAGACCCGACAATGCGTTGAGATGAAGCCGGACTGAAACTATATACTCCTAATAATGGTCCTAATTAGATAGGGACAGATAGAGCACACAAGACAATCCATACCTTGGATTAGTCGGTGGGTCGGCTACAGGTTTAGAATTGAAGCCTCAGTCACGACACGACACTGACAGCATGTCACGGCCAAGCGGTATTGCTAAAACCAGAGGCTGCGATATACTCACCCACCGTCCAAAACATGTGATTCTCGTTTTTTTTTTGATAAATTAAATATCTTAAAGTTAACAAAATCTACTATGATTGTACGTAGTATCAAATAAGGATTGTGATATATCATATTAATTATGAAAATTATCACAGCAAGTGTTTAGGATTAAAGGTATGTTTGATCAGTTAATTAGGGCCAGTGATGAGTGGTATATATAAGTAGCTTAGTTACTCCCTCCGGGATGATATTAGAAGTCGTTTAAAGACAGCGACACGGTCTCCAAAACACAACTTTGATCTCTTATTATTATAAAAATATTTATGGAGATGTGATATATGTATACTTTTATCAAAGTATTTTTTAAGACAAATCTACTCATATAATTTTTACATTTACAAACTCAACAACTTAAAAGTTATTGATGATTTATATTCCCGATGTTTGACCCAAACCTTGTCCAAAAAACGACTTCTAATACCAACCCGGAGGGAGTACATGCTTTCTCGAGAGAAGATGAGATAATATAAGAAGAAATATATCTATTATCTCCTAGCCCTTTTTTCATATTCCTACCCTAGCTTGTGGATCCTGTTGATGTTTTGATCAAGATTCATAGCAATAAGTATATTTTCAATAAATAGTAGCTAGGGAGTAGGGAGTACATCATCTAGGTCATAAATTTTATTAGTGGTGCTTTTTTATAAATTTAATCACAATTATGTAAGTTTGACCTAATCTAAATATAGAATGGTATATCTATATATTCCTTATAGAGCTAATTCTCAATAAAAAGTTTGTAAGCCATCCATATTATCTCCCACTAACCATCCATATTGATTTTCTTACTAATAACTATGGAATTCCACTCATTTCCATCTTCTCAATGTAAGTTTGACCAATCCTAGATAAAACATATTGATATTTATGATATTAAATAAAAATACAATTAGACTACTTACGGAATGTATCTTCATAATAAATTAATTTGAGATCATGCATGGCTGCCAAGCGAGACTCCACACGTGGTGGACGGCTATGTCTAATGCATCGGCCAAGAGCAGGAAAGGGCTACGCTCCCTCCTCATTCTAGAATGATGGGAAGTTTGGAAGGAAAACACGAGAGTTTTTGAGCGCACGGAGTCAACAAATTTTACGGTGCTACAGAGAATCAACGATGAGGCGAAGTTGTGCGTCATGGCAGGGGCAGACACCTCTCGCGGCTATCTTCCAGACCGCCCTCTCTAGCTATTCCTGTTTTTTTTTTTCTTGTATAGAGTTTTTTTTCTCTTTTTCTGTGTTCAGACTTTCGCTAAGTTGTACGGTGTCTATTTAGGCTTCTTCTCCTTTTTAATATAGCGAGCAACTTTTTTTGCTGGTTCGTTTTTTTTTTTAAAAAAATGAGATCATGCCCATTCACTAGAAACTTGTCAAATTATGGACCACTTTTAAGTTTTAACTGTTTTTTCGAGAGAGTGAACACATGTAAAAGTATTGTAGCGGTATACGCATGCTGGTGGGGTTGTGAACTGATCGAGTGACTGCAGCACGTCACGAATTGGTGGAGCTGTCAAAAAAACAGAAGGCTGCAAATGCAACGCAAAGCGTGTGCCTGCCGGGGTGCGAAAAGTCCAAGTCGTCGTAGTCAGAGTGACGACGGACGTCTCAAGCACGAGCACGGTGAGTCCAAAGTCGTCGCATGCAGTCACAGAGAGCGACGCAGTGGTGTCTCCATCGGTCGGAGTTTTTGCCGACAGCCAGACACAGTCCCTACCGATGATGAAATGATTTGGACGTCTTGCTCGCTCGCTCTACAGGTCACCGGAGACGACGAGGGTGAGGACGCCGCCGCCGCCGCCGCCTCTTTTGTCATGCTGCCTGTCAGCCATGCACCGCGTGCTTCCTCGTGGCCATGCAATGCAACCTGCCGGCCGCGCCGGCGCCGCCCAATTACTGCACCACGGCCACCACACACAGCGGCAGAGACGCTATCATCGCGTTATGCTCCTGTCATCATCATCCCTTCAATCATCCTTACCTTAATTCTTCTGATCTGTAATAACGCGATAATAGGCTACTACTAAGTGAGAGAGCTTCATCATCACGCACGTACACGGCACATCCATCATTTATTCGTCACACAAGCGTGTTCGTTCCAAATAAAAAAAAACTCTTTACATGCACGTTACAATGAGTAAGGCTCAAGAAAAACCTTTGAGATGGTTTGAAGTATATTGTAAAACAAAATGATCCTTTACTCTCTTAAATTTTGCATTTCTTGAAATGCAAATACGTGAACACCACTACAGAAAAATCTTTTGGAAGGCGGACGTTTTAGATTTTAGAGGCGGGCAACTGCGCCGCCCCTCACCGTTGAAAGGTCTCCGTAAATGGTGATTAATGGAGATGGTTGTGATATGCCCGCCTTCGTTAATCGATGAATATATAAACAAAAAGGAAAAGCCCGAAGCCCAAACCAGCCCCGGGCCTGGATCTGAGTTGCGCGAGCGCCACCGCCGTCGGGAGCTCGATCCGCCCGAGGGTCGCCGGGGGTCGGATCCGCCACCCTGCACGCCGGTGTCACCGGATCCGCCGCCACAGAGGAGGACGGGGATAGATCCACGCTTGCTGGAGAGGAGGGGGCGGATACGTGGCCGCCAAGGAGGAGGGGAACAGATCCACGTTCGCCGGAGAAGTGGGGCTAGACCCGGCGCCCGTGGGGGAGGGGGGCGAACCCACGCCTTCCGAGGAGGAGGGTTATTGATCTGCGGCCACCGAGGAGGAGGGGGGCCGATCATGTAATAAGCTCCTATTTATGCGTTACAACGTACTCATACTTATGTGATATACAAAGATCATGTAATATAGGCTCTTTACATATTTTCATCGAGACCTTGTTGGGCTTGGAGAATGGCTGAATGGAGATATGCTGTCATATTTCTGTTTGCTTCATTGCACAATCTTTTTAACTATTTAATACATTTAAAGCTTACTGATAAGTAGATGAGAATTATTTTTAAGCACATTTTACTATTCAATAATTCGTCATGTCATATTATATCCCGGCGCCATCTTGGGCCTTTGTCATGAGGGCCTAAGGCCTTTTACCGGCCGTTCTCCCCAAGGGACTTGGGCTTTTATGCTGATATAATCGTTTGGGGTTCGCCTAAAAAAAAAACATAATTTGGGGTATGTAAATGTTAATGTAGGTACTGCTCACTGTAAATTTTGTTAAACTTGAACTTATTTAACTGGAATAAATTTAATAGTTACATTCTTCTTTTTTTGACCGAGGGAATACAATGTAGAACAAGAGAAGTGTTCTCTCTATCTTGCACATCTTGCTTTCTATAAAATCAATCAATTTTAAATTTGATGAAGTTTATGTAAAATAATATTAACATCTATATGTTAAAATATATTATTATAAAAATTTATTTCACAATTAATATAAAAAAATTTATTTTAAAATTTTGTTATAAGTAATATAATAAATTTATTTAATATGGACATCTACATTGATATTTTATAACACGGTCAGCCTTTTTAACGTAGCCTTTTTGCACATAAAACAAATCCTCATCGTCGAGTCAATTTTTGTAATTTTTTTCGTGATTGCTGTGAATCACAAAATTTGTCCTTGGAGATTTGGGAAATTCCTTATTTTATTATTTGTACATACATAGATATAGTATAGACTAATATTATTACCTAAATTGTGTAATCAGCCGACTATATAAATGAGCATGTAGTACCAGACCACATATTCTATTGGATACGGCGTGTGGCCTCTCCTTTGCAATCCATTGATGATGAAGGAGTTGCGGTTATGTGGCAACGGTGGCCTCGTATGCGTGCTGGCTATACTGTTTCTAGTCCTGTCCCCTGCAGATTGTAAGTATTGTATGCATAATTGATCTTGATCTTCTTGTTCATTAAGCTGAGTTTAAGTGTGTGCGAATGCATCCACGTGTGCATTATGTTATGCATTGACACTGTTGTTACAGGTCGCCATTCAATCAGGATTACTAACAACAGTACAAGTGCCAATGCTACCATGATCGACAACACCGTCTCATTAGATGAGAATAATGACTGTGGCCTCCAGTTTTGCGTCAAGCGCGTGCGTAGTTGTAATTTCGGCGATGGAGATACCGACTGCTACTGCTGCGAGCTTGATCCGGACCTTGGCTGCTGGGATACAAGGAGCGCCTGTTTGAAGCAATGCCCCCATTGCAAATCGTAGCGAAAACAACCATGTCATAGCTGTCCCTCGGGCAATAATAAATAGATAATAAGTATTATTACTTGATCTGAAATCCATATGAGCTGAGTAAGTCATGGTTGTATCTATGGTTTATTTTTTTGTGATGACGAAATTTGGTTTGCTTCAACTGCAAAGAGAACCTCGGCTCTCTTGAACATCGTTGATGCGGGGGGTGACGACATGTGGCCTAATCCAAAACCTTCTGCTAGATCCAGAGATCATTCGCCCTCCAATATGATAAAAACCTAGCCTTCACTACTACAAAAAACGATTTGTAGCAACGCCACCCTTTTTTCAAGGGTGGCTCTATATTGAGCCGCCTTACAAATGGTTCTCATCAAACGAGCGGCCCTTACAAATCGATTTGTAAGTGCGGTTGGTGTTTTAAGCCTCAATTACAAATGATGTCTACTTGTAAAGGGCGGTTTAATATCTAACACCCCTACAAATGGACGCTGAATATTTTAAATGCAGTGCTAAAATTGGATTTTTCAAAACGACCACGGATGGAGAAATGACCAAAACAAACGTGGTAGATCTCAAAAAAGTTATGCATCTTTGTTGTGCGTTACTTTTCCATTCGAATTCATTTGATGCTTCATATAATGTGGGGTTTAAAGTTTTAAAATTTGAATTTTGAATTTTTCAAATGATCTTGGATGGAGAAACTTCCTAAATAAGAGTTGTAGATCTTGAAAGGTTATGAAATTTGTAGTTGATAATAAGTTTTTTATTTGAAATCATCTTGCCATGCAAAACTACGTCTGAGTTTTCAATTTTTTAAAAATGAATTTGGTAGGGTTACCATTTCACATTTGGTTAGACTGATCAGCTTGGGTCAGGTTAATTGACAGCCGGCATGCATTGTAACAATTGATGCCTGTATTCTTCAAAAACAATTGATGCTGTATGGCTGTTTTTTTTTTTTTAGGCGAGTATGGCTGATTTGGGCTAAATCACAACCTGATTGTAAATGTGCACAAAGCAGTTTTGGGCTTTCCATGCTGGGTTTCTTCGATGGGCTCTCAATCCCCGTGTCAGCAATGGGCTCTTTTGGGCCTTTATCATCCGCGGCCCATTTACCTGCACACACACATTCATACCCACCAAGTGTTGTGAGACCTTGCCGTTCATTCCATTTTGTCCCGGTTCTTCTCAGCGGCGGCGGCGGCGGCGCGGCGGCGAGACTTCCAGATCTCCCGCCGACGGGGAGGGAGTCTCTGCAGCGGAGTGGATCATCGGAGGGGAGGGGAGATGTCGTACATGCGGGGTGGCCTGCTGACGAAGATGCGGAAGCTGGTGAAGGGCCTCGCCAGGCCCGAGCCCAGGTGGCTAAAGGCCATGGAAGAGTCAGTGCACCTCTCTTTCCTCGCCCCCTAGCTGTGCCTTTCAGTCTTTTACACTTCATTTCTCGAGTACACGATCCAGCCGTGACGCCGTAAGGGTCAGGACAATTGATCATTTGGTTGCTGTTGATGGCTCCTCATAGTGTTGTTGTATGCATTTGCATTTCTGTGAATAAATGACTGCTCTACGACCAATCGCATAGTCGTCATTTGATTGCTCATCCGTGGACAATGGATCTATAATTTGTAGTGATGAAGTAATAATGACATGAATTTGTGCTGAAACAGCTGTGCTGGTTCCTAACTGTTCTCTAAATAAAACCCTGAGCCACATGGTATTGCATTTAGATGTGATTCTTGACTGTAGTTTCTGTTGCCGTCAGCTGGTTTGTATTATGGTATTTCATTTGGTTCAGTTGTGTGAAATTTTGTATATTTGAAATTGAATAAACTAAAGATCATATGGCTGGTGAGTCTATGTATGCTTAGTGACTTGTTTAAAAGTGTCTTTATCATTTGTCTCATGTATCATTTCTGTTCTTTTTCATGATGATGGTGCTTTCCGGTTTACTGAAACAAGAGGTGCTTGTTCATTAGGGCACCGCCAGTGACATTTCCTCGCCCGGATGGGAAGGTCCCGAAGATTGAGTTTCCTGAGGATGTGTATGTTAGGAAGTTCAACAAAAAACATCCAGATTCGCTCTACCATGATGCTATCAAGTAAGATTGTGCCCTTTTGTTATGTTATTTCCTTATAGAAACGTGATCCTGCAACGCTGTATAGTTGAAATAAAATAGTATTCGAGTTTTGAGTTTTCCATTGTCATGGTGGAGGGCAGGATGATTTTCTTTTACTGTTTTCATGTTTTCATTCTGCTTTTCTGTTTAGAGATTTGCTTGGGTTCTATTTGTATTGTACATGGTTATATGGAACTTGCTTGGCCTTCTCATCGAACCCTGATTGTATCATTCACAACTTATGAATGCTGTTATATAGTCGTTGGATTAGTGAAAACAGGATTATTATTAAGGATGCACAGTTGCAAATAGATTAATGAGTTTCTTGAATTTGTTAAGTAGCACAGCCCTTTTGAACATTCTAGTATTAGGTTGGTACCTTGGCGGCTATCTTCAGCTTCCATCTGTAGGCTACCACTTGATATTTGGCTCTTTTTGGTCATACTACTGATGGCATTACTGTTTTGATCCTATTCTCTGGAATATTTCCTCTCTATTTCTTGGACTTTTTTATTTCAGTTTCTTGCTCTTAACACAAGATGTATTGTTTAACCTCCTTTTCAGGATAAGTGGATTTGATCCACCACCAGCTCGAGTTTTTGCTTGGCGTGTTCTGGAGTTGAAGGAGCAAGGAGTAAATGAAGATGATGCGATGGCTGTAGCAGATGTAATTTTTCGCTTCTAATCCTTTTGTGTTTTTACCAAACAGCATTAAACAGATACCTCCAATTCTGGGCCTCACTGTACTTAAATTTGAAGCTACTGATTCTAAAGTTTGAACGCTACCAGCTACCAATACCTACCAATACCAGTTTTATTAGATATATCAGTTGTATAACCACCATCCTTTTTCTAGATGGAGTATAGGACACAGAAGAAAGCAAAGAAGAAAGCATACAAGGAACTTAAAGAAATCGCCCGCAGTGAAGGAAAGAAGCCACCTCCAAATCCATACCCAAGTGCCATAAAAGAAATACAAGCAGAGGAAAAGAAATATGTTATGGATCGTTTATATAACCCCAAGGTAATTGAGATTGCGAACAAGATGAAAGAGGAGAGAGACAAGTTGCGTCAAGATAGAGCAGCAGGTCAATGGTAGTAGCTGGTATTATTTGGACTGGTTGACTAGTTATGTTTATGACATTGGTCAACTGATATCATACTCATACATAATAAGTGTTGCTTGAAATTGATACGGTAAACATGAAAGTCATGTGTTTTTTATTCGTTTTTTTGTGATTGTAGATGGCCTTTGAAAGCAGTATTTGTCCATAGTACCTCATTCCTCTGTGGCTCTATTTCCTTGTATCTTGTTTTTGAAACATCATTTTTCAGTATTTTCTTAGAAGTTTGTTAGTTTTGTTCTCCATTTTGCTACAAATGTAATGGTCTGATGCTATTTGGATGGCTCTTGTGCACTTAGCATGGCTGCTTGAGAAATACTTTGATGTTGTGGGTATTTTTGTGATTGTAAATGGCCTCTGAAATGCAGGATTTGTCCTACCTCATTCCTCTTTGGTTCTGTTTCCTTGTATCTTGTTTTTCAAACATCATTTTTCAGTATTTTCTTAGAAGTTTATTGGTTTTGTCCTTCATTTTGCTACAAATGTAATGGTCTGATGTTATTTGGATGGCTCTTGTGCTCTTAGCATGACTGCTTGAGAAATACTTTGATGTTGTGGACGCTTAATCTGATCATAATCCAATTGGGTCAAGATTAAATGACATCTTTCTTTCTACAGTAGCAATTAGCATATACTCCTGGCCTATCATTTGGAAATTTTCTATTTACAGATGGGGATGAGGAGCATATACTGCTTGAGATTGTATTTTGCTTGCTTTGGAAAGTTTTGCATATAGCTAATATAAGACTAGATCAAATCAGCAGTTTTGGCAGAATGTCAGTTTTCTTTTTCTTGGCTCTTGTATGTTGTGCATGTAATTTCTGCATATCCCTGTGATGATCATTTTAGTAATCTGAGTGCTCATTCAGTTGGTGCTCCCTCCTCATCATTGTGATGGGAGGTTGAAGGAACCAATATCTCTGTATACATACACTGTTGAGATGTGGCATTCTGAGGGATATGATTCAGTTGTGGATTGCTCTTACATTTTTCAATTTCTTTACGTTTAGAATTCTTGTGATCTTTTCCTTTTCTTTTCTTTGTTTTTTTTTTTGCCTAGTTAATGTTGCAATACTATTGAACATTCAGGACATTTTTGCAATACATTAAGAATTTCTTGTGATCTTTTTCTTCCTTATGATTTAGTTCTGCACAATTTTCTTGCTGGGCTTAAAATATGGCACAAAGTTTGATCATGTATTGAGCCTCGAATATGATGGATATTTCTTGATTTTGGTGTGAGCTCTGTATATCTGTATGCTTATACTTGCGTACAGCTCTCTATGATCCATGCAGCCCAACGAATCTGACAACTTCTATCACACTGTAATGCTGACATGCTGTGGGTGTACTATATGCAAATGGATGCTGATGACTTGATGAGTGATGACCTACTATTTAAACGACTGACATACAGCGCCAGGTTTAGCTAGTATTTTTTAACATAAATAAATGGTTGATTAAACAAAAATGGCTAACATCACCTAATAACGTTTAAATAGCGAAGTGCTGCTTAGCCAAACCGTGCTGTAACTAGGTAGTCCAGCTTGGCAGAGCTCAGTATTCCAACCGGCCTTAGTATGCAGCTAGTTAACTGCATCAATTTTTTGTAAACGAGATCGTGGCAAACGCATGTATACCAAACCAAGGACATGTTTAATGTTTTGCAAACAAATGCACTATGCGATTAAACAATCACAGTATATATTTGATCCAGTCTTCAAATTTTGTAACATCTGTCATACCCCCACGCTACAAATGATTCAGATTCAGAGAGCCAAAAAATGGAGTCACAACGTATACCTGTAACTATAACTATATAACAACTAGTATGTTTGTAAACGGGAAGAGTTCAGCTGCTGCAGCAAACATAAAGCCTTTCCACTTTTGTCCGTCACCAGAAACTAGTTTCTCATCTCAGTCGCAGTGAGATTACCAGGATTATTTCTCCACACCATCCTTTTCTTCTGAACTTCCCTTGAGACTCGTAGACCTCACCGCAGCACGCTGCGCCGCTCTTTGCCACCTGGTTTAGCAGATGCGTTTCCGTACCATATCATTCCAAGAACAGCTAGGACCATCCCAATGACGACCTGAAGATTCAGGCCTTCCTTGCCAAAGAAGAGAAACCCAAGGGACAGAACAAGCACGGTCTTCATGTGACCCAGCACTTGGAAGGATACAGCAGAAAACCGCCCGATGCAGATGAATTGGCTTAGATTGACGCCAATGGCGATGAAGCATGATAGTGTGAGAAAAAAACTGCAGAATCAGAGAAACAAATATGGTAAGGATGCTACCAAATCCAAAATTCTGATCCAGCAAAGTTGGACACTGAGTGAAGCTATATGTATATTGTCAACTGGAAGCTATTGCTAGCAGGTCAAGCAGTAAAATGGAAGAATTTCAATCATAATAATAAATTAAATTAATGAACTAGTGTTAAAGTTTTGCTTATAGCTTATAAACCATCACTGTATTGAAAATTCTCATCCAGCTAAATGCAGCCTAACCACCATCTCATTTCTGAGTAAACAGAACCCCAAGAAGGATCAATTGTCATATGAACACAGTCATAATTGTTGAGATTCTGTCCATACCAGAGCCAGAGATGAAAAACTGAAGTGATCGACCCTTTGCCCTGTCAACAAGTAATCTACAAATGGCCCTGCCAACAGGAGGGATGCTGCTTGGGCTGGAGCTGTGTGGCCCAGCAGGTTGAACGAGTTCAGAGAGTACTTGCGTTGGAGGAAATGGACATACTGCAAGACAGCAGAAATTACAGAAGAATCAAAACTGTGCCCCCTTTTAATTGGATACATGATAGGACCAAAGTATGTATGCAGTGCAAACAGAAGAACTACTAAAAACGTAGAGTAAGGGGACTCAAATAGTGAAAAATGCAAAATTAGGGAAGATACATGAATTATGCATTGCACGTGTGGGAATGGAGTGTTCTTGAAAGTTTAAGCAGTAATACAATGAAGAAAGTGAATCAAGCCTAACAGGTCATAGAAATGGGGATGAATGACCAGATCACCCAGGTTCAAATTCTCATCAAGGAGAATTGGGGTGCCTATTTTCTTCTGAATATAAAATACCACCTAATTTCTCCTAGGTTGGTCTAGTTTTTTTAGTTCATAGAAATTGGAAATACAGGTGTCTTGGTGAGTAGCTATATCATAATGACATAATGTCTAGACAAAGGAGCAATATCCTAAAGAGGCAGAAACGCCAATGAATGATGAAGTAATTGCTAATTGTTCTTGTTCATAACTTTGCAGCATGATAGTCATTATAGTGCCATATTCGAATACTTAATCCTTTGAGACAGTTAGAAGCATGCAAAAGAACTTGCAGCTAACTGTAAATAGAAGCAGACAATCAGTTTTAGAAGCAATCTTAATCATGAGCTAACATATGACAAACGAGCAAACTAAGGTGATCGGACTTACATATTGTTGCAAAGCCGTGCTCCAAACAGCAATAACAGCTGCAATTAGGCCTTTTGCATTCACACTGACATCAGTAACAGTGCAGACTGCCACTCCTATAAGCACAACCATTATGCTCAGCCGTGTCCCGAGAATAGTGTACATGATCAAAGGCAACCTCCAGAAGACATGATGCAGGTATCATGCACAGCTTTGCTATCTGAGCAAGGGAATAAAATGAATTTAATTGTTGAGAAACTGAAGTCATGTATGTAGTAGTAGGTACAGAAAAAAATCGCTAACCTGATAAAAGCCCACCGAGTTCCACATCAAGCTCACATTCATCCCAACGATTGACAAGTTTGAAAATATCACAAATTTAATTAGATCTGCTACTGGTAACTGGGAGGGCTGGCTCAGGCCTAACCACCGGAATACAATGGTCATCAAGGTGGTAGTCACAAAATGAAGCCCAGTTAATGTTGTGGCTGCCAAAAAAAAAAAAAAAGAGAGTAATTAATGACAGGCAGGAGATATATACAAGTTTCCATCCATGTGCAGTTTGTTGACAAGGTGCAGAAATATCATGAGCATGCAACTACCAAACATACAGTAAGAAATTACATAATGCTAACATGTATCTATTGCTTGTATTAACATCGTTTTGGTTCAACAGACACATTAGCAAATTATACCACAATTTTGTTGCAGTTTACAAGTTTGTGTTACAATTGTTCTCTGATCGTTAACAAAGGAAATGCGGTAAATACTGCAGAGTACATTGGTATCTACAATCAAAATTTTATCACAGAATGCAACATAGTTTTAAATTTAGGCAGGAACCCCTTTCCTTTAAATAAAAAAACTTGGTAGGAAATTTGCATTAGCACTGTTAAAACTACACAAAGAGTTGAAGATTACAATATTATATATCTATTAGTTCTTCAGATGTGTGTTTTTTGTCCAAAAAGCCAACCATGATAACACCGATTTGTTATTCAAACAGAGATACGAATGACTACAACATTCAGTTCGACATCTGACAAGCGCATAACAAGATACAACACAAGATTATACCACCATTCTATAGCAACAAATACAACCAAAATGTGAGGGGTAAGACATGTGATAAATAATAAATCCTCAAATAAGCACAGACATACCAAAACTGAATCCATATGTAGCCATCAAAGCTTTGTTGACCATGATGATTCCAACAGACGTAGTGACATTGAAACTCCATGCCGCGAAATCCAGCGCAGCTTTCTTGTCGGATTTCTTGAGAGAAGTCATGTCCGATTTCATGGTTTCAGCTCAACAGCAGTCCCTGAATTACAATCTCGAGGAGACTGATGCCATCATTAGATCCAGGAATCCAAGTTTTGGCCTGCAGAAGGCAAAGAAGTGGTTGGTTCATCATAACCGAACAAAGGTAACAGGGAAACAATACATCGACCAGAGTGTGGTGGTGTGTGGGGTGGGGTCAGCCATAGTGAAATGTAACCAGAGCAGCACGCCTAGTAAACTAAGCATGAACAAGATGTACAGTACAGAGGGATACATACAGTCTTTTACAATTCACACATCATGTGATGCTTTGCTATCTAGGTAAGGTGTCTTTTGCTCAAAAAAAAAAAATCTAGGTAAGGTGTCCACACCCTACTACTATAGAGTGAGCACCAAGATTAAAGGGGCCAATAGCCGACAAAGTTTTGGCCGTGGTGAACCTCACCGTGCATCTGCTCCTCACAACCTCACAAGTAAGAAGCAAAGGACACGAGTAGACGACCAAGCAATGCTCCATCACCATATGACTCCATGAGGTAGAGCCGTAGAAGAGCAGAACCAATAAGCACTAACTTAACTTGGTAGGCATTTTATTTTATTTTATTTATCAAACAGAAAGCAGCAGCCAGCAGGCATCCTACTTGCTTGACCTAGGAAATGTCACTGGTTTTGGGCTGGGCCCATTGTTTTGAAGGAAACTAATCTCACTGGGCCGGCCCAGGCCCAATCCATAACGGCCGTACCCGTCCGTTCTCGACTGTTGTTGGTTTCTTCCCCCAAATCACCTGAAGGAACGAAGAGAAGAAGAGAGTGGGGAGCGACGAGCTTCTTCTCCAACGCCGATACGCGTGGTGGCCATGGGACGGTGGGAGTGGAATGGAACCCCGTCCCGGTTTAGAGACTGCCGGCCAGCCACTCCTCCCTACTTAGATTGGAGCCGCGCAGCAAGCAAGCACGCACGCACCGCATGCTCCAGATACCCGTAAGAAGAAGAAGAAGAAGAAGAAAATCTAGTCTACCGCCCGCCCGCCCCAGATCGAGCTCGTCGTGCCAACCAAGGGGAGGGACGGATCACCAACCTGGCTGCAGGTAACCGCGGAGCGCCGACCTCCCCGCCGCGCCGCCCCTCGACTCGGCCCTGCTCCTGCTCGCAATGGCGAATGAGGCCGCTTGCCTGCCTGCTGTTCGATCTTCTCGCCGGATGGGGAAGGGTGTGTGTTGTGACTGACTGGCGAGTGTTGTTTTCCCTTTTCACCCCTCTGCTTTCCAAGAATTTTGCTGGGCTGGGATGCGAGGGACGGCCACGAAACAAAAGTGGCAGTCAGATCCATCCGCCTCTCCGCCTCGGGCCTATTTATACGCGCACTAGCTAACTCCGCTCTCTTTTGTTTTATTTTATTTTGTTTTCTTCCATTAATTTAATTTAGTTAATTAATCACTGGCTTGCTTCTCTTGTTTTTCCCACTTGAAGCGGGCAGGCAAGGCAAATTCAATTCATACGGTAGTATTTAAAAGTCGGCCTGATTTGCTTGTCAAGTAAAGCGACAGGAAAACAAGTGGATCCTCTTCATACATAGGAATTGTCGTTTTTTTTTTTTACTTTTGAGTACTCTGTTTGACCATTCGTTTTATTAAAATTATTTTAATAGATTATAAAATAAATAAATTATAGTCAAAGTATCTTCAATGACAAAATAAGTTATAAAAAAATAAATAGTATTTATAAAAAAAAATTTAAATATAACGATTGATCAAATAAAATGGTACGGATTCCAAAACAACGATCTCAATGGAAGTGAGTATCTCGTTTTTCGAAGCAAGTCGGTTGACAAAAGGTGTTTCTATTTTTCACATAAGTGATGAACGTAAACGAACCTAGAGAAAACGAATTGGACATCGTTGTCCTAGAGTTGGGCTACTTTTGGTGTGTCCTGACAAAAATCAATACTTCTTTCATCCCAAATTTTAAGACATAAAAAGGCAAATGATCACTAAGACAAAAAGGCAAATGATCACAAGTGTACTCCGTATAACTGAATCGGTTGAAACCATAGCCGAGCCATTTCACATGTCTCGAGGGAGAATTGTTTCTCATTAGTAGTAAGGTTGAACCTTATACAATTTGACATTAAAGTCGAACACATCATATGAGTACTAACAATTAGGCTGCCTAATATTTAGGAGTATTGTTATAGTACAAGTTGAATATATAAGCCGAGCTGCAATAAACTACTACTAGTACAATAACAGTGCATCCAAAAAAATCAAATATCGATGAACTGCTATATATCATAAGACAAAAATGACAAATTATTCCGGCCGTACAATCATCATTCATCAAGGGACATGTATGTATCACTAAACAGAAAAATGGGAAAAAAAAAAGATTACTGCGATGTCTGCTTAATTATATTAGTAGCGTATCCAATCATCTGGATCTCAAATTAATTAATTATTATTACAATCTGCCATATTATAACGCACGCCAAGTTGATGCCAGGACCCTATCTATACACACATGCATCAAGCGTGGCCCTCTTACCAATAAGGGTGTGACCTTGATGCGGACCTTTTTCCAGATCACAAGCTACCCCATTTCAATCAAATGAACACAACGTAACTGACATGAAACGCAAGGTGACAGGGCAATTGAACTGGACCTTGATTGTTTGTTTATTAATATTATTATATTATCTGCTTCATCGAGAGAACACAAAGTGGTGGCTTGTCTTTTGTCTGAAAACGAGTGTGAAAGTACACTCTTCACTCCTTGTTATTATACAATGATGTATATAGTACACACAGTACAAAGATTGCATCCACTAGTACTGATTTGATTTTTGCGAGCACCGGGCACAATCTTTTCCGTGGCGGGCACTTTTTTTGCTCGTCACGGAAAATACTCCACCACATCCTTTTTTTTTTTTTTTGGCGGGCGTGTTTTTACCCGCCACGAAAAATTTATTTTGGCGTGGACGGGCACCTTAACACGCCCACCACGGAAAATAGATATTAACCGTGGCGGGCATTCTTATGTGCCCGCCACGGTAAATCGATTTTCCGTGGCGGGCGCCTTAAAAGGCCCGCCACGGAAAAGGCCAAGGCCCAATGAGCCCAAGCACAACCCGATAACCATCTTCATATAAATACGAGCACTAGGGTTTCTCCATCACACATCCCTCCGCCGCCTCTCACTCTCTCCCTCGAAACCGCACATGCTCCTCCACCCGTGGCGCTCTCCTCCACCCGTAGACTTCCCGTCGGTGGCGGTGGCCACACGCGAGGAGGACCTCTGCGTGTCCGCATGTCCACGGCGGCCCGACCTCTCATATCCGGTGGTGAAGGGCGGCCCGACCTCTCGGTATGACTCGACCTCTCCTCTCTCTCCCGGATCCATGGTGGATCCGTCCTCACCCTTCCTCCCTTGCGGTCGGCTTGGTGGCGGCGGACCACGCAGCGGATCCATGGCGGATTCTTCGGCCGCTGGCTCGATCCGGTCGCAGCGGCAGCCTTGATCCGTGGCGGCGAAGCTCGATCCGCGGTGGTGCGGCACGATCCGATCCAGCGGCGGCGCTTCGTCCTCGTGGCGGATCCGGGGATGGATCGACCGGATCCGGCGGTGGATCGGCGACGGCGTCACTACAACCCGGATGGGCTCGGCGGGCCTGTCTAGGGATTTTTGTTTTTTTTTTTTTTTAAAAACATTTACCGTGGCGGGCACTTCTAATCGCCCGCCACGGTTAATCCATTAACCGTGGCGGGCACTGTAGCCCGCCACGCGAAATCCATGATTTACCGTGACCTTTCAAGGGTGACGGGCTCAAATGCCCGCCACGCAAAATAAAAATCGCCCGTCACGCAAAATCATGTGGGTACTAGTGATCCGAACTATATAGTCGCCGTCTTTGTGCTCAAAATGAGCCAACTTGTTGACTAACTTTAATTATGAATGCTTTCATACTCTTCTTTTTTTTCTTCTGATAAGTCGGCTTTTTTGTTGTTGTTTAATAATATTTTGAGAATAAGCTGAAACAAGCCAGCTGAACCGGGCCATACAATATGGTAGATGCGTACACTTTACACTATGAGCTGAGGGTCTCTCGTTCCGAGTCTTTGAGATATATAAACCAACCATTAGTTCTTGAGATTAACGAAGAAAAATAAAAGATAATCTCAAGTTGTCATCGTTGTTAACGTACGTGCTTGTCGCGCATCACACTGCAAGAAGAATTTAATAACTAGGAGAGAAAAATAGGAACACTCAGGGCCGGCCGGGGCACCGGTGAATTCCACGTACGAATTATAGTACTGAAGGTGACTAAGTTCAGAGCTCACAACTCAGACGCAAAGCGTTTGATTTAGGCTGCCGCTGAAGCAATAGCCAGACGACTGATTGATTGACTTCCCCGCCTCCACGCCACGGAAAGCCATTGTACGAGCGCGCGCGAACGCCATGTGTTTTCACGTAAGAACTTGTGTATGTACGGAGTACAACATCCACAGTTCATATCTTAATTATTTTCTATAATTAACTTGCTAGACCAATAAGTTTAGCAAGTTAATAAAATAAGTAAGTAGCAACTTTATTTCTCTCTTCAATAGTTTCCGACATTAGCTTTCTAAACAATTTTACATTCATAAATGTGAACTAACCAAACTTCTTTTTAATTGTTTCTTTATCTTCTATTTTCTCACCAAGAACCCTTTATTTTTTTTTTTTATTTACACATGCTTCCAATTTACTTTGATCGGCTGACTTCATTTCAACGTCAACATCGGATAGGTAGCGGATACTAGTTGAAAGAGGATATTTGGCAACTTTTTTTTTTTTTTTAAGGAGTTCTTTAATTTACCCAACTGTTGGAGTAGATTTTTTTTTAGTTTTTGCTAAAAATAAAATAAGGATTTGTTTTACAAAACTTCTGGAGATTCTCTTAGAACGTCAAATAAAACTTCGCTCTTTTATGAAAAATTCACTTCAAAGACGACACGTAGTATTTGAGAACCCTGATGAGGATAGTTCTATATATTAATTAATTAATTAAAGTAGTAGTACTTCACAGTTTTAGCTTTTTCTGAACACACGTCTAACTACGTGGCGTCTGAGTTGTTGTGCAACTGAAACTTAGACCGCACAATTGCTGATTAGTCCTGATTTTGACCCATCGTCTGAATTAGCTCCAACACAGCTAGCCTACGTGCCGTGTTCTCTCCCTGATCCGATGCTGCTTTAATGTTATTATTATTATTATATTATATTATATTATGAGCAACGATCAGAGAATCTTGTTGCATGAGCATCTCTAATTTTTATTGCATCATATCATATATTTTATTATGTGTCGGTGTAGTTACGTACCTTTATTCATCGGTTGATTGCTTGCTTATACTTAAAAAGTTGTATATACAGTAGTTTACAACACATGGAATGTTCTGATTTGGAGAAAAAAGGATTTGGAACGGCACGTGTTCTTCACAAGGGAGCCCTTGGCCTAGCTGGAAATGTTTGTGTTGTGTGGGCTGGCGTCCACTGAAGACAACACGAGGAAGAAGAGAAACATGGGCCGTACATGGGCTGGAGAACTAGTAGCCCAGCGAATTTTCAGCCCATATGGCTGACAAATGCCTACAAGGTCACCATGAGGTCCCTTCACCTTCACAATCATCATGAGGGAGAATGAGGGACCCTGTTCTCCACTTCTGTTTCACCACTTCAGGAAGCTAAAGCTAAGTCTGGTTGCTTGCACTATAGGTGCAATGTTGTGCTGGGGAAGCTTCCAGCCATTCGATTTTCAGGTCCTTGAGGTTGTGATCTTGTCTAACATTTAGCCATTGTTTGTCTAAGCAGTCATTTAGCCCGTTTACATACCGTACCTTATACAGTTAGGACCCTCCCACTTAATATGTCGGCCATGTGCCAAATTTTAATATAGCTAGAGCTTTACAAATTAAATACTATCAAAGCATTTGAGATTTTGTAAAATTGAGATTTAACTGGATTAATAGGAAGGCTGTAGTAAAATCTCAATTATGGCTATAACTATAACTAGAGCTTTACAAGGTTGTAATTATGACGATGGACAAGGTAACGTTGTAGTCAAATCTCAATTATGGCCATGGACAAGGTTGCTCTAGTTGATAGATTCTACAAAATACTTTAAATTTAACTATAACTAGAGCTTTACAAGTATGGCTACAACCTTGTCCATAAGATCTATCAACTACCTACACATCGAAGAGAGTAGAATGTAGTGGAAATTGATGGTCTAGATAAACCTCTTTTGGGGAAAACAGCTGGATTAATAGGAAGGTTGTAGTCATACGCTTGCTAGGGCCTGGTCAGGTCTCTCAATCCATATCTTGGGCTTAGGTGTTGGGCCTACTATCATGGGGCAGGTGACATAGTATCATATGATGCAATTCGTTCCGACACAAATGATTATTAGGACTGATGTTTGATACATGGATTTGGAGCATGTGAGTTATTAAGAAGTAAGAGCTTTGATTTTGCAGCGTCACATTGTCTGGGTGGTGTAGTTGGTTATCACGTTAGTCTCACACACTAAAGGTCCCCAGTTCGAACCTGGGCTCAGACATTTTTTTGTTTCGTAATTTTTTTTTTTTTTTTTGGCTTTCTTCCCTGCTTAGACATTTGATGATTTTTTTGGGTTTTTTCCCTCTCAGACATTTGATGATTTTTTTTTTTTTTTTTGGGGTTTTGTTTCACTCCGTTTGGGTCAGCCATTTGATGTTTCTTTTGCCTTTTGTCAGCTCACACATTTTATTTTCTTTTTGGCTTTTTGTTTCCCTCCTTTTGGCTCAGGCATTTCATGTGTTTTTAGGCCAGAAGACCAATATAACAAAGTTATTATGGAGTTCCTTTCCACTTTTTGTTCCTTTTTTTTTAATGCTGTTAGATAAAAAAGAAGCAACTTGGTACTTCTGAAATACTCATACTCAGTAATACTAATATGAAAGCTTTGCCGTGTGCTAAAATGGGGAAGGTTGATAACTTATCAAGCTCTGTATATGTATGAAAACTTTGCTTTGGGTAGTTTATTGAAAAAATAAAGCTCTGTATAAAGAATCGCTCCTCCTTCGATTTTCTTACCGATTGCTTGCTCTTGTACGACCATTTCTGTTTTAGTATTTTAATAAAAGCTCTTCAAAGTTTGGATTTGTTCTCGCTACCTTGTTATTTTTTTTAGATAATGGATATAAAATCTGACTTCATCTATCAACAGATAGCAACCCAATTATTACAAAGAAAGGTTCATTGCTACCTTGTTATAGACTTTTTATTTGAGTACCTTTCCTTTCTTTCTTTTCCACAGACCGATTTGCTTGATCAAAACGATCATTGCTTGTAGGTAATGGCTTAGAATATGCCGGCTCTATATAATAAGTACTCTATTGTCCCACAAATATTTGCACATCTCGCTTCACGAGAAGTTAAACCTTTTTAACTTTAACCAAGTATATAAAAAATAACATCAATACTTATATATCTTGAAATGTTTATTATTTTTTTGACCGAACCGGTCGGGAGGCCCCGACCTTTTTTTAATTAAATGAAAGAATGAGGTACAAAAGGTTTTTTGTTACAAGGCAACAATGCCCAAAGAGAAAAAAGGATCAACTCTATACATAGCTATCTCTCCAACTTTTTAAAAGAACAGATCTAGAAGGCTTGGCCTTGATGCAAACAAGGTCAATTTCGTAATAATAAATATTTTTTGAAATGTTTATTATTACGAAAGTATATTTCAATGTGTCACAACCCGGTCGATCCGGCGTGACACGTGGCTGGCGGCGCGCCCGGCGTTGGCGGCGGTGAGGTCGGCGGCGCGGTGGTGGTAGTGATGGCGGCGGCGGGTGGCCTATGGCCGTGCGGCGGGGGGGAGGGGCGGCGGGGGTGGAGAAAAAAGAGAGAGAAGGGAAATAATTTCTTTATTGCTTGTTGCCCCGAAAGATTCTGAACCCCTTACTTTTATAGCCCGGCTAGTGGGACTTGTAACGCAAGCAATCTCTCTAAAAGGTTTCCTTATAGATTGGAATACCTTTTTACAAGCAATACTATTTATTTTCCTAATAAGGGCCTTCCTTATAGATGGAATATTCCCTTGCACACCAAAAAAAGTCTAAGATAATCCTAATCAATTTCCTGCTTTATTCTTTAATTAATTTCAGAAGAATCCGCGGAAGGGAGGCGGAGGCGGCGGCGGCGCGGCGCGCCGCTCGGGCGGCGCCGTGCCCCCCCCCTCGGGCCTCGTGGGCCTGTCCTTCAGGCCCTATTTCCCGCACATGACACAATGTCAATCTAATGATACTTGTTACACGTCCTAAACATGATTATTTCTTTATATACACTAAGTTAAAATTAGAAAGGTTTAACTTCTAGAGAAGCGTGATGTGTAAATATTTATAGGATAGAGGGAGTAATATAATCTGGACAAAAATACTCTAGGAAGAGACGATATCCAATAATTATGAGAATACCATGATGGGGAAAAAATAAAACACACATGGTATAGATGTTTATGGAAAAATAAATTGTTTTCTTATAAGAGCAGCAACGGTGTGGGGTTGAAGCAGGTTCGGTACAATAGATGCACTCATGGTACCCAGTTCGACACACTGTGATGGAGACGCGAGTCCGCGAGGTCTTCGTATCAGACCCGCTTCGAGCAAGAAAAGTTCTCCCCCTCTCTCTCCCCTGTCGTTGACAGTTGATACTCCCACGCGCACTCCAAGCTACGGTGGAGTCCGACCGCCGGCCGGACCGCTCATCAGGGTCCCACCTGGATAGCGCGTTGTTGCCTCCTCCCCCTGTGGCCGCCAGCAATATTGCCGTTGAGGGAGAGGGACCGCTTCGACGATGACAGTGGCAGAGCCATGTCGACCTCCCTGCAGGTGGAGTGCGTCCGCCGTACGGCGGCGACGCTCTCGGTTGTGTGCCTTGCCGCGGACAGCGAGAACTTGCTGTTTCGGCATCCGATGCTGGACACCACCGTGGCCTATTCACGCTGCGGGCGCAGCGCCGACGGATGATGCTGCTGGCCGTCACTCTACTACTGCCTCCTGTGTGCGCAGTAAAGGTTGACTGCGATCATGCACTTCGATGACATGGCGGGTCTCGTTTATGGACTTAGGTCCGGTTCTATCCACCGTGGAGCCAGTAGCAGGATGAGTCATGTCAATTGTGGAGCCCCCTATAGAACCGACCCGGTGCTCTACACTGCGGGTGCTATAAACTTTTCATTGAAAGAGGGAAGAAGTCTAATTTTCCTCCTTGGTTTACAAAATTCAGTTTTTAATTAACCCCCTCAACTTTTGAATATCATTCACTTTTGCACTCTGATGGTTTTGACAACGGTTTTTCTAATACGGCGCCACGTCAGAAGAGGTAAATTTAATAAGTTAGAAAGTTCAAGGTGGTAAATCAGACTAGAAATATTTTTATAAAATATTTAAAAATTAAATAAATTCAAATATCTATTTTAATATATCTTACATGGAAGGATAATACAATTTAAAATCCAAAAGCCTGGTTTGATCTTGTAAATTCATACATAATTTTTTTTTCGGAAATTTATGAAACTTGTTTTAGATATTTTTCTAAAAAAAATCATTTTTTTTTAAAAAATCATGCCCTATGTTATGGTGCCTAGCTTACACACTAGACAACCTAATTATTTTTTTAACAAAAAGCCGAATTGCTAATCATGATATCGAACCATCGTCTAAATCATAGTTTTATCACAACATAAATTCATGTGTATTATATTAGAGAACCCGTCAAGCTAAGTGCAGTCTACGACGATATGGGAACCATTCTTTTTTTCAATATTAAATTCATTCAAATAAACAATGTATATATATTAAAACATTTGCAAAAACATATATCAAGGTCAAAATTAGAAGTCCAAATGTAGATTCATGGAGTCACAACATCGTGCAACGAAATGAAACATGGCAGGAATTAGATTGGAATAAAGAAACAAAATGCATTGTTTGACATTGTCCATGCACTACGATCTTGTAATAGAGATGCACATGATCTTGCTCAGCTTGATTGAGCCCCGGATCGATCCCCCCCAGAGTCTGTAACAACTTTGGGAGTTCCTGATGTAAACGAAACTCCCAGAAATAATAAAGTACACAAACCTTGCTTTCAAAAATAAAATAGAAAGGTTGTATAAGGGAATGCATGAAAGCCGTTAAGCAGGTTGGTCGTCAGTAGCGGCGACGACGTCTTCAGCATCTATCCTACCGGTGATCCCGGCGTGCGCGAGCATTGCCCAGAGGGAGCGTGACCAGCTCGCCGCCATGCGAAATGGCATCGGCATGCGCTTCCAAGTTCTCCGATGGGGCGACGTACAGGATCATCTCCACCCAGAAGCGGGCCAGCATCTCCCATCCTCTGGCCGAGTAGCCCTCCACCAGCTCCTTCCCGAGCCTCGCGCCATTCCTAAGGACCTCATGGTTGGAGTCTGCAGTCAGCTCTTGGATGAGCTGATTATGATCATCTACTCCCTGCACCTTGGCTAGGACACGGTCGGCATCTTTCTTCACCTCATCATACAGCTTGCGGCACCATTCAGCATCGTCAGGGAGCAGCTCAGGGCGGCTGGTCACCAGGTAGGTACAGTAGCGCGACAGGTGAGTGGCGACAGTCTTGTTCTTGTGGTCGGACTCGGATGACGGCTGTGGGAGCTGGCTCGCCTCAAACACACTTGTGGCGATGTTCCAAAACAAGTATGCTGTAAGCAGCTCGGTGTTTGCCATTGTTGCAAGCGTAGAGATAGACAGCAGGAATCGGAGATGGCGGTCGAATGAGCTGCAAATAAAACAAGTATTACACAATCCTAGCTTTTTCACTTCACTAGGAAGCCAAAGAATACTGAGTTCAAATATAATCCGGCAAGTCAAAGGCATGGCAAAAATGAATGAATGAAGTAAAGAACATACCCAGCAGAGTGCTCCGTCCTTCTCAGTGGTAAAGCTTTCTCCTTTGATTGCTTGGAAGATGGCGGCCTTCACGTCGTTGGGTACCTTGACCTTCTTCTGTCCTCCTTCAAAACATAGGAGATGGCGTAGACGACGAAGTAGGGTTTTCCTTGGGCGGGGCACAAGAATTGAGCACTGCTTCATCTTGTCTTCCCAGTTGTTCACCAGCTTGCATCTCTGATACTTCACTAGGGCGAAAATACATTTCTGAACGACACGGGGTCGCTGCCACCAATCTCCATTGACATGGTGGTAGATGAGGGTTACTTTAGTCCAGTTAGAACAGATGTAGGAAACAATCTCTCGCGCCTCTGCAAGTACAAGCACTGCCATAGCTAAATATAAAGGTACTATGTCGTAGTACAAACTGCCGAATCTAAGCACCACTGGATAATCACCAACAAATCCAAACCTTGTAGTATCATTTCCACAATCTTGCCTGGTCAACTGCAGCAAACAGTTTATCTGGCCACGACGGTATGGATCCATGACAAAATCTTGTGTCATGTACACAACCCTCCATAAACAGTAACCGATGCTCCAGAGTGAAAGCGTGACGCCAAAGGCAGGAAGCAGAGGATGGGAATAGTAGATTGGCAGGGATGAATAATAATAGTCACTGATGAATGAAAGCTCATCCGTTATTATTCGAAATACTCTCCCATAATGATCTTCATCCTGGAGTAATGTCTTCCTGAAAAACTTACTGGTCTTGATGAAGCCGGCCTCAGAAACTGTGTACTTTGCGAACCGACATCGTAGCAGCTTGAACAAGGCGAATGCATAACACAGATCTTTCGGCCGCGCCTCCATGCGTCCAAACCTCCAAACTCGATCCAATGTCACTAGTCTGTTTGCCCTTGTCATATCTCCATCTCCTTTTTTTGGTCACTAGGCATCTGTTTCAAGTTGTAACCATGCGTCTGCTCCTCCACCTGCACTTTATCCTCTCCCATAACTATAAGAGCAGGAGGAGGTGGTGCTGTGTCTGTGTGCTCATCATCATCAGGCTGCTGGAGCTGAGCCATGTACCCCGCGATCAGGCGGGGGCTGCGCCCGAGTGCAAAAGATCGCTGTGCCATGTAAAACGCGACGTACTTGAAGAGCAGTTTAGCAAACATGATAACAAATAGATGAACAAGAGCAATCTTTGGTGGGTACAGGGTTGAGAATGCGAGGTATGCACTCCAACTTGCTTTAACCAACAGTATTATAGGTGGTGCAATGTTTCTACCTTCTCTTGCATCACCAGCAACTACTACACTTGCATTGATACCAATGGCTACCACAACTCCTGTCCATGCAAACACCATGTTAAGGTGTGGCCGATCATTGCACTGAACTTTTATTAGTAGAGTTTCGATGAGGCCATGAACACTATCAATTGTGGTGACAATAGTGGAAATGATGGGGAGGAACAGAGCGGTGGCTGCACTGATCACTGGATGTTGACGATACCGCGGCGGCGTAGGCGCTATAACCACCACCACTCCCATCAAGATGGCATTGAACAACATGAGCAAGCTCACACGGAACGTTTTCATTGTCATTTGAGGAGACATACGATGTACCATTTCATCGTTGCCCAGCAGGATAGTAGTACAATTAGGATTATTCATGATTGTCGAGCCCGGATGCATGCAATGAGCCAGCTATCGAGTATGAGGATATAGATTTCTGCAACAGTATATATAAGCAATTAAAGAAAGAGTACTTATCAAACTCTATGATACTAGGCAAAAAAATAATCTAATCGCTACTTTTGGCACAACTTTCTCATCGTGAAATCAAAATTTCGTGTATATATATATATATATATATATATATATATATATATATATATATATATATATATATATATATATATATATATATATATATATATGAACATATATAAGAGTGTTTAATTTCTTGAAAATTACTACCTACCCACATACCTATCTGTTACATTCGTTTCAATCGTATGTTTTAACTTTTTCTAAGTACATATCTTTTGCTACGTGTCCAAATACGTTATGTACAGTAAAAACTATGTTAGGAAGTTGCAATAAAAGGCCAAACGATTCCCACTTTTGGAAAAGCCTGATGAAAGTAAAGGAAATATTTATGTGTTTTGGTTACTTCAAGGTAAATGATGGCTCGCAGACATGGTTCTGGGAAGACACATGGTTAGTAGATCTACCTTTAATGACAAAATACCCTAAGTTGTTTAATATTGTGAGGCGCAAACAAGATTCGGTCCCAAAGGTTCTTACTTCTATACCTTTGAATATTTCTTTTTGAAGGAATTTAGTGGGATCAAATTTAAGAAACTGGAATAGAATTGTGGCTGCTCTTCATGATTTTAACTTACAGATTGATAGGGATAGATTTATTTGGAACCTCCAGTCATCATGCATGTTTTCAGTGAAATCCATGTACTCTGCGCTAATTAACAATGAGGTAAGAGTGTCACAAGAAATATGGCGTGTCAAGATTCCAGCTAGAATAAATTTTCTTGTGGTATTTGAAAAGGGTGTTATTCTCACTAAGGATAATTTATCCGAATGAAACTGGAACAGGGATACTACGTGTAGTTTCTGTCATCATCCTGAATCCATTCAGCATTTATTTTTTCAGTGCTATCACGCAAAATTCTTGTGGCGTTCTGTACATATTTTGTTTGGCTTACAACCTCCTGCCTCCATGGATGATTTGTTTAACACTTGGTCTAAAAGAGGTGATGCTAAACATGACTTGTTATTAGTGCAGTAGCAACAGCATTATATTGGGAAATATGGATTTCAAGAAATGAGGTGGTTTTTAACTACTGCAGACCAAAATCTTTTTATAGGTGCTATTCATGGGAACCCATTGGCTCCGGCAATGGGCAACGCTACAATGGCTTGAGGAAAATAAAGAATAGCTAATCTCCATTGGTCGCCACATGGAGATGTTGGCTTTATATTTCTTCTCTTCAAGAGGGTGGTTGTCTAGCAGATTCATTGGTCATGTCTAGTCAAAACTTAACTTGGTTTGTTATGGCGTTCATGCAATGTGCTGTGCTTGACGTCAGTGAACTTTATAGCAAACCATAATATGTTCATTGTGTAGATCTAAAGCTACAACAAAAAAAGTGAACTAAAGAATACCACATTATATGTTCATTGTGTAGATCTACTCATCCGGAGTCTAACACAATTGGATGTTTCATTTTATGATTTTTCTATGATTTACTATGATTTTTGAAAACTACTTTAGGGGGGTAATTTGACCGATTTTAGAAAGTTCGGGTGGTGATGCAGACTGTTTCATAGGCTTTTAGGGTTATGTAGTCCACCTATCATAGGTGTGGTTGTGATATAGACTTTTTCCTCTTTGAGATAATAATAATAGCGGTGTCCCAGTTCACCAGACAATTAGCTCCCGAGGTTTTGTCTGACCCTGACCACAGTAAGGCCCTCCTTTTGTTGTCAATTTGTCAGCAACCTTCCGCCTGAAGCTACTACGTCTAAATCGGACACGCTTGGCTCACCTGCGGGCTCGCCAAGTCCAGCAAGGCCCAAGAGGGAACGCCGGCCCGATCCAAGGTTCACCAGCCCATCCTGGAAGAAGTAGTCGAGAGTATATGTATGCGAGGCGAGAAATGAGAGAGGCATGAACAAAATTGTATCAAACAATTTAATTCGAATTATTCCCCAAACTATATTCCTCTGTTGTTCGTCCTCTGCTCCTTCTTCTTCTTCTTCCCCCAAGCTGCTTGCTGCTTACATTTGGTATTAGACTAGTAGATCCTGGCCGCCGCGTCGGCGGCGGCTTCGGTTCACGAGCATTACACCAGCCTTGAGGCTTCCCGCGGCGCCAAGGAGCCAACAATGAATCTCGTGCTCGAGAAGAACGAGAAATTGCGAGGAGTCCGGATGTCGATTCGATGAGCACGATGCTAAATGGGAGCGTCGTTTCGCCGATCTGAGTCTGCTCGTGCCGCCATCGTCCAACGCCTCATCTCTCTGGAGTCATCGGCGTGCGGTTATCACCAACTTCGAGTACGAGCGCCGCATCTCTGAGCTCGAGGGCCTCGGCGCGGTCCACCTCGGCCCTACCGCCGACCCCCCGCTCTGAGCGTCCGCATCCAGGACCTCGAGGCTACCAGCGTCGAGCACATTTGCGATGAGCGCAATGAGAGGGTCGCCACGCTCGAACAAGCTATTGTGAATCTGGGCGGGCGCATTTAAATCAGATGGCATCGTTGGACGATCTGCGCCTCAAGGTCTCAAGCTCATCAATCACCGGGACCGAAGTCGTGACCGCATCATCAACGCCTACTATAGGCATCTTCGCCTCTCCGACCTCAGCGTCCCACGCCGCCACCTCGGTGTCTGCGGCCGTGTCGGTCGGCGTCGGGCGACAATCCACCCAACGGGCACTGGCGTCAAGATGACTCCACGGGATATTGGGTTTGACATCATCACGACGTGGACCCATGTCCCGCATCTGCTATGGCACCATCACCCCCACCCATGTTCCCTTTCCATCTTCTCTTAATTTTGATTCAATGGCCTCTTGTTCATCCGTTTCCTCCACCAACATGGGGCCCAAATAGGAAAAAGTAACTCGCCACGGAAAAATCACCTACAGGGAGAAAGCATGGCAGGGGCCCAAACAGGCCCGATAGCCGTTGAAGTATAAATTGGCGACCTAGGGTTTTATCAGACTCACTCTCTACCTCACTCTCTCTTCTCTCAACCAAACCCTCTCCCCCTCAAGCTGTGCCCTCTCCGCGTCGCGCGACCCTCCCTGCTCTGCACCCTCTCCCCACGTTGTGCGTCCCTCTCTGCCTTTGCTTCTCTCTCCCCATCACTCTCTCCACCACTCCCTCTCTCTCCCTATGTCACTCTCTCTCCTCGCTATGGAGGGTCGACGCCACCGATGGGGGCAGCAACAACAACAGGAAGTCGCGGCGTGGGCCCCAAAGCCCGGCAATGCCTCCCTCCCGATGATGGCCCACAAGCCCGGCGGTCCCGATGCAGCGAGGAGGCCCCGACATTGACCCCGAGCAGGTTAGGTCCCCATCTCCCTTCCTCCTTCTCTTCCCCGCTCCTTCTCCCGCGCCGCACCCTCTGCGCCACGCGACCCTCCCCACTCCGCGACCTCTCCCCACGCCGCCGACGTCCCTCTCGCCTCGCTTCTCTCTCTCCATCACTCGAACTCTCTCCCTCTCACTCTCTCTACCTCGCTATGGAGGGTCAGCGCCACCGATGGGGGCGGTGACAGCGGCGAAGCCTCCTCCACGCGCCCGGCTCGGGCTCCCTCACGGCGGGGAGGCCATGCGTGGGCCCCAAAGCCCGGCGGCGCCTACTTTCTTGACGAGATTTGTTAACTTTTAGCTGGTCTTGGTGATCCTAGGACAACCATGTTGTGCTCCTCCCCGGCAGTTCTTCCTTGGAGGTGTTCTCGTGGGCTTTTTCGTCACAAAACGAAAGTCTGAATTTGCTTATTCAGCCTTGCTGTTTTGACCTCTCTCGCTTCGTGTCTAGGCTGTGTGCGTTCTCGGTTTTCTAATGCTTGCTGGTAGATTTTCCACAACACAAAACTATCAACTACTTTCTTACTATAGATTATAAACAGATTTTTCATAGTTCTGAACCAAACAGACTTTAAGGCCAGTGAACTCCTTGCATGTGTATGCAATTTTCCTTTTTGGATTATATGAACTAGCATATAGTTCTTCAGTTCTTCTGAATACAAATAATATATCAGTAAAAGACAGTAATTTTTTTTTAAGGCAAAAACTCACAGCACTAAATTTTATAATTTTAATGGAAAAGAGAGTACAAACTAGCAAGATATACAGTACTTTATCTAAAAAAAAGCAAGATATACAGTAATTGATGTGGGTCAGCCATCATCTAAGTTCTGGGTTATGTTTTTTTTTCGGCCTTGTGCATGCGATTTTTTTTTACTCGCCTGATTGACTGCGAAACATGCAGCAGTTGCTTACTCCTAATTAAGTATATAATTAAAGAATTCAGTTTTACCTTATGTACGATGGAAACGCGATATTGGGCCGCCCTCACCTCCTCTCTCTCGCTAGGCAGCTGCCGTTCTGCAGAACACAAGTAGCCAGCTAGCGTTTCTTCTTCCGTGAGTTGTCTATTATATGGCTATTCCTTGAGTTAGAATTTTTTTCGCGACCGCAACTTCACGCGTATTTCATTAAAAAGGAGAACGACAGTATGTGATCGAGGGAGGCACCAAGTTCAACAAACAAAGTTCAACTCAACCTAAAAAATATACGCGTACGTGATGGCAAAAGACGATCTATATATTCACCAAGTTCAACAAACAAATTTCAACTTCACACGTAAACCGTTCTTTCAACAAAAAATTTCGTATTTTTTTAGGTTGAGTTGAAATTTCACTCGTGCCTCCCTCGATCCTGACGGTAAAATATCGCCATCAAAGACTGGTTCTGTTTCCTTAGTGCAAACAACTGCGAATTTGTGTACCTTTTACCTTCCGTTCGAAGATGGACATTTTGAAACATGCTTGCGCAAGATCCCGTTGAAGATGCCGCAAAGCCGGCCGTTGTTCGACAAGAAGATGACGTCGTCCCGACGTACTTTGAAAGACGATCCGTCATGGAAACACTTCCTAAATTGCCTTCAAAATGAGCTGAACAAGAACTGGTGCTAACAAATAGTTTTAAAATAACCAGTTTTCAGAATGTCTGGGTGGTGTAGTTGGTTATCACGTTAGTCTCACACACTAAAGGTCCCCAGTTCGAACCTGGGCTCAGACATTGGATTTTTTTTTTTTTTTTTTTTTTTTAATCCCTGCAGGACGCTCTACTGCTCTAGCAATAATCATGTAGAACACATTTTAACACAAAGATTTACATCCAAAGATTTGCATGTCACATTTCTACTACCAGGTCCACGCCTTGCGTAGTAAAGATTTGCATGTCACATTTCTACTACCAGGTCCACGCCTTGCGTAGTAATACTAGAAGATTTACATCCAAAGATTCTCTGTGTCCCATCCAAAGATTTACATGTTACATTTCATATTGCCATTCCATAGTCTGGGAGAAGAGAAACATTGTTCGTAAACTACTACAGGTCCACGCCATGCATACTAATACTAGTCATATATACAAAACACCCATCCACTACCACAGAAGACTGAGGACTTCATTTAGCTACCTTCCTGCCCCGTTGGCAGCAACCATCCAAAATAGACAGGTGACTCCTTACCACATCCGTCATGCTGTTTATGGCAAATCCTAGCCCAAAAGAACACTACACAACCTGAAAACAAAGATATATAGCAGCATCAGGCAACCAGGGCCAAAATGATGTCGTCAAAATTACAGATCAAATTGACGCAATCTCATACACGGTGACACATATAGCAAAGGCAACAAAAACATGTTAACTCTAAATTATCAATGACTTGTCCAGGTTTTGGCAAAGGATAGAGGCCAATCGCCTTATCTGTATGCTATACAAAGATTACACCCACTAGCGATTTTTCTAGGAGTGCAGAGTTTCAAATGCGCATGTTTTTTTAAATGCTCACCAAGAAGCAAAAAAGAATTGTTAAGCATGGCGAGGAAGTAGAATCACTGTCCACTGACAAAACATGCAAGATTTATTCAGGTTCAGAGTTATCAAACCTATGACAGATACATTCTCTTAAAAAAAAAACTAATAATGGAGACAAAGATGGACCGAAAATAACGGTTAAGCATCATGTTCCCATCCATAGTGATCAGAGATTATAGTTTTTCTTACCTGCTTTTAGTCCACGCTTTCCCAGCAGAGTCTTTTATCGAGAAAGAACCTCGGCAATTGGTGGAGCCACAGAAGCATGGCTTGAGTTTACAAGCATTTGGAAATCCAGGAGGAGCACCTCTTGTACCATAATCATAGGTCAGTTCAGTCATGGGAGGAATATGTTTCATAGCAAAAAACATGATATGCGGGTAACTGCCATCGCCATGGTCATACTGCACAGGCTGCCAAAGGAGATTTGGGGAACAGCTATGATTCAGAAAAAACGAGCCAAATTGCCTGAACGCTTTGCACTTATGACAATAGGCAGCTTCTTCAGATTCTCTGTTGTGGTATTAGCACTTTTTCCTTCAAGTAATTCTGCTCCCTTGTTCCATCTTGAAACCTTGTCACTGGGCCATGATGTGCGAAAAGGCATATTCATCTTCCTCACCACCCATGTTCATAGTTGTTTCATCAATGACTTCACCAGCATACTCACAGATGAATGTGCCAGCACGGATTGGGTCCCAGGACCGGACACCCCATCCGCAATCCCCAGTCCAGAAGACCTCAAAGTTAAGATTGACACCTCTCTGTGTGATCCTGTTTCGACAATTTTGACAACACTGGCACGTGGAGGAGCACTCATACAGCATTGGAATGTGCTTCACAAGCACTCCAGTGGCGCTGTAAGGAAGACAACCACCGTTCAGTTGTACACATGAGCAATTAGTATCACTAGGCAAGCACACACTAGGACACCTGCAGCTTTGTAAAGGTTTTGTCTTGCTGAGTGGCCTTGAATAATCCACTCCAGTAATATAGTTGAAGTGGCTTGGCCCTTTCTGGTCATCCACATCATTGACAAGGCATACAGGTAGCTTCTCAGTTTTTGATGATATATCCACCCTTATAACATTGTTTCTTGTCACAGGATTTGCTTTCCACTTCTCAGTCATCTTCCAAACTGAAATTCCATCTCTCTGTCCTGGCTCCCTTCTCAGCTTGTACTTGAAAACACTAAAACCATTCTTTGCTTTGTCCGTCCAGGAATCTTCGACCCGGTAAAGTCCATCATAGATGTAAATTTTGCTCGAGTTACAGAAAGGGTCCTGTGCGCTGCGCACAACCCTGATCAGGTTTTTCTTTTTCATGCTGTTCATGAGAGCAAGGTTACCTTTTTCAAGCTTCTGGTCATGCTTATCCTTGTGCCGACTATTTCCTCCCTGACCTGTGTACACCAAAATGTCTGTGTCATTGTCGTCATTCTCATAACCACCAGACGAGATGATGCTGACCGCCAGAATCTCATCTTTTCCAGCATTCTTAGCAGAAATGTAATCGATACCAGCCATGGAAGGTGCATGTAAACCAACAATGCACATTTCAATCCTGAAGAAAAAATGTCTCCAATTTCAACACCAGGTACAGGTCCTATGGTCTTCGAACTGTTGATCCTCAGGCCATTCTGCATCATGAGACTTCCAGCCTTCAAGTCGGCCCGCTTGCCTGCGTCCTCCATTTCATCCAATTGCAGTATGCGGCGCCGAAGTGAATCAAACATCATCATCGCCTCTTCAACAGATTCATTTGGTTCACTTGACAAGGATGAACCGAAGGCAAGCTCTTTGTTTAGGCTTCTCTGCACTGACCTGCGCTTGTTGCTAGCTGCATTGGAGCATTCAGCCTGCTGAGTCCTCTTGGCTATCTTCCGTGGGGTGGGTTTTTTCTTACCATAAGGCTTGTAGTCTTCGTCTGATGATTCATCTTCGTGTCGTGGCATGGGAAATGACCTTGAGATTGGAGTAGCCATTTTGAAGGCAAGATTGGAGTAGCCTTTTTGAAGGCAAGATTGGAGTAGCCTTGAGAGGATCATCTGATGGTTCTTCTTTGTGTTTGTGGCATGGGAAATGCTGCTGACATTGGAGTATCCTTCAGAGGATTATGTGATGATTCACCTTTGTGTCGTGGCATGGGAAATGCAGCTGAGATTGGAGTAGCCTTGAGAGGAATTGGCGACTTTGGTAAGGGTTGGCCAAATGAAGCTGGAGACTGTTCCGGAGATGTGCGGGGCCTGAATGGTGTGACAAAAACTAGCATTGGATCAGTTGATTGAGTTGCCACATCATATCCCATAGGAAGTGGGAACATTGGTGCTAATGACCGCAACGGCTTCATTTCCAAGAATTGTTCTTGCTCGTCATCTTCTGATTCATCTTGCGAAGTTCTCCATGGATTCCTAGTAGTGGCAGTGAACAATGGTCAATAAAAAGTCGGTCAACGTATTTGTCATGGTGGCAGTGTTAAACTGGTAAGTAAATTACTATTGCTGTGTAGACAATGTCTGTAATTTTGTATGCTATAATCATAAACAAGTGAGATGGATATATCAGAATAGAAATGGCAAACATAGAACAGAATATAAGAGAGCACAGTCTTCTGAAAAGAAAATGGCAACTTCTGAAAGAAAATAACAGAAGCATAATTTGTTGTGAAGTCCAAGAAGGAAGCAATGAACAAATCTGGAAAAAATGAAGCATATTTATTAATCATATCACTACATATGTACTCTGTTGCTGAGCACAGAGAAGCCACAAACTCACACTCATACTCACATCTAGCTCTTGCTCGTCGTTTTCTGATTCGTCTTGCGAATTGTCCATGGCAAGCTCCTAGTAGTGGAACTGAAAAATGGTCAACAAAATCCAGTGAGCAGTCTGTATTAGGTTTTCGGAAAAATAGTGAACACTCTGTATTTGTGATGGTGGCAATGTGAAAATGGTCGGCAAATTACTATCACCGTGTAGAAAATGTATATAATTTTGTATACTATAAACATGTGAGATGGATATATGAGAAGGGAAACGACAAACATAGTGCAGAATATAAGAGAGACAGGACTTCAGAAAAACAGCATACGGAAACTTCTGAAAGAAAATAAGAAAAGCATAATTTTTTGTCCAGTCCAAAAAGGCAACAATGAACATATCTTTTAAAAAAAAAAGGAAACATATTTATCGGTCAGTACTCACTTCATGTGTTGCTGAGCAGTGAGCACAGACAAGCCACAAACTTGCACTAGATGGGAGAGGAGGGGATTCTAAGTTTACAGATGGGAGAGGAAGAGATTCACTAAAAAAAAGTACAAATGTTTCATCAAGCTACACTGCTGCACTTTCACCTTAGATATCAACTAAAAAATGGCAGGTACCAATAAAGAAAAGGAAAAAAAGATTGGGTGGAAGAAAATACATAGCGACATTGAAGAGTACGTCCAAGCAAGCAGCCAAATCTAAATCCTTGTTTATTCGAGGCAAAAATTTGTACCAACACTAGCCAAATCGCAAGAGATTATCACAGAGATGAAGAGAAACGGAAACTCATGGCAGATTAGCTGAGAAAGTGAAGATGAGAGGTCACCTCGAGGGCGTCGTCGGAGCAAGCAACAGTGTAGAAGAGCTTGAGAGCGGAGAGTTCACAGCTGGAGAGGAGAAGGCACTAGTGCTACAAGCACAGTGCAAAGAGTTGCTCCTCGTTCAAGTCGTCACTTGAACATATATACATGTATACGTGGACGCTTCTACATACACTGAGTACTGAAGGGCAGTCATGTCACCGCTCTGGCTCTGACCAAACAACACAGCTGTTTCCACTCTCCACCATTGGAGCCGGATGAACCTTGAGATACGTGCCCAGTAACAAAAGCTGCTAAACTGATGAAATGTGCAGTGTAGTTGATGCGGCCAGGCTACAATGGTAAAAATTTGCCGGCCATCTTTTGCATCAGCATCTCAGAACCATTTCAGTTCAACATTACCTTCAACAAAATGCAGAGTTCTTGGCCACTGCTAGTACCAGGGCATTTTTTTTTTAACATTGGCATGTCTTTCTAATTTTCAATCATATCATCAGTCACTAACGAGGCAACGATAATATAAATAATAAAGACAACAAAACTCGTGCTGCGCCAGAATTCTGGTACACCATTTGGGCATTCCTCCTGAGGATACTACATATTGTTACTTCGATGCAGAGAAATGCCTATATGTGTGTAACTTCAGCTGCGACCGGTGAAGCGTTGCACGGTCATCATCTTCACTTCAGCGAAGCGTTTTGCGCAGTTGGACAGGCACGAGGTCTCGCTCCTGCTGAAGCTGCTTCCGACGCTCCCCGTGACGCATTTGTCCCAGCAAAGAAAAGTCAGCTTTGCCACCAGCTCGTTTGCCATGGCCTTTTTTGCTCCTCCTGCAAAGCACAAAACAGAAGTAATTTTAGTTCCATCTAACTATCAATCCCAAAGATATGTTGCATTTACAGTGAAGATTACATAAGAAATCAGGGTTGCCACCATCCTCCCCACTTGCATTTGATTCCGTAAGTCTGAACAGGCTGAGTTTGATGTTATTAAACACCAAGCAACTTCACACATGTCTCACTAAATTCTATGAGAAGATATCTGTATAATTTGCATACTGATTTTTACTCTACAAACCACATATCATTCACTGAAATTAGTATGTAACGTCAGAGCAAGTGTGAGCTTCAGTTAAATTCACAGGAACAGGATACAGCTCCCTTTGTATAGTACTCCCTCTATTATCTTTTAAAAAGGCGCACTATGATTTCTCAAGTTTGACGGAATATTCGCGTGGGGGGAGGTACCAGATGCAGAAGTCAAAACACAAGCGTCGGCTATTTACTCATGTACAACAAAAAAAACAAAGCATCTTTTTGGCAATGGACGAATGGCAGGCAAGCTTAGTTAGTTTTATTGGCCTACAAACGTTTGCATCAGTTGCATCTGAAATACAAACTCCTGGCACACTTCTAAACCCAAGATTCAGGGGCATTCCAGCTGATAAGAGATTCCCTTGGTTCTATTATTATCCTAGAAATTGTAGAACAGGACACTGAGGAATAATAAGGCTAAACAATGGAAAAGGGGTAAAGGCAGATACCATAAGGGGATTACTGGTTGGCACAGACAAACGAACTAGTACCGAGCTCAAATCAATCACGAACATGTTAGCATTTATAAAGTCTTTCTACAAATAGGCTGGCCAGAACTCGCATTCAAGAAATTAGGGGTGCTAAGCAACCTTTGCCCCAATCTGAATTCTGAAATGCATGTTTATCAAGCAACCTCTTCAACATGTCATGGCATCATTGTCCGCACTTGTATTGGATTCCTTAAGTGTAAACATGCTGAGTTTGGTACTAACAAACAACAAGAAACTTCGCATGTCTAACTAATCTCAATGGAACGATATCAGCATAACACACAGTCTGAAATTCTACTGTACCACCAACACATATACAAACTGCAAATCATCCAGATCATTCACTGAAATAATATGCAGTAATAACATGGAATAGACCTAGAACACATGTGTGCTTGAGTTAAATTCACAGGAACAGATATAACAAGCTGGCTTCCTTGTACATCATAGATGTGCTAGAGGATTTAGGAATTTTCAAATTTGAACAGCTAGCTTACTATATAAACCATTCATTTTCTTGTAACATGAGTCTAAACTCCTGTTACAGTCCATGACCATGAGAGCAATTTTATAATTCTATCTATAGGTCCATGAGGTTGGTTTTAACTTGAGCTTGATGTTTGAAAGAACCATAGTCAGACAACAAAGGTTACAACAAAACAAATCAGGAAAATCCTTAATTAAGGTGATAGAACCATAGTCATCATAGAACAAAGGCTACAACAAAAATAATGTCTAGCAGTGCCATTCAGAGAATTCAGACAGGGAGGCAGTTCATGAGTGTAAGGGTCAGGGCTATTCATAGTTTGTACACAAGGAATCAGTAAAGAGTCGATTAAGCAAAGGTTGTCACATCCAAAATTTTCGTTATAGAATGGATCCAAGACTCTTTTAACAATCGAAGAAGCTTTGGAAGCATTGAGACCCCACAATACCAATAATCCAAGAAACATCACTTGCATTGCACATCCACGCAATGCAAAGCAGTGGTACTGGATATGCCACAAGTACAGTCACTGAATCGTACTAGGGTTTTAGAAACAGTTGCATGTGGAATACAGCTCCCGACACACCTCGAAACCCAAAACTGAGGGCCAATCTCTCTGTTATCCCAGGAACTAGAACAACAAACCGGGCAACGGGGAATAATAACAATTGGACTCAACATAAAGGCTAATTCCACAAAGGGGAAGGAAGGGTTTACTGGTTCGCACAGAATGAAAAAACGGAGTGCTACTTAGGTTTAAGCCGCCGAAATCAAACACACAAAGCTTTCCAGTTTCCACAACAACATCGTCGGCGGCTAAATCAATCAAAGCATCCGTAAGGGGGAAAAACATGTGGGGTGGTGATTAACGGCTGCGCCGCCGATGGGGATGGGATATTGGGATGAGGAGCAAGAAATCACCCACTAGGTGGAGCGGAGCGGAGCGGAGTGGAGGTAGGTACCTCGATAAGCGCCTTGAGGCGCGGGTTGTTGAGGGCTGAAGCATCCATGGGGAGGGGGTCGATGTCGATCTGCTGCTCTGCTCTCTCTCTCTGCCGGCGTCTGCTTTCCGGTCGGGAGGTGGACGAGGCAAGGCTCTTCTTTTTCTTCCTTTTTCCTTTTTTAATTTTATTTATTTATTAGAATCAATGAAATCTTGGCAAGAAAGAAAGAAAAAAATGAAGCGGAGAAGGCTGGCTAGTTGGGCCTGCTTATTTGGACTGGGCTGGATCAAAGGAATGGGCTCAGGCCAGAAGTGTAAGGAAATCAATGGAAAAAAAAAAAAAAAGGAACGGATTACACATCTTCCACAAGATTATGTATGGTTGTTGTCTTCCACTTTTTTTTTTTGGAAGAGTTTGTATTTTTGTTGTCATCCATTTTATTTTACGAATAGCCAAAAAGAAAACCTGTACGTGAAGAAAAAAATCTGCAAGATTATCATTTTTCTTATCTTCCACTTCATGGGGCTGACGTGGCGGAAATCACAGCCAAGAGATAGATGAAGCAAACTTGCCAGTCAAGAAAGGGAAAATTCCCCACGGCGAAAACACAGAACAAATAGGGTGAAGGAATTCCTCACGAGGTTGGTTGGTTGGTTACAGGAAAAAAACAGAACAGAGCGCGTCAAATAATAGTGTTGAAAGTCAAATTACAAATTTAAAGCCAGTCAGCCATGATAATCGAATTCAGGAACAGAGCGCGAGCTATGAGGGGTGTCAGTTTGTGTCTTACTAGTGATTCCTTTTAGTTGGACACTGAATTTCATATACCCAGAGTCAGAAACAAAAAATGTAAATTACAAAGGATAGAGAAGAAAATCATGAAGCATGCAGATATCTAGACTATTCTACGGGGGGGCAACATGTGTCAAAGCAAGCAAACCAGCGTTTTCACTGCAAATATCAAAACAAATTATTAGAGAAAAGCAGTACCCCAAGCAATCAGTGCACTAGATAGCTACACTACACTTTTTATATAGAAAAGGAACTACACTACACTTACACTGACACTGCAGTGCCATTAGCTGTCCCAAAAAAATGCACCCAGTAAAGTACAGAATTGCAAACGATGAGACCATGTTGTGTTCTGACCGCGAAGAAAAAAGAAACAAAATGGTGATTCTGGTTGACGAAATCAAGACGGTTACCTGCCAACCAATGCCACGACCAAGAATTGAAGGAGGTGTCGTAGTCGCGCTTGCATATCTTGACACAGCAATGAAGGCCCCAGATGACCGAAAGGGTAGCAAACTGCTTATTAGACCACTAGTAATTATGACACACTTATTTTTCAATTTTGGGTAAAGCTGTGCAGACAAACCTCAACAAGAGCAACAAATGCAGCCACCATCATTGCAAATGATTCACCAGCATCAAATGTTGGGGTCCCCCATTGGAAAGGGTATGGAACACTAATCCTAAAAATATATATTTGGTGCAGTCAGAAGATGTATAATCACATGTTGACAGCCACAAACAAGAACTGTAGGAGGTACCTCTATTCTGTAAGAAATTGTACAAAAAAGCTCAAAAAGCACAAGGTAATGCAATCGTAACGAACTCCTTACCAAGGTCAACACGGTAATGGACTTGTGTCTTTGTTTGGGCATTCTTGCATGCACCGCTAACTGTGAGAATGTATGCATACAGCCATACAATTGCAGTTGTGAAAATCACCGAGAACCGGTCAAACACAGGCTTTGCAGCATGGACAGCATGAGGTAACTATTGCACACAAGACAAATACATCAGTACATGAGTTCAGCTGTAATGTGTCTGAGGTGTATGGAGAGCTATAACAATGGACTTTATTACCTGAGAAAATCTGAGCATTAGAATGATTTCTGGAAGCCCAATTTCTACACACTTAGCAACCTGAAGCCAAATGGATCTTAAGTCAGTAGGAACTGGTAAAATTAAAAAAGAAACAATGTGACAGCCACATCAGAATACTGAATTAGTAACATGATAATGCTTACCCCTGAAAACCCAAGCTCATATAGCCCAAATCCAGCTAGCGAGACCAGAGGTACAGTAGACAATGGGCTTAGCAATCTGTGAAAGAGGCGAGAACTCTGTAAATGCACAAACTGAAATTCTACAGAAGTACCATGTTTAAGCAGAAGGTGACAGTTAGAGCCAAGATTCCCTACTTAACGACATTACGCCAAAGGCCACTAAAACCAAGTATGATCTGAATTGTCGATGTGATGATTAGAGCGTCTTGTGTTCCTCACATGGTCTGCAAGAATTTATGCACATGAGTGAGCAAACGCCTTGTGAACTCAGAGCCATTGGAGGCTGCGACAATGGAGATGAGTTACAGGGGAACTCTGAACAACCTCATGAGGGTCTGCTTCATTGCTGTAACGGACAGCCATGATGATGGAAATGGTGGACGCGACGATGGTGTAGGATCCACCCATCACTGCAGGGAGGCGAATCCCAAAGAAAGACTGTCACAGGGTGTTGATGCCGACAACAAACAACTGCGTCTGAATCACGTCTGAATCACCTTGGCCTTCTCCTCCTAGCACCAGTCAGAAAGAAGGCACAGGAACAGATAGTTTAGCCCTTTTGACATCACAATTCCAAAACTAGCTGGCTGCCAAATCTTGGAAATCAGAACATGGAGAGGTGATTGGTTTATTACTCACGTTTCCTCCTCCCATCTGGGTAACAAGAGCACTTGGGATGATGACGGATGTGCCAGCATCACAATGTAGTGCTGGAATCCAAGGATGACGGCCTCAGCTGCATGTTTCAGATTACATAGGTTAGGTGTCAAAATCAGGACCACTAGTACCGTATCAACAACATCAACGCCAAGAACAAGAATAGAGGTTGGTTGGTTACAACACAGAATAGAACAGGACAACTTAGATTTGCTTCTTTCAGAGCAAAAAAAGCTTAGACAATGCATGCATATAGAGGTTGGTTGGTTACAGGCAAAAACAGTACAGAAAACAACAGAACAAATAAAGCCAACAACATCCAGTCACCACTCACCACAGGGAGGGATCCGAATAATAGAACAACATGCACCACAAGAACAAGGTAACAGTAGTAAGTAACATGGAATGGAAGCAACCAGAAAGATCGAGGCAGTAAGACGGTGCGAAAAGAACAGATACGTTTTATATACTAGCAGAGAGTAGTGATGATATCTTAATTAAAAAAAAGGTCACACTACTGAGTAAACATTGATGAGAAGGCACAGGTGTTAACATTTCTACTAGAGTTAGGACCACTTATCTTGAGGCTCAGTCTTAAACAGTCAATGTAGATTAGCATGTAGAATTAGACATTTGAACAGCAGACCTTAACTTGGAGGCACTGACCAACCAAATTTTGTTCACTTAAACCACTAACAATTCCTAGGGAAATATTATATAACAGAAGAAAATAGTTACAGGTAAAGCTTTAAATGAGAAAACAAAAGATTCAAACTCATTGTTCTAATGTTCTCCAATTTTGACTCAAAATGATAGGTTCTGAAACTGTTCTCTACCTAATTAAGTTGGGTTGTGAGCTAAATCTCAGCACACATGACAAGTCTCGTTTGCACATCCATTTCCAACTCCATTAATTTGGGTTTCCAAAGCTGAAACACTAGCTGCCTAGAAAATAAAAAATCAGTGATGCAAATTTCTTATATGTGAACAGTACAGGATATTCTGCAACAAAGAAAGTTACTGCATGCTTCTCAAGCAACATTCTTAGCATTTTAGTATCTGGAGATGATGATATGTGTAATGTGTCCTCACCCATCAAATAATGCTAAAAATATTTAAAATGCGCTTTTGGCAGGCATTTTTTTGGCGCAAAATATTTGCCTCAAAAAAAAAAAGTTGCACAAAAATGAAGAAGGTATGCTAGCTAACCATCACAAATTCCACAAAAAAGCGATATGAGTAGAATGATAGTAGTCACCAAGCAACCTCAGTCAAAAGACTTGTAGCAGTCATTGCAATGAGCCAACGATAATGTGCTGGTTGAATTGTCATTTCTGCAAACATTTAGCAACACCAACTGTAAGGGAAATGATGTTTGAAGTAAAGAATGACCAACCTCTCCACATATAGCTCAAAGAATAATTCCAGATCTGCCTGAGTGACCTGCAGTAAGTGCATTATATTAAAAATAGAACAATGACATAATGAATACCTAGTGGTAGCATGAGTGTAGGTAGCAAACCTTCTTGTCAATGTTTGTGCAGTAAATAGACGTTGCACACATTTCACGTTCATCATCAGACTGCAGATCACAGAAAAGTGGCAAACATTTTAGAGACCATACCAGATACAAGCATGAACCTGGAGCCATGAACTTAAGACAAGCATGTTGATTCCTGAAGGGTGCATACCCTGGGTAGGAATGTTGGGTTGACTGGTGCAATGGCAGTTTTTTGATGGCAGAACCCAGACAGGATAATATCCAATTACAGTCCCTGACAGATTTAGAGCAGCCCTTGCACCCTCTGGAACATGGATGTTTATCATCCAATGAATAATAGATTTATTACGCAAGGTAAGAAAACTGAAATATGGTTGGATATATATGGATATAATTACCCTCATCAGTGAACTCTATGAAAGGGCGTTTAATCAATATATAGCAACAATGATGTAATTATGTAACAAATTGCTACCATGTGAAACAGAAAAAAAAGATATCAACATTATGAGATGAAAAAAGCAGTAAGTTTAATCAATATTTAACAAACATACTTACAAGCTTTTGAATGATTCCAAACAAAGCTTCATCATCCAGTTGTAAATTAGCATCTGCATAGGTTCGAAAATTGAAGGGCAGGCCTGGTGCAGTTGGTTGAGCGCTAGCTCACCAAAGTGCCAGTCATGGGTTCGAGCGGCCACCTCACGCAGTTTACTGTAGAGGCTAGGCATGTCTCACGCTGGAGGCCAGGACCAAGGCCGTGGGGCGCCCAGCGGCCAGAGGACAGGGATTTGGTCGGCAATGCTCAGATGGTGAGGATTCACGGGATGAGGAAGAGGATTGGCGAAAAATAGATTCAATAGAGGAGAAGGGAACCATTCGATTAAATCAGATAAAATGAACAATTTTTCATAAATATATATATAAATAAAGAAAGACTAAAGCTAGGTTGATTTTGGTGCAGCAAAATCAGTTATAGCAGGCCAGAAATTTGCCCTTCTGCCAATTGAAGGAAACATTGAGCTTCTCCCATTTGCCTACCCCTTTTCCATTGTATGGCCATGTGAATCAACAGGCTTACCCCTTATTCTTTTCACAATCTCAAGTGCTGGAGTGCTGCTGATCTGCTGGAGTCTCGACGGCAGCTCCTGTTGTCTCACGCTGAAACGATGACCTCATGACAAAGACAGCAAGCTCGCAGTGTTCTAATGAAAAAAATGTTATCTGTTCTCTCCTCCATTAGGTGCTTAGTGCTAACAGCTAAAAAACTCATAGGAACAGGTGAGGTGAATGCTGACAACTAATGGGCACATTTTCACTTCTACTAGAACCAAAATGAGCTTAAGCTTCACCAGCAAGCTGGATGGCAGCAGCACGCACACTAGGAACAGAACATGGGCATGGTTATGGATAATTCTATAGCCATTGAAATTCGGCCAAAACATTCAAACATTCTATTCTTAAACAAAGTTTTTGTTTTTCCTTACATCTAAGTAGGCAATTACAGTCACTTCATGTTTGCAACTTGAGGTTGCCAAATGAAACATAAATAGCAGCCATGCAGCACCCATCATAGGTAACTGCATTATCATTTCCATGGAACACAACACTTGGGAGAGAAGAATCAGAAAAATTGTCTAATAATAACCCATCTGCAATACATCAGAAAGGATTAGATTGTTTTTTTTAGGGGAATACGGTAGGAATACCCCTACTATCTTAACATATATAGATAAGAGTAAGCAAAGGTGTACAACAAACCCATCAAGGGTAAACTAGGAAACTTCACATCAGAATGTTTAGCCAAAGGGAGAGGGGCTAAGTCTAGGAATGGACTTAAACCTGTGAAAACGTAGCTTGACATTATGTACAAAACACTGCTAGTAAGGTATTTCCAACATCACAAAGGTGAACAGTGCTTGTTCTAGCAGGCATTTGTATGATCAAACTCACTCCTTTTTTAGCAAAACACATGCATGATATTTTCTATTAGCATAACTGTGAGCAAATAATGCCTGCCAGCATTTATGTGACCAAAGCTTAATATTTTCAGCATCAGACAAGTGTTACATGTTCCAGCAGCATATATGTGACCAAAAGTGCTAGGGTTCAGCGGCATATGTGTAATGCGAGTATGCGACCACAGATGCACAAGCAAGATGGTTATCAGCTTACTAAATGCTAAACACTAATAAGTTTAGAACCAAATCGAGTTTCAGATGTCATGCACAGTACAAACTGTAACCTTAGCATATGCTTCTCATTTCTTAAGTTGGATGCTAACATACAAGATTTTGTACCCAAGAGAAATCTCAGAAGCAAACAACTGAACTCTAATATGCAATCAAAGTAGCTGTGAAATGCATACCATACTATGCAGATCTTCTACCCATTTGTACATAAGAGAGGTGATCCAAGTTCATCACTTGTCTCTCCATGCTACTAACTTGCCCTTCAGTACTTTGATCTCCATTTCCATCCTAGATTTCTCAGCAATCCGAGAATTTTGAACATCTTCTAAAATTTGAAGTGCGTATTGGTCTTGCCTCCATCGAGTCTCTTCTTGTGGACTTGTAACCACTAACTCTAGTGCACGATCCCTTCCAAAATCCCTTGCGCTGTCTCGCGAAGGCACTTTGATCTCCTTGCAAGATGGAATTGGATCCTGAACTGCATTCCGAGAGTGGTACCCAGCACTGGTTGTATGTGCCCTGTTTGATGGTTCAGCACGGATTCTACCCAATGATTCCTTGATATCTTTAAGATACATAGACCTGGCGTTCTGTGTTCTCTTAACCTCTTCGCTACTTGGCTTGCCAAATTTGATGGAGCGAACTGTGTTTATTGAATCAGAAGTTAACCTTTCGTAGCCTCTTGCTGATTCATCAGGCCATCGAATATCATTATCACCCCGTTCATCCATATTTGAAGGGGCAATTACAAACTCTGCTGAGCTCTGATGTTTTCAGAAGCTTTGTCGTTCTCCCCTAAAATGGGCATCTCAGTTCCATTCTCCAAACTTTCTTGCTTAATTTTTACCAGGTTTCCAGGCTCTTGTGGAAGAGCTCCTTCAGGCTCCTTTCTTGCAGATTCATTTGATTCAGAACCTTCAACTTCTGTTGTAAAGTGTGCTTCAAAGGGCGCTTCCTTTTGCTTGCTCTCAGACAAAACTTTTGATCCAGCTAAATTGACAGCTTCTGTTGTAAGAATAGTTTCATGAAACATTTTCATGGCCACATCAGGATTCACTCCTTCACATTCAAAGGGTGCTTCCTTTTGCTTGTTCTCAGACGAAATTTTAGACCCAGCTACATTGACAGCTTCTGTTGTAAGAATAGTTTAAAGAAACATTTTCATGGCCACATCAGGAACTCCTTCACATTCAAAGGGTGCTTCCTTTTGCTTGTTCTCAGATGAAATTTTAGACCCAGCTACATTGACAGCTTCTGTTGTAAGAATAGTTTCATGAAACATTTTCATGGCCACATCAGGATTCACTCCTTCACATTCAAGTGCATCAATGTCAGCTGAACCACTGTTTGTGTTTTCATCTACCACACCCTGATCATGCTTCTCCTGCACTGCTTCTTCCTGTGACTGAGATGCATCAGCTACAAAAAGGAAAAAATACATTGAAAATGCAACTGTGCTCACCTTCTCCAAACTTGAAGCATACTGGTTGAGTGTTCCCTCTCTTAACCCAGCCATGCTAACCTCCATAGCAGTTGAATCAGATCTCAATTCACCAGTATCAATCATACTAGTGTCTTCAAAATCCTCTTCTCATTCGCGATGTCCAACTCCATGGTGCTGCTTATCCTCCCTTGCCTGCAACTGTAGAACAAGTTCAAGACAGTGAACCATATTTAGGCCCCCGTTTAGCTGGTTTTATGCCAGCTCCAGCTCCTCTTGGAAATGGCACTGCAGCAGGAGCCAAAGGCACTGTAGCAGGAGCCAGACCCCAAAATGAAATAGGGGCCTGCTGACCTGGAGGAGCTGTACTTAAACGATGCCACAAAGATTTAGATTCTGAAAATGTACTTGCCTCCTCTGTGTTGCAGGCTTCCTTGTTTAGCACTCATCACTAACATCCACTGCAACTCCAGAGGTATTCACTCCACCACCAAGCTTACTGGCCTCTTCATTGAATACTCCACTTCCATCTGTCACTTCACACTCCACTCTTTCATCCATTACCTGGTCCTGCAAAAGAGTATTATCAAGTTCCACTAATCTATCCTCCCCTGTCCCAAAAAAGTACATTCTAGCTTTTGTCCTAAGTCAATCCATCTTAAGTTTGACCAAGTTTATACAAAAAAGAATATTAATATTTATGGTATTAATAAATAAGGATGATTAGATTCATCATGAAATATCTTTTTCTTAGTATTACATATTTGGTCTCGTGAATATTGATAATCTTCTCTATAAATTGAAAAAAGTCAAACTTAAGTTCGTTGACTTAAGGACAAATCTAGAATGATACTCTTTGGGACAGAGAGCATAGAAATAGAAAACATAGGTCAAATCAAACAAAAGAGCTATATTAGGTGGACTCACTTCTGTCATTCAAAAAGCTCTTCGTTTTGTATTCCTTTGGTAGGCTTTTACCTTGGTATGAGTTTGGACCATTTTGATATTGCCCACAGACAAGAAACGTCTGCATCTTCTAACATATTCATTTTGATATTTTCAGTTGTAGTTTCCTAAGTTGTGTCTTTCCTCTCTTGATAGTTGCTGCAAACAACCATATTTTAGAATCAGATAAGGTTACCAAATGAAAAAAAATATTGCAATGCAGGCACACTCACTTCTTTCTGGTCCAAACATTCTTGGTTCTGTATCCTTTGGTAGATTTGACATCCTCTGTACCAGTTGAGTTAATTTGATATTCTACAAACACTTGTACCTGTATCTTCTGACATATTCCTTTTGTCATTTCCAGTTACTCTTGTAGATCTTGTCCTTCATCCATTGCTACTTGCTGCAAACAACCAAATATCATGATTTAGTTAAGCTGTGGTCTCAACAAAGTTATAGCAAATAGAGAAAGGTGATCAAGGCATATATTCTGCAGGCATGCTCACCATGTCCACGTCAAAATTTCCTGATTTTTCAATTTCCTGTGCTGCATGAGTTTCATCAACATTGTCTAGATCAGAATTCAGTCCACTATCCAGCATGGCTGCCTTCCACTGTTATTTGAGTCCATGTTCTTGTGTATGATTCTGTTGTCCTGTTCCAGAGCCACTGCCTGCAAAAAAGCATGGTCAGATTAATTAGTAGTTAACAGAAGTACAGACATCAACAAGCACACCTCATGCATATTCAAAAGATTTTGTGGTTAGATACTACCTCAATCTCCATAGCAGTTGCATCAGATGATGCTTCCCTCTGATTAATCAGATCAACATCCTGAACACATGGCCTCTCAATCTTGCCTTCATGAATAACTTCCAGCTTATCTTCTTTTAACTGTACAGGTGTTGAACTACATGGCATCAGCATTGACTGAATTATCTTCTTTTAACTGTACAGTAGCTGAACTACATGGCATCTCAGCATTGACTGAAATATTTGAATCTTCTACCTCATCCTTATCATCATTGGTTGAGTCATTTTGAATCTTCTGCCACATCCTTATAAAACTCCTTTTCTTGTGATTTAATGGTTTGTCATGAATTTCCTCAGTAATTGTCTTTGTAACTGCCTTGCTTTGTCCATCCAACTGCTCAACTAGAGTAATTTCACTATGGTTATTCATACTTGTCACTATCAACGATTTTCTGTGACCATCTTCTGTCTGTTCTAGTACAAGAGCATCACTAGTATTCTCCATGTCTTTCTCCATTAACACCTGGCAGCCTTCTCCTGCTTGTTTCAATTTATCAACCTCTTTTGGACTGATCCACAACATTCTCTGATAGATCCTTGCTATCAGCACAGGGCTTTTCATTGGTATCCTCCTGAATCAGAGCCGCATTTCTTAATTGTTCATACTGTACTTCTTGAACTTTTATAGTATTATCTTCAGTTTCTTCCTTCGCCAGCCACCTAGCTTCATATTGTGTTAGTGGATCTAACCCAATTATGTCCTCGGATCTATCAATATCGCTGTATACACATTGGTTTTCCAGTTCTGAATTGATATCATGAATTTCATTGAGTCTACCATCAGTATCCTCTATTGGTCCATGAGTTCCTCCCAATCCTGTATTTTCTAATTCGAGCCGTGATTCTTAATTGTTTCATACTGTACTTCTTGAACTTTTATAGTATTATTTCAGTTTCTTCCTTCGCAGCCACCTAGCCCTTCATACTGTTAGTGGTGGATCTATTTGAATTATGTCCTCGGATCTATCAATATATCGCTGTCATGCACATTGCGTTTTCAGTTCTGAATTGATATCATGGAATTTCCCTTGGTCCCTACCATCAGTATCCTCTATTGGTCCAGGTTTCCTCCAATCCTGTATTTCTATTTTCTAGTCGGGGACATTCTCAGACTTATTATCTGTACCCTCTTTCATCAAATCTCCATGACTTTCCTCAATCCTGTACATTCTAATCAGGAACATTTTCAGATTTGTCTGTATCCTCTTCCATGAAATCCTTAGAATTTTCCATTTTGTGAACTCAGCTTGGGAGACTTCTGAAGGTTCCTCTCAGTTTGGTTCATTCACCAGCCCCTAATGTTTTGATCTTCTGTGTACCCAACTTCAGGGACATCTTGAAGCTTCTCATCAGAATCGCACACAGTTAGTCTCATATAGTACCATCGACTTCTTTGGCTCTACTTCATCAGTTTCCACAGGCACCTCAAATTTAAGTGTAAATGCAACTTTAGCATCTGCTGTGCCCATGTGATCGACTTCAGAAAATTCCTCATGCTCCTCCAGCACCTCCCTTTGCTGAAGTACTAATCTGTTCCAGTTCCACTTCTTCTCTTGTTTAACTTCCACGGGTATATCTTCTGCATCTTTATTTGCTAGACAAGGATGTTTATTGAGTTCTGCATTTCTGGGTTCAGGAACACAAGGAGAGCTGGACTCATACTATTGGAAGTTACTACATCTCCACTGCTGGATGAACTATCTTTTTGCTCAACATCATATTCTGTTTCCACAAGAACGATGTCTTTTTGTTATTTTTGTCTCTAGTTGAGGAGATTCATGAAGGGTTTCCTCTTTCTTTCTCACCCATTCGACTGTTTTCTCCAACAATCTCTTGGCTGAAATCTCTTCTGTTCCTCAACAAAATCACAAGAAATATTTTCATAATCATTTTTGCTTGAATCACCAGCAACATTACTATCTTTTAATATGAATGCCACAAGGACATCCAGCAGAATCATTTGTCGCTGAACTGGAGCAGCCTCCTCAGGTAAAAACCCACTGCATCATGAAAATTGTTCTGCTGCCTGCACCAACTTCATGTTGGCTCAGTGGCTTCTTCAGGTTCTTCCTCAACAGCCCTTCCAAATTCAACCCCGGAACTGCATTTCTTTCATCTGCATCCATTACAATTGCTGTGTTGTTTCCTGATGGATTCATCCATGTAACACAAATAGCTCCCTCTCTTGCAACCTTTTCTTCTACTTCTTTTATGACGGGACACTAGCTATCTTCAGACCTATCAGATACACTAGAAGCTTCCTTCTGCTCCTCCATTACTGCAGTGGCTCCTGCATCAACTTCATGCTGGCTCTGTGGGACAGCTTCAGTTGCTTCCTCAGCCCTTCCAAATTCCTTTGGAACTGCATTTCTTTCATCTGCTTCCACTACAATTTCTGTTTTATTTCTTGATGGATTCATCCCTGTAACACAAATAGCTCCCTCTATTGCAACCTTTTCTTCCTACTTCTTTTTTATGACTGGAGCACTAACTTCTTTAGATCTATCAGATACACTAGAAGCTTCCTTCTGCTCCTCCATTACTGCAGTGCTCCTTCCTCTGGCTTATCTGGGATATCAAGAGATATAACCACTGGAATTTTATCTATTTCCTCCTCAGCGTTGCAGGAACACAAGCTTCAGGTTCACTTGGGATGTCACGGAGGCTCATCAACCATGAAGTTTCTTCTCTCTCCTGAGCCAGGGTCATGTCATTATGCATCAATGCCGTTATAGGTGCAGTTGTTGTCTGCTTACTTATAAGTAGCACAATATCATCATTGGTAGTTCCTACATTAGGCAACAAAGCCTCCTCTGATCCCATGTCACTAGTTGTGTCAAGAATCTCATTCTTTGCGGTTGGAAGCCAATCCGACAACAGCATCATACAACTCTTCCAAGTTTGCGCTTTTTTGTCAGTAGCGGGAGAGACACGGGCCTTCTTAATCCCTCCGCTCCTTCTCAGCCTCCCAGCTTCCATGGCCGCTGGTGTCTTTTTCACCTTGCGCTTGGAAGGCCTACACTCTAGTGGTGCACTTTGCTGCTGCAGCATCAATGTGAGAAGGCAGAAGTTGCTGCCTCCACCACTCTCCGTGCTGTGGGTTCAGAGTGAGGGATGAAGAAAGCCACATTCTTACCCTCCAGCTGGTAGGTCACCTTGACAATCGCCCAAACCTGGTTGACGGGGAACATCCCAGGCCGTCTTGGTCCAGGTCAAACTGTCTGATACGCGGTCAGGGGAGGTACTGCTCGATGCAATCCCATCCCCGGAGCTCACTGGGCGCAAAGTTGCCGTGATGCCAGTTCATCATTCCCGGCTAGATCCTGCCCCACCCACAGTGTGCTCCATGGAGCTGACATAAGGCCGCCACAAAAGTTGTATCCTGTTGTTGAGGGCCTGACGTTATCTGCGCCGGTTGAGCTTCCTGCTCAGATCATGCCACCGAGCAGCGGCGGGTCGCCCGCCACGGGAGTGTGTTCACCGCTGTTGGCCTGAGGGCGGGGAAGCTCCACATCCAAATCTGAAGAATGTGGAGGGCGAGTAGACGGGTAAGGAGGAGACCATGTCGGTGTCTCCTGCGGTGGCGGCGCACGCGCGGCGCGAGGAAGGCCTTAATCTCGCGGAGGTCCGGTAGATGGAAGGCGGGACGGGGCGGGGCGCTCCCCGCGGGCGGACGACGATGGGAAACGACCCTGGCGCAGTTGGACTCGGGTGGCCCGAGGGACGAAGCGCGTGAAGCCAGCGCGAGGAAGGCGGGTGCTCAAACGAAGTCGGGGCGCTGTCGTCCCGGCGAGGAAGTGTCGAAGCCCAGGCGGGTGGTGCGCCTTCTTGCAGGCGCTGCGGTTGAAGGCGGGCGCACGCCAGTAAAGGGAAGACCTCGTCAGGCGCCACTGGGGCAGGAGCGAGCGCCGGGGCCGGGGCTTTCGGGACGAAGCCGGCAAGGACGGCGACGTCCTGGAGTGTGACGGTGGCCCCCAGGGAAGAGGCGAAGGAGGGTGGGGCACCAGAAAGACGAGGTGGAGGACCACGGAGGCGTCGCGCTTGTAGCGGAGGTGGACGCGAGGACGGCGTCGTGGATGCCGAGATGGCGCCAGGAGGCGGCCGTGGAGGGGCTGGAGCGGCGACAGTCGTCCCAGTGGCGCGGGATGCCGGACCAGCGGAAGGAGACGCGGTGCTCGGCGGATCACGACGACCTGCGGAGGCGGCGACGGCGGCGGAGGGTGGGGGCGGGGGAGGCGCGTGGTGGAGCGGCGACGGAGGGAGGTTGCCAGGCGGGGTGCCGGACCGTCCTCCATGTCGATGGGGACCTGGTGGACGAAGGGAGGACGTCCTTGTCGCCGTCGCCCCGAGAGTACTATGGCGGCGACGGCGAGGGCGACGACCAGACTGGGGTTGGGAGTGTCGGATCACATGAATCAGACGAACCACCTGCTCCTGCTGGGATGATACGTTTTCCTCTTCTCCTGCGAAAACTATAAGTCAAATAATAAAGTTTTTAACAACAAGTCAAATAATAAAGTTATCTGAATCACATAATTCTAAATAATAACAGAACACGTGTCGATAAAAAATTGCTCATTCTCAGCAGAAAAGTCAAGTTTTCAAACTTTGCCAATTCTATATTAAAAACATTAATATGTGTGTTCCTGCAGCTGCAAGCATGAGTCCCTTCCTGAGATCTTGAACAATCA